>CAUJNA010000057.1:0-345802 GCA_963377175.1 Effrenium voratum
ATTCCAGCTTCAAAGGAGTCGGAGGGGGTTACAGATCATTTTTTCAGCTTTTTTTTTTGGGCCCCCCCCCCCCCCCCGCGACCCTAAAGTGCCTTGAAAAATCAAGCCTAAACTCTGAACTCCACCTTTCGACCCAATCCTCTCAGCAGAGCTGAGGTAAACAAAAACTCCAGCTTAGCTCCAAGGAGCTAGCTTTCGTGACAATGGATCATCGCGCCTACAAGACCCTGCACATGCCTTTGGAAGTGCCGGATGGATTCACAATCGAACAGGTTGGGGACAACCCGGCTACACCGGCTAACCCTCGGGATTACACTGGGGTGATGATCCCGCTCACCATGGAGCAGTACAAGTTCATTACAACCGCTGCCACATCGCAGCCAGGTGAGATACAGAAGATTCCGGGCGACATGAGGTCCCCCACACTGGAATGCTTTACAGCCTCATGGATTGTGTCGGCTACATCAGCTGGTTGATACATGAAGGTCTTGTCTTGACAGCGCACTGGACATGACAACCTTTTACATCTTCAAGGTCAACCTCCAAACGGACGAGCTTTTCCAAAAGGTTTACCAAAAGCAAGTGACATTGTTCAACAGGGGCTACATCAGCGCAGTCTTCCAACTACACAACGCACTTGCACATGGACCTTGTCGATCATGGAGAAGGAGTCTGGTACAATCATTAAGGTACAGGGCCACACTACCAATTACTACCAGCACTACAACCTCACGCGCAATTTTTAACACGTAGTCATCCTCGAGACAGTGCTCAACAATTTGGATCCTCTGGATGCGGGCCTCACCATGGATCTACATCACTACAGCTACGCAGCAGTACAATCCATCGCGGAGCCACCAGGACAAGAGTGATTCAGTACATCGTGGAGCATGGAATACAGCTCACAGGGAGCGGTACAATCCTGGTTGCTGGACAGGTGGGCTACAGCGCAAAGCTTCAGGACATCGATGGTACAACCATCTTGTCTCAACAACAGGGCTATCGACTCCTCAACAAGAAGCGCATCCTGGATGACAACTAGCTACATGCCATTTTGGCACACCAGAATTTGTTACAGGACATCTGCACAGATAAGGACAACGTTGCACAGGATACAGGCCTGGTAAATGGCCGCCTTCCTTGCTACATCCTGAACAGTTAGGGTGAGTCTGTACACGCATGAAGATGTACAACGAGTTGCGCTTTGTACACTAGAACATAGAGGTGTACAAACCGAGGAGGCGTGTTAGAATACATAGTCATTGTGCAGCCTTGGTGAACACCCTCATCTGCAATGCGTTGTACAATCAAGGCCTTGGGCCTTAGTACAGGAGTCATCATTGCCCTGGACACAAAAGACTACACTGCCGCGATGTCACATACAGGTTTACACTTCAGGCAAATAGGTTCTACACTTTCACATTGAGTTTAACATGTACAGATATAGAAATATATTTATATATATATACATGTTTATATATATAATGCCCCCCTGGAATACTCAGGCCTTCGTCCAAACATTGACATGTTTGCTAAAAATCATGCGAGATGCACTTTTCAGCTTCTAGGAATGATGCTCAAAAATGCACTTTTTTAGACCTTATAGAATCCGTACTTAGTGCAATCCAGGATACGCTAGCACGTGCTAGCACATATCAGTTTGACCCAAGTATGGAACAAAAGGTTTCCAGAAAAGTGGCCTGAGAATCTTCAATCTTGCCCCAAGTACATATTTGGAGAATCCCATCAAGAGTTGTCAAAGAACCTTCAGTCCTCAATCGTCAATCCATCCTGTGAAAGCAGATCCTGGATTGCCCCAGTGTGGAATTTGACAAGGCGGACAGGCAGAGCACGCTCCAAGAGTCAAACTGTGGATGTGCACCACCTGCGCTTTGCCAATAAGGAAAACGTGTGTCTTGAACACGTTACAGCTTTTGTGGGACTTGAGGGCTGGGCAGGATGGACGATTCTCAAAACAACATCTGGAGATCTTCAGTTCAATGCAGGTTGGAAAATTTTGCAGAGTGTAGTCAAGCTTTTCGGGGGCCAGGATTGAGGATGTTCTAAAACGATGTCTGTGGAAGCTTGAATAGTTGGCCTTCATCCAGGGCAAAATGATCTGAGCGAACGCTGAAAGCACCGCGTTCTACAGCGTTCATGCCCAGGATAAGATCTATGTTTGACAACACTTTTCTAGTTGTTGGTTTGGCTCAGTTCGTGCTTGGTTAAAACTACATGGAGTTAGATAAGGACAATAACCCTTATGATTTCTGTCCCTCTGTCAGAAACCACCGCTGTCTTTCCTGGCGCCTCCCCCAACACCCTGAGGGCCTGCAGCGGGGTGGCAGACCTTTTGCCACTGGCGGAGGAGGCCCTTTCGCGCCGCCAGATGCGATGGGGTGGATGTGCTGGCAGTGCCCCGCGGCTTGCGGCTTCCTGCCCCTGCAAGGTATTGCGGGGGGAAGAACTATCTGGCGGTTGCTGCTGTCTGATGACGTCATACTCTCTTGCCCCTACGCCGGTCCGCTCGGGGAGCTTGGGGACTTGTACTTGCTCTTCGCAGTGGATGCGGGTGGCGGGCATGACTGGGATGGCGGCAGCTGCCTGGGTGCAACAGTTTCCTTGCCTGCGCGGGCTGGCCTGGACGTGAGGGGCCATGTAGCCCCGAGCTGGGTCCCTCCTGAACCTCTTCAGATCTCCCTGTGACGCTTGCGGAGGGAGCAGTGAAGCAGTGGGGGAGGCTGAGCGGCGTGCGGCGGAGGGCATCCGGCCGCACATATCTCTTGTGATTTCTCTCTTGGTTCCAGTTTTAATTCAAGATGCAATATTGCGACGCGAAGGTCGTCCGGCACCTTGATGCGCACCTTGCGCAGGACCAGCGCCAGCAGCAAGCTGAACATGAAGTCCACGTCTTCGTGCGTGTGCCCGACTTGCAAGAAGTTGAGCACCGCGCTGTGAAACTTGTACTTGCGCACCAGGACAGCTAGGAACTTCACAACTTCAGAATTCTTCGCCTGAGCAGTCGTGTTGTCTGCTTGAACAACCAGGTGGTCCGGCATGGCGTCTGGACGCACACATGCGCTGGACTCTGGCAAGGGTGCGGGTCAAGACCTTGCAGAAGAAAGAGGCCCCGTGAAAGAAGTTCTCGTCGTCAGCAAGGTAGAAGTCGGCGCAGTAGCCGTGTGCCAAGGCCAGGTGAACAACAATCCTGGGCCTGTTGAATTTGTCCAGTGCTTTGGACTTCCGAAAGGTGTACTGAGGCCACACTCCCTTGTTCTTATCCAGGCCATCTATGATCACAGTCAGGACTCTGGACTCCGGACTCCGTGACTGCCAACGCAGGTGCCAGTAAATCAACCTGTCGTGGTACTGTTCCCGCAAATGGGCCTGCCACGCCTGAGCGCGGTTCCGCTTGTCCTGGACGGTCCCACGGCCATAATGGATGAACTGCGAGTGCTCAAAGCAAATGCTGCATTGACTGTGTTGGGACTGCTTGCGAAGACCGATGCAATGCTTCCATCCTTGGCTCTCGCTGGCTAAGGGCACTTTATCACAAACTTAGTTCACTCCTTTTTTGGCACAAGGTTGTACAAAGACAGGAATTATTAGAAGGTGCAAGCATCGTCCGTGCCAGCGTCTCCAAAACGTGCTCCAACTTGCTGACTGCCCTCCACACCGAGCAACTGCCCAAGCCAGGTATTGCCACCACAAGTCAATTGGCTTCTGGTTTTGTATGTAGCGGATTGGGAGGTCTTGCTCGTCCATGGATGCTGTCATGACATCTTGCAGAAAAGTTTGGGAGGGGTCCCAGCCCAAAATAGGAAGCATTTGGTGGAACTTGGAGTGAGGCTGCAAGGTGGGGACTGCTGATGCAGCCGGGCGCTCGTCAGCATCAATGGAGTTGTCAATGTCCTCCACGTGGCAGCTCGGATCCTCTGGAAGGAGCTCAGCCGCACTGTTGTACATCTCAAAGAAAAGCTGGTCGACTGAGATGCTGGCGTCTGCGCGCGCTCTGCCATTGTTCTGCCTCAGGTCCACAACGTTGCTTTTTGGAAGGTCCGCGCGCTGCAGCCCAGCAGTGCTGTCAACCTGCGCAAGCAAACCCTCTTGCCCAGAAAGCGCCACGCTGCCCTTGAAGCATCTGAGTCCTTGCCAGTGCTCCAGCAAGTGCTGAGCAGCTGTGAGCGGGCCTCAATCTTCAACTGCTGAAAAATCATCCGAACATGCGCCGCCTCGTCCACATCGAAGCCACCTTCGCAAGAGCTGCAAACGCCTGTCTTGCTGCTGGTGCTTCGGCATGGTTCGGCTAGCAGGCTTGCTGTAGCCGCCCGGGCTTCTGCCAAAGGCAATGCGGCGGTCTCACGGGACTCGCCAGCCAGAATGACCATGCGCAAGGTCAAGTGCACTTCTGGCATTGGCTTGGCCGGCATCCGCGCAGGCCTAGAACAGCCTGCTGGGCTTGGTGTCAACCACGACGGCGCTCTGCCAGATGCCGCCTGCTGCTGGCTGCAGACCTCAAGCGGGGAGCTTGATCTGGGGACTTTGGCCTTCGGCTCCACCGTGACAGGCGGCTGCAGCCAGGAGGCGCCGGCTGAAGCCGCAGGCGTCAGCCAGGAAGATCCTGGCGAACTGCGACTCTCTGCACTATGGCAAGGGCCGCTTCCAAGCCATGCTGCAAGGAAAAACCTTGCAACTTGGGCCGCTGAGGGCAAGATGGGCAACTGCAAGACATGCAACTGCAAGCAACATGCATGAAGGGCAAGCAACTTATCACATTACTTGGGCAACACGCCCTCTGCACTGCTTCTGACGCTTTGTGGCTTACAAGATCATGCGCTCTTTTCATTCTTGGCCTCAGGACTCTGAGACTCCGGCAGCGCTGTCTGCACTGAGAGGTCTCCACAAACCCCGCGTAACCCCGAATTTTGCTAAAACTGGATCTACAGCTTCTTACTCAGCACTGACAGCTCCTGGTCCACTTTGGATTTCCAGAGCCGGGAAGCTTCCTGGATAGCCTTGCTGACGCCGTCCTTTGTGGCCTTGGCACCGGGCTTCTTGCCGTTGCCTTTCAAGGTCTTCTTCATGTGGCCTTGCAAGAAGAACCAGTAAGCCTCCTGCGAAGCCGTCCTTGTCACCGCGCCTTTCATAGGCTTGCCCGGGTACTTCTTCTCCAAGGCGCTTCTGCTTTCACTCCAAAGCTTCCGCTTCAGCTGAAAGGACTCCTTGCTTTCATCATCAGAAGACTGGCGCTTCCCTGTGCCCTTGTCACCGTCTGCAACAAAGCAAGCTTCTTCGGTGTCGGCTTGGAAGTTGACGTGGTACACCGTCGCCTTCTTCTCGGCCGCGTCAATTTCCTGACCATAACTGTTAAAAGGGCAATCCGTCTCTCAACATTCAAAATTCAAGGCAGTCCTCGTTAAGCTTGAAGGCGCCAAAGACCAGAGCCAAGCCAGGCCTCTGGTCACTCAGCTCGCAGTCCTGGGCAGCCATTGCCCAGATCTCACCGGAGTCTGTGAAAAAAACCTTGGCAGGCTCCACAGACACCTCCGCAACTGCGCCCTTCTTGGCAATGAGCTCCTCCAAGGTCTCCGGCTGGCCAGGCACCTTGTCCACCACCTTTGCCTTTTTCCTGGGGCCGCCTCCATCGGACTCAGCACGGCGCTTGGTGCCTTCCAAGTGCGGCTGGCCAGACGGATTCCATTTGACATTGTGCTCTACCACTGCCGCCTCCCACTCTGCTCTGGACTCCGGACTCTGCAGCTTGGACTCCATGAGCTCCAGGCACGTTGCCCTGAGCGGCAACAAGTTGGAAGCAGCCGGGTAGGTCATGGTGAAGTCGCTGTCCTGCAAAGCCGGCGCCGTCCTGCCTTCGGAGTAGTTGGACAGCGGGGCCCAGTCCGGAACCTTGAGCAGCCCATCCGTGCAGCAGGCTTGAAGCTTTCTGCGGATCTGGTTGTTCAGCCACTTGCACACCCGGGCGTTGGCCTTAAAGGTGGACTCTCCGGGGTTGAGCTCCCTGGTGTTCATCTCGGCCCAGATGAGGCCGATGTAGAGCTGCCTGGGCGCACCGGCATAGTCCGCCTTGCGCATGAGGCACTCCGCAAGTGAGTGGTCAAAGGCAAACACATCGAGCCAGGCAGCAACTGCCTTCTTGGGCAAGCTCATCGATGCCCAGAGCGCATCGTGGAAGGCGGCTGGGATGGCCCAGCCACTGAGCCACTGCTTGCGGCGGGCGGGCTTGCTGAGGTCCAGGTTGCCACCACAGGTGGCGAAGCTCCGGCGGGGGTCCACCATGTTTTTGACGGCAAGCATGGGGACGCTTGCCGCATCCTTGATTGCCCCAGGCACAATCTGCCGCTTCCACAGAAGGCTTTGGGCAAAGTGGCTCAGCACCTTGTCGCCGCTGCTTTGGTCTGAGATGCACATGAAGAACTTGTGCAGCCCAGGGCGCTTGGACTGCATCTGGATGGAGGCGGGGTCGAAGGCAAGGTGAACTTCTCGAACAAGCAGGCGATAGTCGGGGTCAGCCAGGATCTGCCGGGTCTGGTTGGTGGCCTCGATGGTCGCCGCCTCGTTGTACTCATTCCCCCACGCTCCGCAATTCGGAGCAGCCACCAACATGCAGCTTGTCTCAGGGCTGGATGCAATCTGTGCTGCGTACTCCTTCACTGCAGCTTGCATGCCAGCCTGCGCGTCATACCCAAGGACAGTGCAGTTGCACCAGTACACTTTGTACACTGGGTCCATGGGGAGGCCCTGGTCATTGCAAAACTTGTTGATGGCAGCCTGTCGCTCCTTGTCCAGCTGCTCCTGCTGCAGGCCCAGGCCCTGAAGCTTGAATTCTTCAAGCTTTGCCTGGAACGTCTCCCAATAAGACTGCTCCTTTGCAAGCCTGGCCTTGGCTCTTGCCAGCTCCTCTTTCTCCAGGTCTGCGTTGGCCTTGGCCTCCATGTCATCCTTGCACTCCGGATCCAGCGCACCCTGACAGACAGTGCTCAAAAAATGAATTTATGACTCTGATTAACAAAGCTTTTTTGCTTACTTTTGGCCCCCTGCCTGAAAGCCAACGTCAGCCAGAAATCGGAACTGCACAGCAGTGAGCTTTGGGTTCATCATGCGGTGCTTCTCAGTGAGCTCTGTGTCGAGATAGCCGCGGCAGAGCCTCTCCTGCAAGCGGGCCACAGCCTTGTCTGTGAGGAGGTGCTGCCACTCACCCAGGAAGTGGGAAAAGATGGCAGCGATCGCCCAAGCAGTCTCGCCATCTTTTTGATCGCGGAAGCTGGAGGCCCCAAGGCTCAAGTGCACCTTCTTCTTGAGCCTCTTGGCGTCTGCAACTTTGAAGAGAAAGTACTGCACCTTGCGCTTGACATACCAATGCCTCTTCCGGTTGTCAACAGCCAGGATGTTGCGCCAGAGCTCGGAGTCCTGGTTCGTCTTGGGCTTCAAGCCGTTGAAGAAGGCATCTGCAGCCAGCACCTTGTATGGGAGAGCGCTATTTCTGATCAAGTTGGTCTGCCAGTGGTAGTCTATGGCTTGGAACGTGTCGGCGTCCAGCAGGGGCAGCGTCTTCACTATGCTGATTTCCATGTCAGTGAGCGGTTTCACCTCGTTCTCGGAGCTGCAGCTTCGGTGCAGCCTCTGCCCAGTCCATTCCATCCGCGCGCGCCTGGACCAGCAGGAGGTTGGAGACCTGGATGCAGTCAGGCCGGGGACGCGCAGACTCGGCAAACTTGTCCTGCAAGCACGCGAAGCGATCCTGCCGCTCCTGCCCTGCGGTCTTGTAAGTGCAACGGAAGCCATACAAAGCTTTAACCTGGGGGCTCAAGGCTTTGAGCTCATCGTCGCTGAGCTCCAGGTGGTTCACCCCCAGGAGCAAGATCTTCATTGCCAAGCTCTTCGCAAAGCCAATGCCATGGCCAACCATGAAGTCCTGCAGGGGCCCCCCCTCCACATGGATGCTCTTGGGGAAGGTGACATGGATGGGGTTTTCGATGGAGTTGTACGGTTTCTCAAGGAAGTCGCGTACACACCGGAGCACGTGCACCATCTGGGCAGGGTCAAAGCTGAGGTGCCATGGGTTCAGGAAGAGCTCAACAGTCTTGTTCGGACTTGGCACTGCTGGAACTGTGGTCTCAGCTGCTCTGCGAGAAAACTGGAAGCTTGGGTCAACCTTCTCCAGCCGTGTCTTGGCTCCCTCAAAGATGGCCTTGAGCTCCGCGCGGTCTTGGTCAAAATTGGTGGCCAGGTAGTCACCTCAGGTCAGTTACATGGCTGCCAAGGACAGCGTGTGCAAGTGATGGCCAGAAAAGCTTGCAAGACAAGGTGTGCCGGTCACTCACTCCGAGTTGCAGATCTCGACAGCGTCTGGCTGCTCTGGATCCCCAGTGCCTCCAAAGGTGTCCTCCAGCCATGCCTCGAACTTGGTCAAAATGCCTTTGACGGCTGAAGGCATTCCAGCAGCCTACTCGGAGCCCCTCAGGACTCAGGACTCTGAACTTGGCTTGAGCATTCAAATTGCATTCGCAGTGCAAAGTCAGAATGGAAAAAAAAGTAAGTGATCTAGAAATGAGAAAATGAAAGCAGAGCGTTAGAGCCATTTCTAGAGGGTATGTTGTCTAGGGATCGAGAAATGGCGCAAACCTAGTAGGTTAGTGCCATTTCTCTAGTGTACGGCATCATGTGCTGCCATTTGTTAACTGCCGATAGCCGAAGAAATAGAAATGGCAGCACCTGATGCCGTACACTTGAGAAATGGCACTAACCTACTAGGTTAGTGCCATTTCTCGATCCCTATACAACATACCCTCTAGAAATGGCTCTAACGTTCTGTTTTCATTTTCTCATTTCACCATTTGCTTTTTGGGGCGGTGGTTCAGAAATCTGTGATTCTTAAATGCACTCAAATGCACTCAATGTTGACTGGCTTGCAATGCGGTGCAACCACTCCCTTGCCAGGCGCACCTGCCCCTGCTCAGAACCACTTTTGGATGGGCCTGCGCCAAGGTCGGACATCCGGGACACGCACAGCCTGCCGGCGAGTGCCCGAGGCATTGTGAGGGGGAAGGGGGGGGTGGAGCAGCTAGTAAAGCAGCTTTCCACAGAAGACGGCGCCTCAATAATTTTGAACTCAGTTGTTGATGAGGCAGCCACCGAAAGCCTGTCTATTCTTATTGAGTTGGTGTAGGTTCAATGATGCATTGAAGGGTGAAGCGCCACCTTGCTCAAGTGCGGCCTGTGTTGCAAGCAGAATTATAGCTGCCAAAATGCGAAAATGATATCATCTAGCTTGGCCTGCTTTATCCCGAGTGAGCCGGGCCTTTCAGGAAACTGACAGCTTTTGGAAGACCTGGTGTGCATCAGTACCGAAAATATTCAACCAACTGTTCAGGTGAAAGCTTGAAACCAGTAATGGGTTGAAGGCCGAATGTGCAGCGGGGGTTCACTGCTTCAGTGGGAATGCGCACGGGCTGTCTGATCTACAAAGCAACGTTGGGTTTTGGTTAGACCCTTCAGAGGCCTAGGGAAACACACATTTGTCATTTGGACATGGTAAGGGTTCTCTATTTGGAAGTCGTGCTGTTACGCACATCGTTTCTCCAAATAGACACCCTTACCATCTCCAACTGACAACTTGTGGATGTTTCCATTGAAAAGGGGCGTCTAAAACCAACAATTCTTTCCATACCCTTGCCTTTGGCTTGCTGAACCCTAAGCTTAAAAAGCTGCCGTCTAAAGCCAACAAGTTTGTTTATACAATTTTGGCTGTCCATAGTTCTGAGCCCCACAATGTACCTTGACACTCGAAACGGTAAAATAAATAGTACGCGGTCTAAAACCGACATCCTTGTGGTGGAGCTGCTTCAAACCAAACCTTTGCAGCACACAAGAACCAGAAACATAGAGATGACTACACTTCAGCTCACCTGTGTTTTTTTTAAACGGGGCACAAGAGACCTGGGAATGATTCCCGTCCAACTACATTCCCTTCCAATCTGCTTTGCCCGTGGCCCAGCGCCCAAACGCCTGCCTTGCCCAAGCTCCACAGCCTCAAGGCACCTGATGAGTGCCCAAAGAAGCTGTTCAAAACGCCATGGTTTCGATGTTAGCTGCGCGCAACGAGTTGCACACTGCTGGGCTGAAACAAACTTGCACACACCTAACCTAATCTAGCAGTCCTGTCATGACATGCTTCACCAACCTCAAACTGCTGGCTTCTCACACATTACCGCGTTTTTCAATTTCTGCAACGGGTCGGTGGTTGGTGAAAAAGTCTTGGAACTCTGGACTCAGAAGTCTGTTTTGTTAACTTGCAAGTGTGATGTGTCCTGTTGAGAGTTGATTGAAAGCCAGGTGGGTACCCACAGAGTCCCAAGCACATGCTGTAGAATCAAAAGCTATGCCCCAAATTGGGCTGCCTGAGTAAAAAAAGAAACGCAGCGCGCACTCCTGCAGCAATCAATCCTCACGCAGCCCTGCTCGCCGCAACGAAGCTCGCCAGTGTCCACTCCGTGAGCGGTGCATCCGCATGCGCACCTCCAGGGTGACATCCACAGTCGCAGTGTCGGACGAAGAGGGTGAGCGCCTCGCACGGCGGCGGCGCCGCCTGCTCCGGGAGCGGTGTGCACCACGGGGCTTGGGGGCAGCAGCTTTGCACTTGTCACTTTCTGTCTTTTCTCCACTCTTTCTTTCAGCTGGCCCTTTTGGTTTCCCTGACTCTGCTGCCAGTGGGCCCCCCTCGTTCGAAAGCGGTGGCTCACCAGTCACCCCGTCTGCTGGACTTGTGACAACGTCCGAGTCAGAGGCGACAGGAGTAGGAGAGGCTGCAGGCTCCACAACGTCTGAGGGTCTGGGCTGCGGCAGCTGTGTGGACTGCGATGGGAGTGCTGGCTCTGGGGTCACAGGCTGTGGGACTGCTGCCTGTGTGGCCACTAGCTCTGTGGATTGCTGCGCTGCCGGGGCGGGCTCTGTGTGCGCAGTGCAACTTCCGGCTCTGGCACTTGGACTCCGCACTCTTGGGATCCGGACTTGTGGACTCCGGACTTTTGGACTCCGGCTCTGACTGGGCCTGGAGGGACAAACGTTGCTGCCTTGCACTCACTTGTCAGGCGCTCAACATCTTCAGGCCGGACAGCGCCAGCCTTCAAGGCTGGTGGGGCTGGGCGTGGGCATGAGAAGCCACCAGCTTTAGGTGTCATGCAGTCCATGGAGGCCGGAGCTTAGGGTCACTGAGCAAAACAGCTTTTTGACACGGGAGGTGCTTGCAGCCTTTTAGGCTTCTGAGTCCTGAGTCTCTTGAGTGTCTGCACCATGGCCCGCAAAAAGAACATGAACAAGGTGGCCATCTACACCCGAACGTCATCCAAGACAAACATGAAGGGAGACAGCTCACGTAAACAAATCCAAGCCGGCCTTGCAGCGCTGAAGTCCTCAGGCGTGAAGCCGTCCAAGAGCCTCCAGCAGGTGACAGAATGCATTTCCGGGATGCTGCCCTTGAACAAGAAGAAAAAGCTCCAGGCCTTGCTTGACGGGAAAACGAGCCATATTTTCGTGGAGAGCTTGCGTGCTTTGGGGCGCAAAGCAAGTGGCATTGAGGAAATCTATGAGAAGGCGAAGGAAACCAACACATGCATCGTTGTGGCCGACCTGCCGCCTGCCCTTTTCACTGCAAGCGCCAGCCCTGCAGAGAATTTTCAGCGTCGGATCATGGCAGCTGTTCAAGAGTTTGAAAGGGACACAATTGTCAACCGTTTGCAACAAGGTCTTCGGGCGAAGGCAGAGCAGCTGGCCAAAGCAGGCATGAACCCAAAAAAAGTGAATGGCAGGAAGTCGCACTTGGAAAAGCGCATGGCTCAAAAGGGCATCACCAAAGGCCAGTTGAAGTCCCTTTCTACCTTGTGCCGTGCCCGCAAAAGGGGTGACTTTGGATGGCGCGCCTTGGCCCCGAAGCTGTCCAAGATCTTGAAGTTGAAGAAGCCTATGGGGAAGGATGCGGCTATGACACTCCCCAAAGAGTTGAAGATTGCTTGAGTTGCTTCAGAGTCCTGCAGAGTCCTGAGATTTAGCTACATCATGAGTTTGTTGTACATTAAGTTGGTAGGAACAAGTTGTCAATGCAACGTAGCAGGACCACTGCACGATGTGAAAACAATGCATTTCACTTCGCGGCTTGCTACGCATCAAGACCAATACAGCCAACTGACAAAGAAGAGCGGTGATGAAAAATGAACTTCTTGGCACTTGGCAACATGCTTTTTCCCATGCCCAGACTCGGAGCTGCAGGCCTCAGGACTCTGAGCTTATTTGAATGGGTTTATTCTTGGCAAGGCTTTGCCAAAATGGTGCACTGACTAGCACGCTGCACAGGCTCAGCAGCCACGAAGGCTATCTACACAAAAACAGCGCCGGACTAAGTGCAAAGGGCCCGGACCATGGGGGCGACAGTTGCTGGGTGGGGCTCTACCCCGTGCTTTTTGAAAAAGGCTTTTGCCGCCCGCCACCATTTCTCAACTTTGAAGTTGTCGAAGTCAGACTCCTGAAATGCCGGGTCCAGGCACACGCATGCCAAATAGGACACAGTGCACCCCATGCAGACCATGCAGGGCATGCAGGGCATGCCGGATGATGGTTCCAGGCATGCATCAGCCAATGCAACAGCCAGGACAGGAGTCATCGTCAGATGATGAGGCTCAGCGCCATGTCAATGTCCCTGTCCAGGATCAGGCTCGGGCATCTTCAGTGTCAACTGTCCTTGTCAAGACTCCGCCGCCACAGCAGCCAAGTGATATGTCGTCAGTACAGGCCCGGGACCAGATGGAGATCACAAAGTCAGCAACGTTCCTGAGACAGCTGCCTTGCCAGCGGCTGTCGGAGAACCTGGAGGCGATCAATGCCCAGCTAAAAAGCACACTTTTGTGTGAGCTGTCAACTATCAGCTTGCTGAAGCTCCTGTGGGTCTTGACAAGGGTCAAGCCCAGCACAAAGATCCGAGACCTGCGTGTCTTGGCATGATCTGATTAGTCCTGACATATGACCGTTAAACTGAAACGATTGAACTTGTCATGATGTGTTGTGGCAGTGGCAAGTAAGCTAAGACTCAGACTAAGACAATGTACAAAGAATCTAACAGTTTAACACCCATCAGATAATTACAATGACTGGTGATGAACCTATGCGGACCTGAAGCAAAGACACAGCTGGCGCATGGTCGGGTGGTCAGAGTCCAGGGGCAGGAGGTGTTTGAAAAAATGTGATCGAAAAGTTCGAACGCAGCGCCCTCACAGACGACATGATCAACAGGATGGCGCATCAGTTTGGCTGGGAGGATACCATGCTGGGAACCAGATTAGGGTCACGTGTCGCCAGTAAGGCTGCAGCTGCTGCTGCTGTCAACGCCTCCGGCCATAACGCTAGCACTGGCAACAAGGACACCTCATGTCGCCATGAGTGTTGTGTGTGGGCGCATGTCAAACTACTGTACTGTTGCCACAGTGATTCTGACCAGGAATGACACAGGCGACGGTGATGCTGAGCAGCAAGAGGACAGTCAAGTGAGTCAAGTGTCATCGTCTAGCCGCTCCAAGTTGAATTTGGAAGAGGTGTGGAACTTCATCAATGAAAGCCAGACGAAGCATTTCAGCATGGAGGCGTTGGTCAAAATCCGCATGGCGGCGTGAAAGTCGGCACTGTGTTGGGAAAGTTCATGTCTATGTATCACAAGTGGTGTCAGCTGTCATTTCTCCAAGAGAACCGGGTTGTCAGCGCCACTGATGCATCTACTCACGGATGCAGAGATGTCTTGGTGTCATTGTTTTTCAGTCCAATGTCAAATGTCGCAGGCTGTGCAGTGAGCCAGAGTGTGGGCGTCAGCAAGGTCTTAGCCCCAAATGAAATTCCCCTCTGCCAGGAAGCTGAGGTCCGAGCTGCCAAGCGGGAAGAGGAAAGGCTGTCGTCATACAAGCTGCTGAAAGCACTGAGCCACCAGCTCCTGCTGCAAACCCAGCTGCTTACCCTGATGAGCTTGGAGCAAGCCCGCAGCTTGGCCTGCTGCCACCAGCGCGAGGTCAGCAATGAGAATGGCCAGGTCATAGTCACCGTTCGCAGAGCAGGCTCTGAGTCTGAGAAAGGCGTCAGGTGTGACTTGTCAAATGTCAGAAATGTGCAAATTGTCACTTGTCTGATGGATCAGGCCCACTGGCCTTGCAGCGGCGTCCTTTATGCGGCATCACAGCTATCTGATCCATTTTGCCTGGGATAAGATTCATAGGCTCATCAGAGACTTGAAGCTCTCAGAGTCATCTGTCCCAGGCCTATCTCAGACAATGCTCATGTCGTCCTATGTCATGGGAATAAATTACAATCGGGCGGGGCGCATTTTCGAAGAAGAAAAGGAAGCATTGTCATCTTTCATGAATGCAAATTCAGCTGACACCTGACATTTATTTTAGTCATTGTCCTTGAAGTATTTGTTTGTCATTGCTAGCAGTGAGGGTCGTTAGTACTTCGTAAATGATTGGGACATGTGACAATGACCGTGTCAGGAATCGCCCATCTTTCAGAAATATGTCCAGGATAGGCAAAGACTTCAACATGGACTATGGCACGGCTGCTGAAAAGAATGCTATCTGGGAGCCACTTGTCGAGATGGCCACTTGGACTTGCAAGGGCGGCTTTCCGAAGGCATTGCGCTGGTTCTCATGGCAAGACTTTCTGCCCAACTTTTGGGCCTCTCGAATGGTGCTGGAATGGTATGTTGGGGGAGGTGAGGAGGGCTCAATGCCCACTTCAGAGTCAATGTCAAATGTCACATTTCAACAGCACCGTGGAGAGCTCGGGGGGCTGAAGCTGGTGAAGCTGGCATATCAGTGCCTGTCGCGTGTTGTATTTGAGAACGGCTGGACGCTGCACTTGTCCGCGCAGCCGTGCTGGACATGGTACAGCCATCAGACGTCCACAGTGAAGTGTCCATCGGACGCTGTAAGTTACAGTGTCCAGATGGCCTCACACTGGGCGTCTGACTGGCACTTGCAAGACACAGCAGCACTTCTGGGATCGTCCAATGCTCATTCCTGGGAGGCCCTGTTTGAGTACACTAGTGATGTGTCAGGTCTTGCAGACAACGTCTTCCAGTACCTTGTCAGCCTTCTTGGCCAGCGAGCAAGCTCCTTTGCCAAGCACAGCTGCCCGCCTGAGTGCTTTGCTGGAGTTCTTGCCGGAGATGAGTCGCTGGGGCTGTCGAGTGATGCTCAGTCACGTCAGGTGTCACTCAGTGCCATGAAAAAGATGCGCCAAATGTCCAATCTCCTCTCGGGGGTTGAGAGCAGCTTGGCATCTTGTTCTGCTCAACTGTCTGAGCATCACTTTTGACGCACCCACTTGTCTCTGCGCTATGTGCTTTGAAAAAAGTTCATGGAGGCCTGAATCTGAAGATGGCAGACATGTGCTCAAGTCGACGCTGTTCTGTTTCAGCGACACAAAGATCATTGAAGATATTCACCAACGTTTGCGAGGGGCATCTGGTGCTCGCAAGAATCAGCGCATGACCCCGACATCAGTGCAAGTCACATGTCAGCTGTCGCCTGTACTAGAAGAGCGGCGTCCACATCCCCGCGAGCTCCTCCTTATCTGCCGCATTCAGGCGCCAGGAAGACACGTTCTTAGGCTTCGCCGCCGCCATGTTACTGTCTGAGACAGCCAGCAAGGCAAAATAGGAAAGCAGCAGCGTCGATTCGGAGACGCTAAGCCTGATTCAGTGAGCAAAACGACTGCGGAGAATCAGCAACGACAATCACAATGCAATGACTGACACTGCGGTGAGTTGGGCTGAGAAAGATTGAAATAATGAGTCTAACAAACACGGGTCGTTCCAAAACTATTGTGGGGCTGAAAGGGGACGCGTTTCTGCGTCGTTGGCCTGGGACACCGGCAAACATTCTCAAGCGAGGTGATTTCCGGGCATAAAGAGTCACAAGCTGCCAAAGTCCTTCAGCAAAATATTGCTGCCCAGAACTTGGACGGCTATGACCGAGACATCACTTGGTCGGTCTGCTGCAGCTTGGTTGTGGGTGTGCTACTATTCTGAAGCAAAGCTTGCACAGTCAGGTGTCCGGCTTCAGGCCAGGGGATGGGCATACAATGTAGTTGTTTCATGCTTAGACTCATTCATGACACATGACAGTGATGTTGGCAGTTGATCCACTCAGACATGATATATTGGAACTGAACAGGATGGCCGCCTCAACTTCTGGCGCAGCCCGGAACTGTCATGGCAGCACATCCGCAACCTCGACCACTGGGACGCCATTCCTTGTAAAGCGCGCTGGTCTTCTGAGTCAGATCTCAGCCTTCAAGCGCATGACAGCCAAGAACCACTTGCCAAATTTGCTTTGCGGTCGGCTTCCCGCTTTACCTTTGCCGACTTGGTGACCCGCAGTGATCATGTGAAATGTATGAGCTGCTGCCTGCACTGGCGCTGCACTTTTCTGATGAGTCACCGTCATATGTCGAGCAAGTCCTTTCCAGTGTGTCGACCAAGCCCGATTTTGACAGCAACAAGGATGCTGGCATGGTTGAGCTCATTCTCGCAAATATGGAATCGGACGAGAAATCAAGTTTTCAGAGATCGAGAAGAAGAGCAAGAAGCTGCTGCAGGAGAAGGCCCAGTCAAAGTGGAGGGAGATCTTTGAGGAGAAAATGCAGCTTGAAAAGGCATCTGGGTGGCTTGAGTCCTTTTTGTCTTGTCGTTTGATCTCACTTCGAACATTGTAATTTAATGTGTGAAGTTCAAGATTCAACCTTTTTTGAATTGGCTGATGCCGTCAGGCTCGCAAGCAAAGCGGGAGGCAAATGCAAAGGCCAAAGCTATGGGCAAGGCCAAGGCCAAGGCCAAAAAGAGGAAGCTCCCGGAGTTTGGGCAGGAGGAGGAGTCAGTTGTCCCAGTGCCAGAGTCAGCACCAGCTTTTGCAGTGTCAACTGTCACTGTCGCTATCAGCATGCAAAAAGCTGACACGGAGACCCAGCAAGCTGAGTCACTGACTGAGAGCCAGCCGCCCAAGCCCGAAGCTCATGAACCAATTCTTCAAAGTCTACCGCTTCAACAGCAATGAGCAATTTGTCACTGTTGCCGCAGCTGATGATTCTGATGGCTGCTTGGCTGTTTGGTAGGTCTGTTGCAAATTTCTGTATTAGTCAGTGCGGTTGTGTCGCTGATATTTTACAATGTTGTACATTTGCCTGCCAGGCCCAGCTTCGTCCTTGTCATTGTCATTGTCAACCGCCGCAGCAGTTGTTGCAGAGGCGTCGTCATCGTCCGCAGCTGGAGATGCAGCGTCGTCATTGCCAACTGTCGGCGCTGGCGGAGGGAGTCGGGCATCAGGGCCAAAGGTGTACTCGACCCCCGAAATCCTGGCTAGCATGGAGCCGTGTCATGCCTTCAGAATAGGTCTGAATTTCTCGGACCATCGCTTCTTTGTGTCGACGCAGCGCCTCTCTCAAAGGCTCATCCCCCCTTATGGGGGGAAGACCTTCTCAAAGTCATTTGTCAACTATCCTTGGCAGGATGCGCTGCGTGATGTGCATCGCCACTGCTGGGAGAAGTTTAACTTGACTGAGTGGCCGCTTGAGAACGCTCGTCGGCAGAATCCAGGAGAAGTACCTGAAGACGTGCTCAGGCACTTAGAGGACGTGGTCAAGAAGATGCCGAAGCCAAAAGTATACTACAAATCACTGTAGTCATTGTCACTTGTCTTTGGTGTGCTGCTGCATCAATGGTTGCAGTGGCTGCTAGGCCTCGATCAACCGGCAGTCCTGGAAAAATGGTGCGTTCTCCGTGCGTGCGCATTTGCTGTGCATTGCGCAGGGAGCACCCTCAGATACTTGTACTGCCTGCCTGTGTTTGTGTGTGTGTGCAAGGTCCAAGGTCACCAGTCTCATAGTTTTGATGTGGTCATTGTCATGACAGAAGTAGATCACATTGTCATGAAGATCAATACCCTGACCTATAATAATAGTCGGTCAGACGCATTGCCATCATCAGTATTGCTGAGTAGGTAAATATACTTTAGTTGTCACTGTCCATAACTTGCTCGCAGCCATGGTCATGTGTCCTGTTGTTGAGCGGCCTGATGATTGTTGGCAACCGGACCCACAGCTGCAGAAAGTGGAAAACGATTTCCATCAGGCATCGCATTACAGGCTGTATGACTTCATGTCAGTGTCAGCTTTCAACAAGCAAGGTAGTACTCTTTGTTTCGTTTGTGTTATTTTGTGTGCCACCTGGTGGTCTGACAGTTGACTCATTGATTGTACCAAAAAAAAGGCAAACAATTAACTTCATTTTTGGAATTTAAAGACAACTGACCATTGACTCAAATCAGTTACTAATGAAATGAATGACATTGACAACTGACTTTGACTTTGACTTGGAACCTGACCCTGTGCCAGGCTGAGTTCCTGCACAAAGCGGGTGCTGCTGCACAGGCTGGTCCAAGACTTTCTTGCATTTGATGCAGCGCATGATGGACAGTCTGTGCGCTGGGGAAATCTTTTGGATATGTGCTATCCGTGCTTGGCGAACCTCTCCTTGACGGACAAGCTCATGGCAATCATCAACAGGACTCTATACAATCGGGACTCGGGTCAATGTCATTTGTCGTGGGTGGAATACTGTGCTGGAGCTGGTCATCTTTCACGCGCACTTCTGAAGAGACACCTTAAGGGCGCGTGCTTTGACATCCTCTACGAGAGTGATCACAACATGTTGTTGGCCTCAGGTGTCTGGCTTTTTGTGGATGCACTGTCTGCGACTCATTCTGGTGCACTTGTTTGGCTTGGAACACCGCGCTCAAGCTTCGTATCCTTATGTGTCTCTGTCAGCCAGAGGCGAGCAGAAAACCTCTACTATGGTGACACGTCAAGGTCATTTGTCGCAGCTGGAAATGCGTTCATGGAGATCACACGCCTGCTGTACTTCTGATCCACGATGCTAGGGAATGTCACTTGTCTCGAGCAGCCCCTTAACAGTGTCCTTCCCTTGTTGCCCACACTGCGGAATGTTCTGTTGTATCTCCAAAGCCAAAAGGTCGTGACACACATGGGAGCCTTCAATGGGCCTTCAGTCAAACCTCTCCAATTGTGGTGCGGCTTCAGCAACCTCATCCAACCACGGCCATTCTCAGCTGGCAGTGACCTTGTCTCGCGTGGGGAGGGCGGCAGCTACACTGGCATTCCGTCAGCGCTTGAACTCTCTGGGGTGTACACCCCTGAGTTTGGTGATGCAGTGGCTGCCTGCTTTGTCAGCTGTGAATAATTCAGCTTTATCAATTTAGTTGTAGTTAGTAGTGCGATGGGCCGCGATGGGGTGAAAAGTGTGCTTGCCTTGTGACATTTGACTCAACTGACAGCATGGTGCGCAACATTGGCAATTGGACTCCTTGTTCTGGCAACTGTCACGGCTGCCTTTCTGAGGTCAGCTGATGGCGCCGGCTGGCTGTGCTGTGGTGCGCTCTGTGTTTGATGGCTGTTGTTGTTTTTTTGGTGTGCTGCGTCATAATGAAATTTTAGCGGACACTACTGTAGATTAAAGTGCCCCTACTGTTTTTGGCAAAACGATAGCTAATCGTCAGTCTTCGGCAACCATCGGGAATTCTCATAAGTTTACAACAAGTTCTATTAAAACACTTCAGTTGGTCAACACTGAACAATCTGGTGTGTATTACTGGAGCTCCTTGTTTGAGGTAAGGCCACCGAACCAAACCGCACCAAGCCGCGGGGATGCGTGCCCTCGAATGTTCTCAACATGACATGAATGTTCTCAACATGACAAGATCATGACCCATGGCTTTTTCTGAAATTCACCCTCCTGATCCAGACCCCGCTGATCCACACCTCGTTTCTATTGTATTGATCAATAACTGCAGTCACACATGCTCAATGTTCTTGCCTTGCCCGTTGACAACCCAGCTGAGGGACTGCTGATGCATCGGCTGCTGGCGACGGGAGCTATTCACGTGTGCCGCCCTGACCATGAACAGCGTGAATGGGCTCATTATAAAACCGTCCCATTGGTACCCAGGTGGAACAGCAGACCCGTCAGGGACTCGGTCAGGGTCATGTTCAGTGAGGCCCAGCGGGCGCAGGTGGACCTCTTGACCGGGTTGCAACACTGAATCAGGCTCAAGTTGCAGTTTTTCTGGGGGATCCAGAAGGTCGTCAGCAATTGCCTGTTTTCCAGGGCTTGTCCAACAAACTGAATTCGTATCGCTTCACCCTCAACGGAGCAATATCGATGTTGCGAATCTTCTCCGACAATTTCCTGAGCGGCAATACCAAGAGCTCGTGAGCATCGGTAAAGCCAGGCTGCGCATGATAGCACACAAAAAAGCCTTCGTCCAAGGTTGGCAGAAGTTTGGACTGCTTGGAACCAACACGCTTGCGAATATTTGCACCAAACGGGAGTTCTCACCGAAAAGCGATTAGTCCTTGTCTCTGGAATAGTTGTATTGAAAGCAAAAGCGTGGTGCTGAGCAGCCAAGCAAACCATTCCTTCCAGAATCGTGCGGATCTCGCGCTCGATGACTCCCGAAGACTGGCTGACATAAGGCTGGCTGAAAACGTGCCTCCAGCCCATGCTCCTAACAGCTGCTGCAATTTCCCGGCATTGGCGGAATATAAAAAACAAAGGCGTCATCTGGCTTCATGTAATGCATAAATGCGTCAACAAGACTGTTGGCACCCTGGGGCGCAGAACAATAGAAACAGCAAACCTGCGTGAACACGTCCTTGATGACAAGCGCATTCCACTCACCCTGGAACCCATAAGTCTCATAATTTGATATGACATGGTCTGCAGTCACGTGCTCCCCGAAAGACTTTGCTTCAATACGGCGGCCTCGGGGCGCTTGCATCTGGGCTCCCACACATGTCTGGCAAAACGGATTCTTGGGCGTATGAGTGCCTCACGCATTTACATCTCTGCGCACCTTCTTGACCCGGATTCCTTTTCTTTCGCAGCCTCGGCATCTTCCAACGCTTCATCGCGTTCCGGCTCAGGTGAGTCATCGTCATCGGGACGTACTGGAAACAATGCAGCATCCGGCGGAGGTTGCCCCCCGCTTGAGGACGAAGACTCTTCTGCGCCCCCGATTTTATAATCGGACGCTGCGAGTGCAACAGGCATCGCTGACTCGGAAGCAATGACCTCGCACTCATCATCCACATTCGGAACTCGTCCATCGAGCTTCATGACCACAACCCTGCCGTCAGGTCGAACGAAATATGGTGCATTGTTCTTCCTCCACACAAAGTCATATCCATTTTCAAGGCATCTTTGGCCAACGATGTACTTGGCAACACATACGGAGCTTCACCCAGCTGACCCATAGAAGTCAGCAATCTGCTCCGGACGGGTTTGACGCTGAGTTGATCTTTTCCGAAGAGGAACAGCACGATCTGTACCAACCAAGTAAGTCTTGCTCGCTGCCTGTGTGAATGATCCAATGATGAAGTCCGGTGGGTGCTGGCATTGCGACCTGCTCGAACCTTCACAGCCGATACATTGTACCAGGACCAAGCAAAGATTCAGCAGTGGACGGAGCCGCTGCTTGCGGCTGCATCTGTTCCCTTTTGCGCGTCGCTGCGGCAACACTTGTGGCAAAGGTTCTGTGTTGGGAAACGATGAGGGTCATCATACATGCATACACTCCAGGAATGATTCTGCATGAGCATCTGTGAAGGGCTGGCTGCGGAAGGATGTACTTCACGTGCATCATGAAACACATCTCAGCTCGAGTCATGGCCGACAATTTCTTTTGCACCTTCTCAAGTTCGCTCATCA
This sequence comes from Effrenium voratum, assembly GCA_963377175.1. Classification (NCBI taxonomy): domain Eukaryota; class Dinophyceae; order Suessiales; family Symbiodiniaceae; genus Effrenium; species Effrenium voratum. The sequence continues at coordinate 21,830 of CAUJNA010000057.1, forward strand.
AACGATCCGCAGAATCACGAAGAGTCTCTCTGCCAGCAACTTGTCCCCTTGCTCACTCACCACCTGCCCTGTTCAATCTGCGATTGCCATCTCAGTTTGAATATGCTCCGAAAATGCACTTTGCCGAGCTCTTTGCTGGTTGGCGAACCGCGCGCGCTGCTCGGATTTGTGTGCAACAGCATTGTCAACCTCGACAGAGATTGCTCCCCGCGCATGGTTCGCCTGGGCATGAAAGAAAGCGCGGCCCTTAATGAACTGCTCCTGCGTTTCCAGAGGCTTGCGATTGTTCTCCTGGTCCAAATGGGCGCTGCGCGCAGCCCTTGCTGCTTCCAGGGCTAGATGATGTAGCGCGTTCTCTTCATCCCGCGCAATACACTCTGCGCGGCGTGGTAGTTCGTGGCAAAGAACGGCAACATTGCGCCGATCATTTGAACAGCGGGCCCCGGCGCGGCCAATGACTGCTTGCATCACCATCGCCATCTCCGGCAACATTGTATGTTGAAATTCTGACCAGATTGCACGGCGGCCTGCGCAAGCATTACAGCTGGTAACCCTACGATGTAAACCTGCACAAAGCCGCTAACAGCTTTTTACACTGCGTGCTGCCTACTGAATTCTCGAGCCACGCATACAGCATACAAGGTGCTAAGGGTTGGATCTGCATTCCACACCCTGCGCATGTTGTCTTTGTGTGTGTTGCAGGGTTTCCAACCATGCGGCATATGTGTTGCAGTCGTTCAGGATATGCTTGCCGCAGCAACATTGAACGTATCTAAGCCCATGGAACTTTATGCGCAACGCCATGTACAACGGCTATCCAGCTTCGCAGGGAGAGGTGCACTGCTTTCAGCCACTCGCAGAGTGATAAATGTGGATAAGCATTTGTTGTATCACTTGGAGGCATGCTTGCAGTCATTAAGAAATATCTTTGGTTTAATAAACGGCCTCAAAAGAATTGTTCTGCATGATCAGCTTCCGCTCCCTCTGCGCAACTTCCTGCAAACGGCCAAAGTGTCAGCAAACTCCTGCGGTGGCTGGCAGTCAGCACTCATGCGGCCCGGCCCATGGCCTCGCGCCGCCTGGCCTGACCTGAAGTGTCAGACAGCAACATTTCTGACAACATTTTTGATTGGTCACCCGGAAGTGGGCTGCCTTGACTCACCCTACTGATGGTCCTGGCTCTCTGTTGCTTCTGATTCCTCGTTGGCAAGACTTTCAGGGCAGTGACGGTATAAATGGTCGCTCAACCGGAGCAATAGGGCGCGGCCAAATCCGTTTTGCGCGGCCACGCGTAGGCCCAAAAAGGCTCTTGTGGCCTGTCCATCGCAGGCGATGCCGTCAAAGTGCCCATCGCTACGCCCACTTGTTGTCCACCTTGCTGCGCTCTCCGCGTTTTGTTTTGTCCTTACCATTCCATGCAGCCGACATCCGCGCAGCGCCGGGCACATTGCCGAGAAGCAATTGGCAAAGTCAGCAGCTTCTCGCAATACCTGGGGCAAGTTCTGGCGCCGTGAATCCAGCTCACGCGTCACAGTGAATCTTGACGGTTCACGGTGCTGCAGCATCATCTTTCATAAACTCTGTTCTATGTTTGACTTACGTTGCGCCCAAGGCTCGACACTTGTCTCTGAATCTCCTTGCTGTCTGGATCCACCTGCAAGGCCTTTGCAAAGTCCTCTTGGGCCGCCGGCGCAAGGCCCATCCTCAGGAGGTCATTTGCGGCAGGCGCCATGGCTCTCACTGCTCCGCATTTGGCGCAAACCTTGCTTAGCCTTGCTGCAGAACACTTCACCAGCAAGCCGAACACGTAACGTGCTGGAATCTGACAAGCTTGCTGTCAATCTGTACTGCGGCCGAGTTTCCGCAAAGATGCCTGACCTCGCCTCAGTTCCGCAAACATCTTTGTAGGTAGCAGTCTGGGCCCAACCGTTCCTTGCCCTGCGTAGCAGCTGGCACACAGGAATCTGACAGCTCTGAATGCAACCCATGCTGTCTGCAGCTTAGCCACCGGTACAGCGCCTTCTGGTTACAAGGGTCTTCTGCAAGTACATCTGAGCAAATTTCGCAGACGCGGCGCCTCAAAACAAGATTGACAACGCTGTGCGAATCTACACGTTCGTTGCCCAGCTCATCCATTCACCCTCTCAGCCAGCTTGGCACAATGTTTCCAATGCTCAGTTTTACGACTCTGACCTGGAAACAGTGAAGGATCGGTCCAATTACATTCATACGCATCCTCTCAACCACCGGTACCAATAAACTGGCAGGTGGTAAATTGCAGCAGGCTGCCACTGGGAGAGCCGCCCCAGGCAAACGGCCGCATTTAGCCTGGTATCAAACGCGGAGTGACCCTTGTGGTCACGCAGCACACGAACCACTAGCCTCACCATTTCAATTGGGAGTGACAAGCACACCAAGCGCAACAAGCTGATCCTGCATGCGCGGCTCAGCGCTTTCAGCTCTGTGTGGGAGTTCGGCTGACCTTGCACAAAAACACAAAGAAGCAAGCTCAGCGGGATCGAAAATGGTACCCCTCAGCTTCGTGGCATTGAGCAGGGTCAAAAACGATTGCAAGAAAGCTCGCGAGAGATGCTGGTGTCAAGCTGTTTCGCGCAATGAGTAGGATGAACAAACCGCAATATGCATGAGAAACGGCCAAGAGTAAAGAAGCCCCGACGATCGAACTAAAATTGCAAAACAAGCCGAGTGCGTCGGCATTGGGGTGTTGGTAAATGTTCTGTTCCACTTCAGCCAGTTGAAGCAGCGCAATTCAACCAGTTGGACCGTTGAACATTTGACTTCAAGCGGTTCAATGGCTGGTCCAACCAGGTGAATTCGCTCCAGCTTTGCCTCGCCAACTAGCATTCGGAAACTAAAGCGCCGTATTCGGAAACCAGTATTCGGAAACTAGCATTCGGAAACTATGAAACGCGGTATTCGGAAACCAGTATTCGAAAACTGGTATTCGGAAACTAGTACTCGAAAACTCAAGGGTGGTATTCGGAAACCAGCGATAGTCAACTGAGAGAATGTGATGGTCTGAAACTCGTTCACACGGGTGCTCTGCGCAGCCGCAAAACCATCAAAACCAGTACTCGGGTTTTGGGATTCCCCACGGAAACTAGTCTGCAAAGTTGTAAACGAGCACTTTGAAACTTACCTCAGAACATCGTGGGCATGGGGTCCGGGCTTCCCGTCTTTCCTACTGAAACTCTGAAAGCCTTGCAGAGCCATCTGCTAGCACGTGTCCCCCCTCGCCAAACACCGATGACCACAAACGTCGTGCGTAAACCTGAGATGAAACCGCATGCGCAACCCAACTTCTAAGGTGGGGTTGACTGAGCCGGAGGCACTGACTCGCTGTCTGTTCATTTGCTTGCTGCTTTTTTGTCATCTGTCACACGAGAAGCCCTCCTCTGCGTTAAACCGATAATCTCCTCAGACCCCGCAGTGCTGAGCGGGTGCACGTGAGCGGATGTTTTTTACTGTTTGGCAGACATGTGTGTAGTCTTGAGCGGGTGCGCGTGAGCGGGTGTCTTTACCTGGCGTCATGTGCAGCGCTGAGTGAGAGGGGGTGTTCTTACCTTTTGGCAGGGATGTGTGCAGTGCTGAGCGGCGAGCGCGTGTTCTTACCATTTGGCCGGCTTGGCACGCGAGCGGGCGTTCTTCTCATTTCGCAGGCATGTGTGCAGTGCTGAGCGGGCGCGCGAGAAGGCTGGGCGCAGTGCTGAAAGCGCGCGCGTGAGCCTGTATGTCTGCCAATTGGTGAGAGCACCCGCTCGTCGTGCACCCGCTCGGCACTGCGCGCATGCCTGCCAAATGGTAAGAACACCAGCTCATGGGCACCCGCTAGGCAATTGGTAAGATTGCACACTGCCTGCCAAATTGTGAGAACACCCACTCAGCGCTACACCCACGCCGGCCACATGGTAAGAACACCCGTTCACGCGCACCCGCCAGGCGCTGCACACATGCGTGCCAAACGGTAAGAACACCCGCTCACGTGCGCCGGCTCAGCGCTGCACCCATACTGCACACATGCCTGCCAAATCGTAAGAACACCCTCCCACACGCACACATGCCTGCCTCTGCATCCATGCTATCTGTTGCGCAGCTCTTGGTTTGAGAAAGGTTTGCGCTCAATGTGTTGGTGTTCCCTTCCGCTGTTGCTTTCAGCACGTCTGCGCCTTACTCTACTCCCGTGCCCCTTAATTTGTGCCGTCCTTGCAGTTCGATGCTATAAAATCTTTTGCCGCTGGATTAGGTTTTTCCAGCCCCGGGGCAAACAAGCGTGGAAGCACCCTTAAACCCCCGTACCGTAAACACAGAACCACTTACCCTGCGCCTGCCCCCCACGCTAAACTAAGCCCAAGCCCACCTTCAACCCACCCTGGCCTCACCCTAAACGCACCCCAAACCTAGCAAGAGATAGCTTACCCAACTCTCATCATTTGCTACCCCCCGCGCCACACCAGCAAATAATCAAACCACTCGCCAAAATCTATACAAAATCCTTCAAGTTATTCATTTTAAAGAATAACTTAAACCATTTCAATCAACCTCGCAACATTTATATGTCCTTCACTTGATACATGGTCGCACCAAGAATAATAAATTTCTTTCTTCTTACATTTCAAACATCTAAACCACAACACGCCATTTACAATTTCTTTACTATCCGGTCGTTCCAGTTTTTCACCATTCAAACTTTTCTGTAAAAATATTGATGGTTCAAAGATTTCTCGTGTTGAGACTTCTTACCTTTTTTAACTTCGTAATCACACAATTCGCAATAATGAACTTTTTGCCGGTTTGCTTGTATTGTTGCTTTCCCTTGCTCGCTTTCTCTCCATTTCTTTTTTCTTTCCTTAATGTCATCCGCATTCTCTTCTTCGTATTTTTCCTATACCCTTTTACCCTTTCAGGATTATTCAATTTCCATTGCTTTTTCGTTTCATCATTCTTAATCTTATTTTGTTCTCGGCAGTAATTACAAAGTTTAATCATATTCTTAAACAAATCAGATGAATAAGTATTACCACATTGCTTACAAGTTTTCATATCTTCGCTCATCCTCTACCATAGTAAGGCATCATCCCTTTAAATAGTTTTAGACCAAAACCATAACGAGGTCTGGGTAAGTCCCCTGTCCCGAAAAAATCCACCAAACAACAAACCACACAAAAAACCAAACAACAGACCATACAAAGAACAATTACAAAACACTCAAACAAAACGAAACAAACGACCGCCTCGCCTCGCCCCCGTGCTACGCCTTCATCTTGGACATCAGACCAGAGGCGGGGCACTTTGCCTGATGCGCTATAGTAAATCACTACTACACCCTATAGTAGAACACCACTACACCCTATAGTAGAACAATACTACACCCTATAGTAGAACAATACTACACCCAATTTGGGGGAGGGGAACTCTCGCCAATTTTTCGCGCCCTGTTTGGCAGTTGGCAAGAGTTTCCGGATATATCTATATAATTTTGGTGTTATCTATTTTATAAACTATGGATTTCCCTCGTAAAAACCATTATTTTCAAAATTTTAAATTTCATATTTTTTACTCTTTTGTCGTTGGACGAACCTGCAAATTTCAAGTTTCAACACCAACCCCAAACTCGTTTTCCTTAATCCACCAAACTCACCAGAATTTCACAAATCAAATCAGCAGGTATTGTGTACGGATGGCATCCGTTGCGCAGTCTCAATATGTTTGTTATTAACCACTTTACCACAATCTTTATTACATAATGGTCTGGGTTTCCATCTATCAAGGTTGTTCCACAACCTCGTTCGCTTCCTGTAATTACATCCATATTTGCAATAGTCAATGTCATTAAACCTTGGCCCATTCATAAAAGACTGACTTTTCAATAATCCTGTCTGTGGATTTTCAATAACAAAATACGGCCATCCGAAATATTCAATAATCTCTACTGTTTTTAATACAATACTATTAGCATATTCAATGTTTCTTATTCCTGTTGTTTTTGCAATACTGTATTCTGTGCAAGGTGGTGATGCCCAAATGAATGAGAAGTGGTTTCTGTCAAATTGTTTATAATCCCATTCAAGTATATCACAATTAATATCAGCATTTTTCAAATCCAACGATATTACATTAAAACCGAACGACCTCGCTACAATTCCAACCGGCCCACTACCTGAAAATAATTCTAATAAATTCATATTATTAGAATGATTTAGATATTTATTATATTGTTTCATATTTACCGTCTTCGTTCTTAAACAGTTTGTAATATTCTAATGTTTCAGATTTTGGTTGTTTAATACGCCCTTTGTTTAACATTTCCACATATTGTGTTTGTTTGTCTTCAAAAGACCCTTTCGGACGCCCTAATCCTTTCTTTTCAAAGATTCTATCCATCTTCTCCTTATCGTCTTCGTTATTGCTTTTAGGTTGGTTTATTTTGTCATCAATATTCTTAATAAGTTCAGTTAATGTTTTAATATTCTTACTAATATTTATTTTCATTAAATCGTTAATTGTAGAATCACCATTTTCCGACATTTCTATATATATATATGTATATTTATTTGTTTATTTGTTTATTTATTTATTTATGCGTTTTATTATACAATTTACCTGAATAATATAATGTTATGTATGTAAATAAATCATATTCTAAAAGTCTTTCATCAATTTTCTTTTTCGTTTTTATTAAACCTTCATCCCCACCTGTAATTTCTAAAAACTTCAACATTTTATCAAATTTATCCGGTTTAGTTATACCTTTCATAAAATATTTATCATTGAATTTAGCATCAAACCAATAAAAGTATTCTTCGCTCAATTGTCAAGCAAAGTTTACATCACCATTGAATATGTCTTTAATTTCTTCATCGTCGAAAGTTATAATTCTATGGTCTTCTCCATTCATAGTTGGCATTACGATTATATAAATATTTATATATTCATTTATTTATTTATGCGGTTGAAGTGGTGTTAAATCTACTCTTTATATGTTATTTTCATCATTTCCCTTACAGTGTTCTGTGTTGCTTTTTCTTCTTGACTACTTGCTGACACATCACGACCCCATTTAAATGTAATGTTATGAGCATCAGTTTCTAAGTTGATACTGTCTTTAGCTTTATCAGGGGGAGGGGGGGGGGAGGGGGGGATGAAAAATACATAAACCGGCACTTGAAAGAATAAAACCAAATAATCAAACAGCATAAACACAAATCAGCCAAATTCACAGAAAACAAGATAAGAACCACCAAGCAACTCAAAAACCAGAACAACCCCCAACAAAATATTTAATCAAAGCATACATCATTAAATAATTCAAACAAGCATACCAACAAAACAGCAAAAATAAAAACCATCAAAGAACACAAACTCAAAAACACACATCAACAAAAACAAAGCAACATACCAACAAAAATATCAGAAGAGTATCAAACAAAATAAAATACAAACAGCCAAAGCACGAAAAAATCAAAAGAGCATACCAAGTTCAAACAACGCACTTTGAAAGAGATAACCAAATCAAGAAAATGCAATAATTATCAAAATGAAATAGTTTATAGAATATAAGTAGAGTATAATGAAAGGTTATAAAGTTTTACAATGTTCATTTATATTATAACAACATAATATAACTAAACAGTATTTTTTCTATGTTTTATCCAAATTCAATCAAAAATTAGGGAATACAACCTAATATTAGGGGGATTGCTAATTGCCACCTATCATTAGGGGGCTCGCCACCTAATATTAGGGGGATTGCTAATTACCACCTATCATTAGGGGGCTTACCACCTATTATTAGGGGTTTTCTTTTGAACCCAGCAAGGTATCAGCACAGAATGCGACCGGCAACACTGCCTGTCCCACTAAACATCTCTAATAAGTTCATTATTAAAGATATTTAGATAATATTATCTATGAATAAATCCCTGTTTCCTCATTAAAAACTAAACTATGTTTAGTTTTCAATGAGTAAATGCAACTTTATGAATAAAGTTGCGTTTCCTCATCATAGTCAATTTGATAAAATGCCATAGTGGAGGACTTCGGCTCTTTTATCTCTTTGTTGTTGAGTTTGTTTAAATACACTTGTTTCTTATTTTTATAATCACCATTGGTTCTATCTACTTCTTTACTTTGATAACTGTTTGTTAATGGTTTCTTCTTTTCCATTTGTTGCAAGATTTCTAAAATATTCTTATTCTGTTCTAAAACCTTGTTCCGTTGTTTAACAATCTTTTCTAATCCTTCATCCATGTAAATATATACTAAATTATAAAACTAAACTTTTAAAACTAAATGTTGCAATTATGTTAAATCTACTCTTTAAATACAAATTTTCCATTATTTGTTTAACAGTTTCCTGTGTTCCCTTATCACCATTATCGGATGGTGATGCATGCCTTCCCCATTTGATAGCACTATTATGAACATCTGTTTCTAAGTTTATACTGTCTTTAGTTTTATCAATATTCATTTTCTTATCATTCTTACTTATTTTGAAACTTGTTGGAATACACGAACATTTACAGTTTCCTTTCTTTTGTATTTCTAATGCATTTTTCATTTCTAACATCTTTTTACACATTGGGCAAGCAAACTCAATAACTGATGCTTCTTTAACAATTTCTTCATCAGTTGAAGAAACAACTGGTTCAGTCTTATTCTTTTTCTTTCTTCCCATCTATATTAATATTTATATTTTTAATAGATTGCATCACAAACTTAATTAATTCTAAAACAAAATAGCATACTTTTTTAAATCTATTATCGGTTATAACAACATCTTCTGAATGTTGTACTTCATTTATTAGATCAATATAATCTGAATAACTTCTATCCATGTTAAATAATAAGATGAAATAATTATTAAAATAATTATTTGAACTTATTATTTCATGCACGGTAGAATATTCGGAGGGCACAACAATGGAGTTTTCTTTGCACTGGAAAACACAAGCGACTAATTCAAACTAATTAGTCTCAATGCTTATGTTTGAAGTTGATGAAAGAGCCTGTTCTACTACGATAGACACCATTCATATCGTAGCAATGCTTTCATACAATAAATAATATTAAATTATTTTCTAAATATCTTTAATATTACATTTATTATGCCTGATACTTCACCACCAAAAATAGAACCAATAAATGTTAGACAGTATGAGTTTAAACAGCCATCATATGATAAAGCAGACAAATTGCCCTTTCGTAAAATTATTTGTAGTTCATCACAGGGCGGCAAAGGAATACTTATACAGAACCTCGTGTTAAAAGTATATCGGAACTGCTTCGAACGTATATATATATATATCGTTTCCCCAACAGCAACTATTGATGAAGCGTATAGAGAAATTATTAAATATGTAGAAACTGAATTAAAAATAGATAATAATAAAGAACAATACTTATTTGATGAATACAACGCTGAAGCATTACAAAATATAATTGATACACAACATAAAATTATAGATTATCAAAAGAAAATAGGAATGAAGAATTTATTTTCGTGTCTTCTGAAAATTGATGATTTTGCGGAAGATAAAACATTTATGCGATATAGTAAAATATTACATGGTTTATATACAAAATCAAGACACTTCGGTTTATCCGTTATTACAGCCGTTCAAAAATACAATGCCTTAGCACCTATTGTAAGATTGAACACGAGCAGTTTTTATATATTCAAATTAAAGAATATGTCCGAGGTGGATACATTTATAATGGAACAATCAGCATTAGTAGATAAACAAACATTAATGAAAATATATCAAATGGCGGTTAATGACCAGCCTTTTAGTTTTTATTTGTTAAACTTCGTGAGAGTGATGTAAATAAAGTCTTTATGATTCGTTTCGAACGAGCGATATTGATACACGATAAATAACATTTAAAGAATAACCTATTATAACACTTAATAAACTATTATGCCTAAAAAACCTGTAGACTATTCAACCACACGTTTTTACAATATTGTTTGTAAAGATTTAGATAAACCGAATATGTATATCGGACACACAACCAATTTCAAAGAAAGAAAAGCAAAGCATAAAAGAATGTACAATAATCCAAATAGTAAAAAATATAACTTTCAAGTATATAAGTTTATTCGTGATAATAATGGGTTTGACAATATTGAAATGATTAATAGAAACTAAACAGTTAAATAATCAATTAGAGGCACGCGCGCGAGAAAGAGAATTATATGAAGAATTGAAACCATCATTAAATGGTTATAAACTTATTAGACACGCGGACGATTTCAAAAAAAAACATGAGAAGCGAAATGAATATGTAAAGCAAGATAGAAAAGAAAACCCAGAAAAGTATAAAGAAATTGAAAGAAATAAATATATAAAACATAGAGAAGAAGCAATACAAAGAGCAAAGGTATATTATGAAACTCATAAGGATGAAATAAGCGCCAGAAAAAGAGAACAAGGAAAACACAGAGTTGTCTGTGAATGTGGGGTAGAGTGTAGTAGATAGAGTGTAGTAGAAATTTGATATTAAGACATAAAAAGACCAAACTGCACCAGGAATACCTAACATCATTACAACCAGAAGAAACACCTGAAATTATTGATTAAACACATAATTAAATTACTAATTAAATAAATAAATATATTAATATTATATGAAATTTTATGATTTACCATTAGATATTAAAAACCTTGTACTATCTTATAATTTAGGTGATGTTAGATTATTTAAAATCAAAAATAATAATATTATTAAACATTATATTAATAAATTTAAACCAGTGTATAAGTCTTACAAATTAAATAACATGCATTATATTGAAATTGATAATATCAATATGAAAAATATTATCAAAAACGGCATATCATATATTTTTAACTTAAGTGAGTTAGATAAATTACGTCAAAAACATAAACCATTAAAATCATTAATTGAATATGATATATTTGTTACATCTACCTCATTTACTTGTTTGAATCATGTTCGTAATCGTACTTTAACATCAAATAATTTATTTGATATTTATTATTTTCTTAATAAAGACCTTTATGAAACTAATTTAGTGTATAGCCGTAATATGGATAATTTTATTTCATTACAAGTGAAAAAAATAACTAGTAAAGTCATCAATTATGAAAGACAAAGTTTTATTAGTAAATTTTATTCATATTTTTTAATTAATAATGTTAATAACGTTTAATATTATTAATTCAGAACAAACTATAACTACACAAATTCAACGCTGGTAAGTTATATATTAATTTGTCACATTTAGTTGTCTCCAGTTTCTCTAATCTTTCACTCATTTGTTTAATTGCGTTTAACTGTAATTTATCAATATTACTTAAATCTAATTGTTCTACATCAATATCACTAATTTTATCAATACTTGAAGTTTCAACATTACTGTTCGAATTACCCATTATATATTATTATTTAGATTATAATACAATAACAAATATTCAAAGGAATTAAAATAGGCCATAACAATCCCCAAGCAATAGGAGTTAATACCTTACCATACTTATCTATTTGTCTGTGAAATTTCTCTTCCTTCCTTTGTTTTCTAATTCTTTAATATATTCATCAAATTTAGAATGACTAAAATTAAATTCTTTATTATTACATTTGTCTAATGTAAATTCATCTTTATTTAACTTAGTAATTATACAACCACAATAGCAATGTTTCTCTCTCGTACTACTATTTTGAAATAATACTTGTATTTTAACTTTCCTGTCAATGTCCATATATCTATATATATTAGTTATTTATTTATTTATTTATGTATTTATTTATATATTTTTATGTTTATATTTAATTATTTATTTAGATTTTTCTTTTTTCAATTCCTTAATTTCTTTCTCAAGTTTATCTACTTTATCATTTAATTCTAATACTGCTTTATGAACTAACACGGGTAAAACTAAATAATTCAATCCTAAATACTCTCTGTCTTTACTAACAACATTTTCAAATTCTTTAGGAATTGCTTTTAGTACTTCGTCTGCTAAATAACCTATATGAGTTTTACCGTCATCATTTCTATCGTGTCTCTTAAACTTCTTCGGCTTAAATTTCTTAATGATATTCATACAATTAGATTTGATATTGTCTATATCATATTTCAATCGTGAATCAGATGAGTCCACAAATGTTCCGTTAATCGTTACGGTTGTTGCTGTTAAATCTATATTTGTCCCTGTTGATGGTTCTAGTGTATTACATAGCAATTTTTTCGTTCCTGCAACTGTTACATTTTCATTAAAAGTTGATGAAGCATTATTTGTAAAACTTTCAGTATTTACTGTTGTTCCAAATGTCTTATCAATAGATAATAAAACTGAAGGTGTAGTTGAAATATCTGAAACTCTAAAAGCTGTGTTTGATGTTCTGAATATTACATCAATTGTAGACAAATTAGTTCCATCATAATAAGTTGATATTTCCGATGTTCCCATTTTAATATCAGTTCCAGTAGTCATTGAAATATTATCTAAAAATAAGACCGTTGTTAAATCAAATGATTGAATGGTATTAGTTGCTAAATATGCATGTTGAACTGCTAAGTTAGTATCAACGGTTATTAATGTTCCTCCGTTAGGTGCTAAATGATTGCTTCTTAATGCTCCATTAGTTTTAATATAAACATCATCAGCAAATAAATTACCCATAAAATCAGCAGTAGCAGTATTAAAAGTCCATCCGCTAGTAATATTAACTGCCCCGGCTATGTTAGACTGAACAGCGGGGTCTCCACAAATAAATCTAATTGAAGAATTAGCATCACTATTCCTCATATCAAAAGATGAAAAAGCACTAACATATCTATATAATTCACAGTTTGTACCAATTGTTAATTTACCATCAGTAGCAATATTAACATTATCACAATTAACATTAGCATTTGTATAAATATTACCTAACACATCTATAGGCTTACTAAAAATAGTTTTATTCACTAATCCATCACACATCATATATTGGTTACCGGCATTAGTAATATCACCAACAGAAAGAGCAACAAAATCATTATGAGACATATATAAACCTTCTACTGCATCAGGAGTATATCTTCGTATTGAACCATTATTATTAAAATTCAAATGTGAACCATTGTTAAGATTTACTGCCTTGTCAGTTCCTATAAAATCAACTGCATCAGTAAATCTCGATTTTCCGGCACAGTTTAAACATAACCATTAACACCAACAGCACCTAAACCAGATCTATCTTTTACCCAAACTCGTCCAACATTAGCGTCTCCGATTTGCGTTTCCCATTGACCTCCTGCGCTACTCATCCACATGCGTCCGTCTCTATTAATATTAAATTCACGATTAAACAGTTGAAAAGTCATTTGCAATCCTAAATTAGGCGAAGGTGTAGTACTAAACTTGTTACAAATTATAGAACCAGTAGTCAACATATTTAAATTACTGTGTAAAGTTGTATTATCACTAAAATTAATAGCACCTGCTACTGATTGAGCGTTAGTATCTATTTTATCTAACTTTTGACCTAATGATGTATCCTGTGAATTATTAGTAGTAATTATTGAATTAATTGTATTTGTATTTCCTGTTATTAGTCCACTTAATCCATCTGATTGTAAAACATATCTAGCATCAGAACCTGCTATATCTAAAATAGATGAACAAGAAAATAAACCTGATACTTGTAAATTACTTAATATTGTAGTATTATGATTTAATATTATTTTATCATTTTGAAAAATTGAAGAACTATTAATTTCTACATCTCCAAATCCTCTTTGATTCAAAAACATAGTTGCTCCACTTAAATTTCCATAAACATAACTATCAAAATAATTATTATACATTTCAAAGAAATTATTATAATTTCCAAATTCTGCTATTTTGAAAGTTGCAGTAGTTGTTATATTATGAACTAATGTATTATTTAATATTGATGTGTTTAACTTGTCTGATAAAAACTTATTAGTTGTTATTTTATTATAGTAATCTGATTCATTAAATGAACCTCCATTCTGTAAATCTAAAATTGCAGTAATATGTGAATTTACTGTACTATTTAATCCTGTTATTAAATTAGAATTAGAACTAATATTATTAAAATTAGATGTTATAGTAGAATTTAAATTATTTATTAAATGTGTGTTTGATGAAATATTATTAAAATTTGTATTTATTAAATTAGTATTTGAAGAAATATTATTAATATTTGTATAAATCAAATTAGTATTTGAAGAAATATTATTAAAATTAGTTGTCATAGTAGAATTTAAATTATTTATTAAATTTGTATTTAATGAAATATTATTAAAATTTGTATTTGAAGTGATTGTCAGATTACCTATTAAAAATGAATTTGAACTAATATCATTTGATAATACATTAATTTCTGTTTTGTTATATGTTTCAGTTATATCATAAAAATCAGCATTTATCTGCTCCTTTGTGTAGGTGTCTGCTTGGTCTGCTTTACTATCTAATTCTGTTTGAATGTCGGATTTACTCGCATAAAATCTTCTATATCATTGACTGCTGCATCTTTTACTTGTCTAGTTCTATTTGCTGTAATATCAAAGATATTCATTAAGTTTTTGCTCATAATATTATATTGTTAATTTGAAAATTAGTAATAGCATATTTTTTATTTAATCATAAAATGTTACAGAATTTGAACGGATTTCAAGTATACATTCGTGCACCATATGAATGTACATCCGTGTCGGCATAAACTTACTACTATATAAAGTAGTTCCATCAAGGGGGCGAATTTTCACCACCATATTTGAATTATTTTTAAGATTCATACCAGTATACGCTGCTGATTCTAATTTTTGTAGATTAAATCCAAACATAAATGCTTGTGTTTTATAGCCCTCGCTTCTAACCAACAATGGATTATCAGCACAATGCATTAAGTGAACATATGCTTCACGAACACCTTGAACTTCTTGCGATGGTATAACTTGATTACCAATTACCAATGAAGCAGTGAAATCATATGTAGGGTCATAATATCCAACATCAACAGCACTACCTTGATGTGCTAATGGATGATATAGCGAGTTGTATTCTTTAAGAACTTCACCAAAGCCTCCTACATAACCTTTACTTGTTGTATTAGAAAAGGAAACAAATATTTTTATTTTGTTTAGATACATTCCTTACGATAGTTGTAAATATTTCAGTCTCTGATGATGTGGTTTGTTCTTGCATTGTTTCAGTTTCAAATGTAATTGGAAGCGAACCAGTTTCTAAAATTGTTGAATATTCGGCATATAAACTATCATCAAGAGAATAAACATTTGTATTGAAAACCGGCTTTTTTATTGCCCATTTGTTAGAAGTATTTGTAGCAATGAAAACAGAGGTGGCGCCTTGTGCAAGAATTGGTGATGTAGCATCATTCACTAAATATAATTCTATGGTTATAGGACAGTAAGATAGCGGTATCCAGTTTTCACAAGATTTAAAGCATTTCAAATTCATATCATAAAATACATTTGTGCTTTTACCTTTCGCAATGCCTCTTTTATTATCTTCGGTGACTTGTCTTGTGACTCTTGCAACATTATTAGCGCTTGGGGGCGTTGCTAATTGAGTATAAGATAGAAATCTAACATCGTTACTATTAAACGAATTTCCAAAACCTAAAACTTCATCTACTCGCTTTGCTTCTGATGTTTTCAGTAAATCTTTCATAGCATCGGCGCGAGATGTAGAATTCAAATCACATACTATTACATCCCCCATCATCACTCTCACTCTCGAAAAGAAAGCACCAGCGGATATAGGGCGTAGTTCAGCATTAGCATTTGAACTGTCGTCAGTATTCTCCAATGTAAATCCTGATAATAGTGTAGGAAGTGAAATCCATTGGTTAGGTGGTCCAGTAATGTTAAATCTAATTACAGAATTTGTATCAGCGGTATAAGTAGAAACCGATGAAGGATAAAAGTTTGTACTTTCTTTTGAACGGACATAAGAACCGCCATCTTTTAATTTAAAGCGAAGGTTCTTCTCTACGAGTACATCTTCAATGTCTAATGTTTCCATCTTTATATATTTAATAATAGAAAATATTGTATTATTTTATTATTAAGTTAATTTCTTTTAAAGTGTGAATAATCTATAACTTCTTTTTTTATAATTTTCATTTAATAGTTTTTTAGACTTATTTTTAATATTATCATGTTCAACCTTATAATTAGGTTCATCCTCTACTATTTTCTTAATGTCATCATAACCGACTTTCTTTTTAGGATTTATAGTGTTTTGTAAATCATTATTAGGCATTATATATAAGACTACAAAATTTCCTTTACAGGCTCAATACTTCTTGATACATCCTTGCCAGTATCACCATATAATGAGTGTTGATGATTTGTTAATGGGTTAAAACCTCCTCTATTTGATGTTATACTGCCTCTATCTAAAATACTGACTATATCTCCAAAATTTCTTAGGCTTGTGTAGTTGTCATTATTTTTGTTTGACATTGAATCAAAAGGAGCGCCGTAAGTTGTCAAACGAATATTTCTATCAGGATTTTCTTTTAAATATTTAGCAGAAGCTGATGCTCCAAGACTATGGCTAATCACTTCAGTTACATTATGGTGTTCATCAAGTATATCACTAATATCTCTATACCTTTGACTGTATGAACTTAAACCAAATGGAATTGTAATATCACTTAAAATATCATTAATATTTGATATATTATTTTTACCAAATGTTCCAGCAACATATAGTTTATTATTATCTAAATAATAACCTTTACCATTTGTATATGCTTTGCTTAATCCTTCTGTGTCAGATAAATTATTATTATATTTAGGTTTGAATAACGATTTTTCTTGTTGAATTTCATTAATTTTTTTCTATACATTTCGCTATGACCTTGATGAAGCGGATTGTATGATTTTAATTTTCCTTCTTTTAAATAATTTTTATGTTTTTTCATTATATTAATTATTGATATTTTTTATCTAAATAATTAATATAAATATGACAAGATTTAGAAAATATACATTGATACACGACATAGAAATCTAAACGAAAGTGTGAGCACTTCTGACTTTGTTATAGATTTACCAGAAACACAAGAAACAGGAGCAAATACAAAACTATACGTCCACGAATTATCACTACCTAATACTATTTATCCTATTGAAGAAAATGTAAACAATAGATTATATTTAACACTAGGAGGAATATTAACAGGAGCGCCAGTATATTATTTTATTGTAGCACCAGATAAAGGTAGTTATGTAGGTAGTGAATTAGCAACCGAATTACAAAATAAATTGAATACTGCTACCAATGGAACTGATGGAAATAGTGACTTTTTAGTTGTAGTTATTCATTAAAAACAAATACTATAACTATAACTGTTAATTATGTTTCTTACTTTTTCATAATTCATACAGATAAAGAATTGCAAACTAACTACGGTTTTAGTGTTGAGTATGACAGAAGCCACACAATGTCTATTAACAATGTTTTAGGAAACACTGTTGAAAAAATCAATTTTGCGCCTGACCCTTTCGTTAGTGGTTTTGTTAATTTATTACCAATCAAAAATATTTACTTAACCAGTGATAGTTTAACAAATGGAAACCAACTAGCACCTTATGGAGTTGCCCGTGTGTTAAAGAAAATTCCTATTACTGCTGGATTTGGAAATGTAATCTATGATAATGAGATTGCAATGAATGACGCTAATGATGTTTCAATGAGACATTTGCGTCGTCTTCATTTCAAATATGTTGATAGTTTTGGTAAAACTGTAGATTTACATGGGGCAGACAGTAGTTTTAGTTTAACATTTGTTGAGAGTTGAAAAGCATATAATGGTCAGGTGAGTTCCATGCGTCGGGAATGGCATGATGAGAATCAGCAGATGAAGGATAAGGTTGACCGCTTGGCTACCGAGATTGCGACCCAGGCGGATGCTGATCGGATGCGAATGATAGTTCAACGGTTTGCCGGTGAGATCATTTCTGACAGCAGAGCAATCGTTAGGTATGCAGTTGATGAGCAGAGCGAGATCGTGCATCAGAGGATCAATTCGCTCGCCGACGAAGTCCGGGAATCCGTCAGGGAGATAGAGGGTGGCTTAAGTCAGCTTCATCAGGTTATCCAGGATAAGCATCGTGCCATGTTCAGAAGTCATGCTGCTTTTGAGGATCAGACCAACACTGAGATTGAGAAGTTCGAGAAACGACTCTCTTCGACAGAGAAGGCCGTTAGGCTGACCACATCTTCTGACGCTCCGGCTGCATCGGGGCCCGATAGGGCCACGAGCAGCGGGACTGATGTGAGTGTCAGGGAATTAACCACTAGAGTCGGTATACTCCAAAGTGAGCATGACCGGCATGCGAAGTGGGCTACGCAGTCCATTGGCGATCTCCAGGACGTTTTCAGGGCTCTCGCTGATCGTGCGCCCCTCGCTGATCGCGCGCCCGAACCGCGGGGCGACAGGGGATCCATCGTTGCCGATAGGCCTAGGAACCCTGATGACCCTCAGGATTGGCGCGCCGCAGTCGAGGAGAATAACAGGAGGGTTCAGGATCTCACTCGCCGGGTCTATCGCCAAGCTCGGGATTATGGTACTGTCGTCGAAGACGTTGGGGCTGTGAACGCTCAGATTGCTGCGTTCAACGAGAATACTCAAAGGCTTCAGCAGGCTGCACAAGCTATAAGAACTCAGCTTACCAATCTTCCTTCAAGTGCGGAGCAGGTTCAATCCATCGTTAGGCGGGAGCTTGTTTACTATCGTAACATGCTTGACGCGACAATGCGTAGGGTTAACACTGTCGAAGGAAATATCCGTGTCTTGAATGAGATGAATACCCGAGATGGGGCAACTTGCCGAGAGTGAGGGACATGTTGATGACGCGGCCGACATGATTCAGGTTGCTCAGCAAAATCCCCGTGGGCCTCAGGGAAGACCAAACGCTGGGCAAGGGCGCAGGATTAGGCCTCCGACGCCTAACCCTGGGGATCGTAATGCTCAAAATCCAGTCCCGCCTGCTCGACCAGGTGGGGGCATTGGCATAGCTGATCATGTGTTTGGGGACAATAGGAGAAGCGATGTCGGCGACCAACCCCAGGTCAACAGGGGTTCGAGCTTGACGAGCGTGCCCGGTAGGGCTGAGGCTGACTCTCATGTGAACAGACGTTCTATCTCTCCCGTTAGGGAGAGAGAGGATAGTCAAAGTAGAAGAGCTCTGCAGATGCAGGATAGGTCTTACTCTCCGCCGACACGTATGAGGGACAATCCACGGTCTCGTGCTAGGGCCGATAGTTCGATTTCAGTTTCCCCAAACAGGGATGAAGGTAGGAACAGGAGTCCAAGGGCTGCCGATAGGGAGCCTGAGGTCAGGAGTCGGGAGTCGAGAAATGAACGACCAATCCGCGATAGCGGTAGTGCCCCTCGAAACCCCAATCGCCGACAAGGGGATACCCAACGAAACGGGGCCCGCGGTGACGTTCCAAGTCCTAGTGATGGCAGAAGGAACCCAGCCACTGGCAGTGCGCCAGGTGGCGATGGACCTGATCTATCGAGCGTATGCGCTCAGGATAACCCGAACGATCGCAGGCACCCAGATGCGAGTTTCACCTGTGTTACTTGCAGACGCAAGTTCTGCCAGTTATGCAAGGGTGATGATGGAGACTGTTGGAATTGCCAGCTGTTGAAAGCGAAGTGCTGGGCTTGTCGCAGGAATGCTCAGGAGATATCCATGTACACCTGTACTGACTGTGAGAAGATCATCTGCAACGAGCATACGTTTCTCGGACGACTGTCTCGAGCGATGCTCGCGATGTCACGCGAGTCATGATCGCGCTGGTCGTGGAGCGCCACCTCCCCCTCCCGGAGGAGGAGGCGGTCCTGAGGGACCATCGGGTCGCGATGGAGTGGTCACGGACCAATTCCGCGCCCGCCCCCAGGGCCTGGGCCTCCTGGCGGAGGACAAGGACCCACTGGACCTCCTGGTGGCTCAGCTGGCGGTGGCGGGGCACCTTCCGGGGGATACCCTGGTGGAGGAGGAGCGCCCGCATTTAGCGGCACTGTTGCAGACTCTTACAGAGCTGGGAGCAATCAATGTGGTTCTAGTTTCTATGGTCCTGCCTACGGAGGTGGTGTTAATCACCAAGGCGTTGGTGTTGGCGGTAGCCAGCCCAGCGTTGCTGCTGGTTATCCATCGAGCATCGGTAGTGCCGGTACTCTCGGGCCAGGTCTTAGCCTTGGCTACAGTGCTCATGGCGCCGGTAGGCAGGGAGATGGCGGTCTTCTTCCTGAAGCCTTGAGGGGAGACGACGGGCGGGATAGATGCACCAAGTGTGGCAGGATCCCTGAGATTTGTTTCCCTCTTATACCATGTATCGGTTGCGGAATGAAGGCATGTGAAGTGTGCTGTCCGTTGCCTGCCAGGCTGTGCGAGAGCTGTAGTATTACTTCTTGTACTCCGATAGGGGCGCTGATCTCGACTGTCGTTGATAGTAAGGATCGGTACCATCACAAGTGCAACACTATCACGTTGCCTCCTGAACCGACAGCTGATAAGCTTCGGGAATGGATCTCCGAGGTAAAGGAAAGGGTCAGGAATGCTTTCAGTTTTGACTCTGACTACGCGTTAGCGTGGATTTCAGAGACTGAGAGGCTTGACTATGATGCGCTAGGTGGGCCTTGTAAGTACCCAGTGCTGGATTCCAACTTCACGAGTGCTATCAGGGAATGCATCAAGACGAGGGTCGTCAGGGACAAGATGAATCGTCTTACAGAGGCCGCTCAGAATATGATCCCTCCTCAGGGCATCAAAGGAAGGCAGATCTTGAAGCTCTTGCTGAACCATCTGCAGACTGGGGTCGAGGACGACCAGACCTTCAAGATTGCTGAGCTGACCAGTCTCAAGTGTCGGCAAACAGGTCATTCTGACGATGAGGCCAGGCTCCGGAGTTATCTGAGCACATGGGACAATCTCATCTACGGGATCAAAAGGAAGATCGATGATGGGGTGCTACTAGCCGTGTTCATTGAGAACGTTCGTCATCTACGCTGCATGCGGCCTGACATCAAGAGATGGGACCGCGATGAGACCGTTAGGTCTTTCCCGTGGCTCTATAAAGCTTGTCAGGACTGTGTCGAAAGATGGCAGAAACGTCAGAACACGCTTCAGATGTATCAGACCTTCCATGAGCAGAGATCCCGATCGGGCTCTCACTCTCGCGAAAGAGATCGGCATCCTGGAGCTCCTGGGGTTGTTCGAAGATACGACCCGCTCGCCAGGAAGAGTGACCCAAGTCCTTCGAGGTCCGTTAGGTCCGGAAAGGATGGAAAGCCAAGGTCATCTTCGCCCGGGAGGAGCAGTCAGAGGGACAGAGGATCTGCTGGGAGAGGCAGTCAGAGGGACAAGCGTACCCCATCTCCCAAATCGCCAAGGCAGTCACCTGCCGGGCCTGCTGATAGGTCCTGTTGGGAGTATGCAAAGACGGGAAAATGTCAGCATGGTCGAGACTGCAAGTTCGAGCACGACAAGAGCCCGAGGAACCCTGCTGCGCCCTCTACTCCGAGGACTGGTGATAGGCCCGTTAGGGAGAAGCCTATGTACTTCGGGTACTGCTACGACTGGATGTATGGCAAGTGCACTGCTCAGCAATGTAAATTCCTGCATCAGAAGCCGCCTCCGGGTACGAAGCCCATTACGCCTCGTGCCACTGCTGGTCCTGTCGTTGAGGATGAAGAGGAAGAGGCCCCTAGGTCACCTACGCCCAGTCCTCTCGATAGGGAGGCGAGGACAGCCCCGCTCAAGGATTGACGGATTTTTAGGTGGGGCGGGCCGTAACCCTCAGGCCAACCGTGTTGTTGTGGCGTGTCCCGCTACGTGGGCTGTTGCCCCAGCTACCGGTGGGTCTGCACCGGGTTGCCTCCCACCTTGCGTTAGCAGTTGGGAGAAAAGCGAGCGTAACGCGTTGTTCTTCTCCGGTACTACAGGTGGAGGTCCCAAGTGGGACCAAGTCATTTGGAGAAGGACCGTTGATGCAAATGGGGCCGTGATCGAGGATGTCGAAGTGAACTCCAGTGATCGTCGAGCGACCCTATTCAGGAGGCTCCCAAGACGGACTAACATCAAGACAGTGTTTTGGTACTGTGATGATGCGGAGATTGCGTTGTCCTGGAGGAGCAAGTACTTTCAGCAGGGTCCTGATAGGGAACCTCTGAGGGTCAAGATCCCTGATCTCCCTGATGTGTTTGTTTCAATTGAAAATGACAACACGCGCAGGGTTGTTAGTCGCTGCAGAGAGGCTGGATACAGCCATCCTAATGCGATCAAGTTCCCATCTCGTAAGAGAATCGCTAGGGAGGTTCAGAGTGCTCTGATAAGAGCTGCGGCTGTTCATGCCCAAGTGCTCTTAGACAATGATGATGACATCGACACAAACCCTGGAGATGTACGGGGACATCGTGTTGTCCGAAAGCCGAAGTACACCCAGAAGGTTGCTGCACCTGTTGGGTACAGCGGGGTGAGATGGCTGGTAGATACTGGTTGCCCGATGGACCTGGTCGGTCTTGGTGATCTGAAAGGACCCGATAGGGCCCTGATTGCCATAGGCGGGCATACTCACGCATTGCAGACTGCTAACGGGGCGACTCGTACTGCTGGTCGTGTTGATGCTGATGTTGGCAACCTGGACGAGGTGATTGAGGCACACGTCCTTGAGTCTACTCCATCCATCATTTCTGTCGGAAAGCGCTGTATGGACATGGGCTACTCGTTTGCATGGAGTGCAGGTTGTATGCCCACACTTACGTGTCCTTCGGGTCGCACAGTGACATTGGATGTCATCAACAACGTGCCGTACCTTCCTCATGGTGACACTCAGTTCGTTTGTCCTACTCTTGATGACGCTGAGCCACTTCCCGCTATGCCGGCCCCGTAGCATATCGTGGAGTTGAAGCCAACGAGGCGCCAATATGCGAGCCCGCGTTAGCGCGCGAGAGTAAGTCTCAGGATACCTGGCGGACTGAGCGATCGGGCCATGTCGTAAAGGAGCACCGACTTCCGCGCAGGGCGAAGTTTGTCCCGACTGATGGTGATTGTCCCGTTAGGGTCGATCAACTGAACAATTACAGGAAGACGATCATTCACCGTAGTGGGGTTACCCATGAGGTGTTGGTTGATGATCTGTGGGAGTTGTCCGAAAGAGATCAGCATGCGATAGCATCTGATGTCCCTTGGACGGGTGACATGGTTCCAGGTTAAATGCGAGACCGTTGCTCTTCGCGGAGAGGCCGAATAGGGGGGTGAGGGTGATAGCCGTTCACGACCTGTTCCTGGCCCTGGGGAGGGAGACGATGGCGACATTGTCGAGATAAACTTCCTCTCCGGGCTGCGCACTGAAGCCGAATTGCGTACAGATGCTAAGACGCTCCGCCATATGCTCACGCATCTCCCGAAGAACCCCTATTGCCCACACTGTCAGCGTGCGAAGATGGAGAACGTCAAACTTCGCCGCAAGGGCGGTGCTGCTGCGCATGACGTGGTAAACTTCGGGGACCTAACCACCGCTGACAGCATGGTGTTGAGAGGACTGAAGGATCGATGCTTTCATGGCGAGGCAGACGCGATAGTGTTCTATGACCTCGCCACTGACTACCTCGATGTCCTTCCTGTGCAATCCAGATCCCGTAGCAATACGCTGGAGGCATTTCGCAGGTTTGCAGGGGGGCAAACTCTGAAATTGGTGTACAGCGATCAGGCACCAGAGCTGAAGACAGCTGTCACTGCACTTGGCGCATTGCACCAGCTTTCTACACCGGGCATGCCTAAGACCAACGGCGTGATTGAGAACAAGGTAAAGCTCGTTCTCCATGGGGCACGTGTGCTCCTGCGTCAAGCTGGATTTGAACCTCGATGGTGGCCGTTTGCCGTCAGGCATTTCGCCATGGCAAGAAACATTGAGAATCGAGGCGACGGGTCACCATGGACGTGACGCCATGATGACGGAAACTTCAGCGGAGTCATTCTGCCGTTTGGCTGTCTGATCGACTTCTACCCCATTGCTCCCAAAATTCGCAGGGATAGAAAGGGGGGTTCAAAACGCCCAAAACGCCATCAGACACGCTAGGAAGGTTGACTCGGAAGACATTGATGAAGGAGGAGACCGCTGGATCGTAAATGAAGACGAGAAGGTACTCACTCGCGTTCATGTTGAAGCGCGAACCGAGCTGTTTGTCCCGATAGGGGCAAACTGCCCAGTCAGGATTAAGGATCTTGGCAGAAGACGAAGCACAGTCATCAACTATCTTGATGGATCAACAGAGTTCGTCGTTGACGAGAGCTGGCTCCAGGCTGAACATGACCGCGGAGGTGATCATGAATGGACTGGGGAAACCCATTTTGACTGTGATTTCGATCAGATCGATGAGGATGAGGCTGACATTTACGAGAACGAGGAGTACGAACCCGAGGGTGGTGACGAGCCGGACTTTGTTCCTGCAGATGAGGTAGAGGTTGAAGAGACGAGTGTCACTACAGCCCTGCCCGCCGAGAAGAAGGGACGGGACTTCATCAAGATTGAGGAAGATCCGAAGTTCGCTCCATCAGAGGCCTCAGGAAGCCGAGTATACACCAGGTCAAGCGTATCTGGAAGAACCCTGAGGAGCCCTACGTGTTCCCAATGTTGGCATCCTACGATGCTAGGACTCGGACCATTCGGGAGGCGTTAGCTGACCGAAGGGCCGAGCTGAAGCCGAGCAAGAAACTCAGGGATGAATTCGACTTTGATGAGGGTCGGTTTGATGACCCGGATGAGGATGATGATGATGATCAACGGGACGAGGGGGGCGGTAGCTCTTCCAAGTCCGATGGGATCATTCAGAACAAGGCTGTCCAAGGAGGTGGTGACGCATGCATCTCAGATTACTGGGAGCGGCGCGACGAGGACAGTGCTTGGTATCGCATCCACGTCGAAGTGCGGAAGAAGTCCTTCGCGACGACGAATGAGGACCTTCCCCCAGGTGGTCCATCGCATGAGGAGCTTGACACCGTTAGGGTCACTCACATGCGAGGGCTCGATGCAGTTGGAAATTGGGTGAGGGATGATCGTCATCACGACGCTCCCAACCATCGGCATTTTACGCGTGGATTTTGGACAGGTGTGACCATCCTTGTTGACAAGGGATGCGCTCCCCACGGTAGGTTCAGGCCAAAGGAAGAAAAAGCGAAGCCTGCCGGAGACTCGAAGAAGGGTCACAAGCTGCACGGAGATAGGATCGACTATGACCAATCCGCCGATAGGCGTGAGCGGCCACACGCCGGCACCGGAAAGCCCAACTCCATTGATGCGGATAGTTGGAGACAGATGTCTGCCCGGTCACGGGAGATATACGTTCAAGCCGAACGGGAGTTATCCCTAAGGGAAGAACGGCGTCGAGAACATCCTGAAAGGGACCCGGCTGCCCCAGCGCCCGGCCGCAAGCTCCTCATTGAGTTTGCGTGCGAGCCCGACTCGCGTCTGTCTGCGGTGATGATGGAGCAGTTCGCATACACATTGGCTCATTTGACATCACCAAGGCTAAGGACATTAGTCGGCTCATTGCACCGTTGAGTACATGGCAGTACGTGAACCTTTCACTTCACGGTGCTGAGTTCGCATCACACCTGAATGATCTGAGAAGGAACTCTCAGGTGATGTTTGCAGCATTCCTGCGGGCCTCCCGAGCCGTTAGGCGAGGAGGGGGCAGGGTTGCATTTGAGTGGCCTAGACACTGCCTTGGATGGAAGCAACCGTTCATGCAGAAGTTTCTTGCTGATCCTGATGTCGAGACCGTTGATTTTGACGGGTGTGACTTCGGAATGCAGGACAAGGACGGTGTGCCGATCAGGAAGCAGTGGAAGGTTGCGACGACCTCCAAGGAGCTCATTGATGAACTCTCGGGTCGAAAATGCAAGCACGAGAAGGGTTACCTTCATGCACGCATTGAGGGGTCGGTGACCCCTACGACTGCTCTCTATCCACGTGCAATGTGTGAGGCAATCGTTGGAGCCTGGTATCCAAACGGCACGTTCAAGAAGGTCGCAAGTGCTATGCCGGTCGAAGTTGATCCGGTTGAGCAGCGATGGAAGAAGAAGCCTAATACCTTGTACGTCAGTCTTGACAGCGAAAATGCCAAGATCCCGACGCGGGCTACTTCGGGGAGTGCTGGCTTGGACACCTATGCCTCTGAGGGAGTGTGTATTCACGCAGGGGGGTCAGGTTTGGTTGGCACCGGGATCTCGATAGAGATGCCCGCGGGGGTATATGCTAGGATAGCTCCCAGATCAGGACTAGCCGTGAAGAACAGGATCGCTGTAGGCGGCGGAGTCATCGATCCCGACTACGACGGAGAAGTCAAGGTCATCCTCTTCAATCATGGGGATGAGGACTTCATTGTGAGGCCTGGGGACCGCATCGCGCAGATTGTGCTGGAGCGTGTTATGCTCATTGATGCATCAATCGTTCCCAGGAAGACCAGACGGGGAACCGATAGGGGATCCGCTGGCTTCGGAAGCACAGGTATAGCTGCTGCCGCTCCCACAATTGGTTCTGACGGAAGGACTTTTGAGTTCTCTATGCCCAGGGGGGAGATATCCCTCTCGCATCGACCAAAGAGCTCGGGTGCCTTCCCTCGCTTGTACGCTTGTGTTGCTAGGCCAGTCAACAAGAAGGAACAAGCTGGAAATGCCAAAGCTAAAGCCGCTCTACAGAAAGAGTGGGACAAGTTGACATCGCAGGGATGCTGGGGCTTGTCGACTGTCCAAGAATGGCATGATGTTGCGGCTAGGGCACGAAAGGAAGGGGAGAAGATCCATGTCGGTAGGACTTTCGGCATCTGCGTTGAGAAGAATCATGAGCTTCCAGAAGACGATCCGAGTCGCAAATATAAAGGGCGAGTCGTTTTTGAGGGATGTTTTGTCCGTGATGAGGTCGGGCATTGGGCCTTGTTCTCTGAAAACACCTCCTGCCCCGCCACTATGGCGGCGGGAAAGATGGGTGATGCTCACGGGTTACTTCCCGGAAATCTTCTGGAAGTGAGTGACGGGGAGTCGGCGTACACTCAGGCCCGCCTAAAGGGAAAGAAGACTTGGGTGAGGATTCCTCGTGACCAGTGGCCTCCTGAGTGGTTCGACAGTAGTGGGAATCCCAGGTATAAAGACCCAGTCGTTGTCCTCGTGCTCGCACTGTACGGACATCCCGACGCTGGAACCTTTTGGGAGCAGCACTGCGAGGCTATGCTGAAGAAGGTCGGTTACGTCAAAGTGAAGGATTCGGCCAGTGTGTTCAGGCACGAAGAGCTTGACCTCTTCCTTGTCGTGTATGTGGATGACTTCAAGATGAGTGGGCCGGCGAAGAATATCGCAACTGGATGGGCGCTGATCTCGAAGGTCATCAAGATGGAGGAACCGAGACAGCTCAAGAGATATCTTGGCTGCGAGCACGAATTCACACAGCAGCTGGTTAAGGGTCATTTTGATCCAAGGCTGGCGTGGACAGTGGGCAATCCTCCTGATAAGGAGCAGCCCGACTTGAGGTTCGGTCCAGAGGGGTTACTCTCTAAGGACATTCCCAAGCCGGAAACCACAATAAGGTTCATCAAGTACAGCGAAAGTAGCTTCACGCAGGCGTGTGTCGATAGATACATCGAACTGTGTCAGGGAAAGTACCCGAAGAAGCTGCAAAAGGTTGAGACACCGTTCCTGGACGAGAGCAAGCCGGAGTTTGACGAGAATCCCGTCAATCCCGAGTTTGACAAGCTCTTCAACCAGGCGATGGATGTGGAGACCCTCAACGCACAGCCAGGATGCCTCGGAAATGATGCGGCGGCGGTGCTGATGAAGGTTCTCTACAGAGCTAGGATGGGCAGGTACGACCTCATTCGTCCCGTGCAGGCGTTAGCCAGCCGGGTCACGAAGTGGAATCATCTGTGTGACGCAAGCTCCACAGGCTAATTTCATATGTGAACTCTACGCTTGACCTTCATTTGTACGGTTGGGTGGGCGATAGCCCAGAGTTCATTGAGTTAGTTGCTCACTGTGATGCGGATCTGGCTGGGGATCGTGCCGATTCCAAAAGCACATCGGGAGTGCTTATTTGCCTTGTGGGTCCTAGGGCCTACATGCCCATCACTGGAGTAAGTAAGAAGCAGACTTCTGTTTCGAAGTCAACTCCTGAAGCGGAGATCGTTGCCCTTGACCATGGAGTGTCTAAGGAGGGAATGGCGTTAGCCACCCTCTGGCAGCACGCCATTGGGAAAGGAAAAGAGACCCAGCCGTTCATTCTCAACGTGCTGGAGGATAACGAATCGGCGTGCCGAATCGTTATAACTGGGAATAATCCCAACATGCGCTATATGTCGAGGACACAGCGCATTGACATCTCTTGGCTCAACGAGCGTTTCAATGACGGTATTTTTCGATTCGTTGCATGCCCGTCTCACTATCAAGGTGCAGACATTTTTACCAAGGCCTGCATCGACAAGGTCGTATGGAACAGAAATCTGCATACCCTTGGTATGTTCCTGCCGGGATACCTGCAGGAATATTTGGCCCAACCCACCCAACCCCCGCTAAGGGGGGTACGCATGGAATCAGGTGCAAAATCCGGTTTCAATCGGCTCATGGAGAGGTTACTCTCCTAGTACGAGGGAATCGTGATCGACGAGGAAAAAGGAGGGAAAAGATGTGAGAAAACCATTGTCGCGGATCAGGCGTTAGCCAATATTTTCGCGTGTAGTGAGTTTTGCAGGGTTGTCACGCTCCAAGTTGCTCCTGGATACAGAAACCACATTGTTCGCACTGGTAGGATTGAAGGCGATTGCCTTTGTTACGTTGTGCTTGCACTTAATGATCTTGCACCCGATAGGGTTGATTGGGGATCAGGAGCGCTGCTTCGGCAGGTAGGGGCTTCTCCATGTCGATCGGAGTGTTCTTGGGAAGAAGCCTCTGATCGTCTCCCTCTCCGCTGTACTCATAGGTGGGGGCAGTCTTTCGGTATTCCTCGAAGGTAGCACCCGAGAAGTTAGTCATCTTGCTCGGGTCTGCCCGCCCAGCCTCAGTATCCCGAGGCTTGGGCTCGCCCACTCCAGAGGGACCTTTCTTGGACACATCCTGGTCCACATCCATGTCGTCCTTCTTCTCCTCCGCCATGGAAAGTTTCCCTATGTCAGGAAGCGTCTCGTCGTCGTCCTTTCCTGACCCGGCACCCCTATCGGGAGCCGGCTCGGTCCTCCGTTGCCCCTACGAGCCCGCCTCCGGGTCCAGCTCACCCTCGTCGTCGACATGCGGTCGCTTTCCCCAAACGATCTTCGTCTTCGGCTTCAGGGGAACAGCAACACCTCCAGCCATGTGGTGGCCGGGCCAGGTAGCTCCATCGGGCTCATCCTCAAACCATGACTTCCCGAATGGGTTGCCATCCCTACCAAGGATCTCCTTCCTATCGGCAGAAGACCCCGAATGAGACAACGCCGAAACATGGGAAAGCATGATTTCAGCTGCTGATTGTGCCAGCGTATCAGGCATTTGCTCCCTCGTCGGGATAGTCCGCAACTCCGGAGCAAGGTGACCGGCTATCATGCTGAAAGGCGCGGTACCCAACCGCTTGCCTAGTACTGCTTCGTTCAGCGCGTTGAAGTACTTCTGCAACTTCTCCAGCATCGCTGTCGCCGCCATCAGCTGAGGATGGAACATAGGCATACGCCATGCGCGCCCAAGGGCACAGTCCACGTGCGATGCGATTGTGGTGATCGTTCCCACCAGCAGATGCGAAGATGCCACCTCTGGCACCCAGGTCGGATCATCCAAAGGAATGCATTGACCTGTTTGCGCGTTCAGCAAGGTTGCCCTCACTCCTGGTGCTCGCAGACAATCGTACGCCCTGCGGTTCGGGTCACTAACGACACCACGAACCATATAATCATCCCGATCAGGCATAACTGCCCAATCTCCCGGGGCGCTCGTCCATGGTGGTACTTAGCCTGAATGTCTTGCCTCATCCCTAACGGGATGTTGGCAGCCTCAGTCGCCAACTTCTTCATGTTCCACTGCTGATCAGCCCATGGCGCAGATTTCCGGTCTTGAGGGTTGATGTATTCTTGATCAATCCTCGATTGGACCTGTGTTTCTGACGAGGAGAAAGACTCTTGCCGTTCGGGACGAGATCCACATGGGTGCGTGGAAGGCCGCGTACATGTTCGATGATTACACGATAGTGTATCATCGGGTTTGGGACTACGGTGACTTCACTCCCGATAGGGGGACTCACAAGCGGGCGCGTGTGGAAGTCAGGTTGAATGTGACCGGCACCTTCTGTTTGAGGTGCGCGGAGATTACACCATCTGGGATGCACTTGTGCCCTGGATGTGCGCTCCCGGTCTTCTACCCGAACTTCATTCCCAATGCGGACGAGGAGGACTTCGCGGGGAGCCGCATCGTCCCGGACTGGGTGAAGAGCATGGGACAGCTCAAACCCAAGAGGATCGCTTCCGATGTGGTCGGGGTTTTCAAGAGGAACTTGATTTCCTACTCGATGGCATCTGACCTGAGGATGACGGTGCAGAGCGGCATCCGGTTGCCTCCCTATCTCGGGGAGGATAAGGGCGGAGTTGATGCGGCGTGGGATGAACTGGCAAAGGTGCTCTTTCAGTTTTCCTACGTGTCGGGCATTTCGGCCTCGGATGCATTCGTGGAGAAGTGGGTGGCAAAGCACCTGATCAAAACCAACCGGGTCGATAGATTTGAGTCGGTGACTGAGTACTTCCGAGCGAATCCGGTGCATGCGGCCCAGTGGGGAAGACGTATGACGACTTCCGTTAGGAAGTTCGCCCGTCATGACACGTACTTGTCCTTCTACATCCCGATGGCGTACGTGATTGGAGCTGCTGCGGGTCACCTGACTCCCATGTATCCGACCCATAGGAAGGATGCAGACATCCTGGCTAGCCATAAATTGATGGCGGACCTCAGGAACTACATGGTCTCGGCGACGGGGTACGACGAGAAGAGAAGATTGAGGGAGGCAGTAGCCAAAGTGCAGAAGGCAATCAATGCTGGGCAATCAGAGCCTCCTGCCCCTTTCCGTGACCCATGCGTCTACGTTAGTGACGATAGGGTGAGGACGGTTCTTGATGGTCGTCAACCGGAGCCGTTGAATGTGAACGTTGACGAGCTCCAGTCGGTGCATCATGCTGCACAGGGTCCTGGTACAAAGCAGGAGCCGATCATCAAGGGCGGAAAAGGAAAAGGGAAGAAGGGTGAAAAGGGTGGTAAGGGCGATAGTCCTTCCGACCCACAACCAAAGTCAAGCGATGTGTCAGGAAAAGGGTCTGGCAAGGGCGCTAACCCTGCCGCTCCGAAGACGAAAGCCAAGGCTAACGCTGGGCCGGCTCCAATGGAGGTTGATCCACCTGTGGCTCAACCGAAGAAGACAAGGAGCCCGGCCAAGTGCAAAGGCTAAGATGACTCCAGTCCCGAAGGCCGAGCCGAAGGGGAAGGCAGCTTCAGTTCCTGAGGCGAAGAGTGCTCAGGCTCCGAGGACTGAATCTAAGGAGACGAAGCAAGCTGACCCGAAGGTTGAAGTCAAGAAGGAGAAGGTAAGCGGAGACGACGCTCCCGGCGATAGTCGGGGCTCGGCTGAAGGGCAGAGGAGAGAAAGGAAATCCCGTTGGGATCCGGATGAGCCTGCGAAGGAGTCGACGAAGCGGGAGGCATCAAAGAGACCTGATGATGTCGACAGCCGGCCAGGTGCGGCAGCGAGAGAGGCAAGTGGAGATGATCTTCACTCCGCACTTGGTAGGTCGTCGGCAAAGGATGCGGTAGCGCCCTTGACGGCCTCCAAGGCGATGGCGAAGAAGCCT
The DNA here is from genome assembly GCA_963377175.1 of Effrenium voratum. NCBI lineage: Eukaryota > Dinophyceae > Suessiales > Symbiodiniaceae > Effrenium > Effrenium voratum. The sequence continues at coordinate 53,714 of CAUJNA010000057.1, forward strand.
GAAGGGAGTGAGGTAATCGGCAGAGCGAGCTGCTGCGAGCCCGGCGGAGGGTCATTTCCTGGTGTCGCCGGAGAATTCGGTAGTGGATGCCTTCCTGACGATGTCACCCGATAGGGTGCTAAATAGGCAGGTCAGGGATTTCACCAGGAATGGCGAGAACGCTTCAGCGCTGGAGGTTCTCAACCAGATCGTGGCGAACTCTCGCCTAGGGCGGACGCGTCGGGATTCGGATGTTTCCCGCACTCCCTCTCGGAGGTCCGTTAGGACCCTGGACACCAGGGATTCCCGAGAATCGAGAAGGCGCAGATATCGACCGCGGCGTGACGAAGATCGAGACCGAAGAAGGGACGATGTTCGAGATCGTCGTGGTGATGATTCAATTCACTCGATCGAGAGCGAGATCGAAGGCGAGATGATCGCAGGAGATCCGAGAGGGATCGTGACAGGGACCGTGCGCGGGGCGGACGTGACCGGAGGAGACGTGACGATAGCCGATAGGCTGAGTCACGGGGATTGCGGCCGATAGGCTTGCGTCCTTTCTCCGATGGTTGGCGCGGTGCGGAGGTGATGATGTTCCTTCCGAACCGCTGAGGCGCGGAGATCATGTCTCTCCCGCACCGCTGCTCGGCTGCTGGTCATGCTCATCATGAAGTAGTGTGAGTGAGAGGGGATGCAAACTGGTGGAGGGTACTCCCAGGTTTGCGGAATTCAAGTATTTTTCAGATACGCATGGTCAGGGGTACCTCTTGCCGATTACTGATGAACATTCGTTATCCTTTGTTTCATGGCTTCTGATAAGAATTGAACTACTTGCATTGTTGATGCAAACAGTTGTGACCTAGTGTCGTCGCGTGGACTTTTCCACAAGGTATGTTGGACAGCGTTACCCCGATTAATTCGGGGTGGTGGCGGGAATTTAATGCCCGGGATGTCGCGCAACTGCCTTTGTGGGTTTGCTCCACCGCTGACGGCGATAGTGTCCAGCTGTTTGCGGACGCATGCGAGCAGTTAAATCCTATCAGTAAATGGCACGCTCCACCCGTCATATGACGGGCTCCTCGTGAGGGGGGTGTGATTAGCCGTGGTTCATTTCGTCATCAGGGATGTCGCGGTAGTGACTGACCTGTGATGTTTGGCTCAAGTTTGCGGGTCCGTCGCGCCTCGGATGAGCGTCGCCGGGTCCCCGCGTCGATCACCTTCGTGTCGGTGGAGAAAGAGACATCGGCCCGGGGCAGATTGGTGGGGTGGGAAACCCTGATCTTTGGGACCGGGGGTTGGTTTGCTTTTGGGGAACTTTCTTTTGTGGCTTGTTTACCCCGACTTACCCATTGCCTGGGCACAGGCTCGTGCCCGAATCACACAAAGCATATACAAATGGTAAAGGTTTCTTTACTGATGGCAACAAATTATATGCTGCTGGAACATTTGGTAAGTCTAATATTAAATCAAATATTAACGATATTTTAAGTGATATTACAATTCCATTTGGTTTAAGTTCATACAGTCAAAGGTATAAAGATATTAGTGATATACTTGATGAAAACCATAACATTAGTGAAGTTATTAATCATTTATTGGGTAGTAGTGCGAGTGCTAAATACTTAAAAGAAAATCCTGATAGAACTATTAGATTAACTACTTACGGTGCCCCTTTCATTTCAATGTCAAACAAAAACGATGACAACTACACAGGCCTACGAAATTTTGGAGATATAGTCAGTATTTTAGATAGAGGCAGTATAACATCAAATAGAGGAGGTTTTAACCCATTAACAAATCATCAACACTCATTAGATGGTGATACTGGCAAGGATGTATCAAGAAGTATTGAGCCTGTAAAGGAAATTTTGTAGTCTTATATATAATGCCTAAGAATGATATTAAAAACATTATAAATCCTAAAAAGAAAGTCAGTTATGATGACATTAAAAAGATTGTAGAAGAAGAACCTAATTATAAGGTTGAAAATAACAATATTAAAAATAAATCTAAAAAATATTGAATAAAAATTATAAAAAAAGAAGTTATAGATTATTCACAGTTTAAAATAAATTAATTTAATAATATTTTCTTTTATTAAATATATAAAGATGGAAGCATTAGATATTGAAGATGTTCTTGTTGAAAAGAATTTAAGATTTAGATTACAAGAAGGTGGTTCTTATGTCCGTTCAAAAGAAAGTAAAAACTTTTATCCTTCATCGGTTTCTACTTATACCGCTGATACAAATTCAGTAATTAGATTTAACATTACTGGACCACCTAATCAATGGTTGTCCTTACCATCTCTATTATTAGGATTTGCATTGGAAAATACTGACGGCACTTCAAATGCTACTGAACTACGACCTATATCCGCTGGTGCTTTCTTTTCAAGGGTACGAGTGATGATGGGAGATGTAATAGTATGTGATTTGAATTCTACATCACGCGCTGATGCTATGAAAGATTTACTTAAAACATCAGAAGCAAAAAGAGCAGATGAAGTTTTAGGTTTTGGAAATTCGTTTAATAATAACGATGTTAGATTTCTAACTTATACTCAATTAGCAACGAACCCAAGCGCTAATAATGTTGCAAGAGTCACGGGACAAGTCACGGAAGATAATAAAAAAGGCATTGTAAAGGTAAAAGCGCCAATGTGTTTTATGATATGAATTTGAACTGCTTTAAACTTGTGAAAACTGGATACCGCTTTCTTACTGTTCTATAACCATAGAATTATATTTAGTGAATGGTGCTACATTACCAATTATTGCACAAGGCGCTTCGTCGGAATTTACCGCTACAAATGCTTCTAACAAATGGGCAATACAAAAAACCAGTCATTAAAGCAACAGCCGTTTATTCACTCGATGATAGTTTATATGCAGAATATGCTAAAATATTAGAAACCGGTTCTCTTCCAATTACTTTTGAAAATGAAACAATGCAAGAACAAACCACATCATCAGAGACTGAAATATTTACAACTATCGTAAGGAATGTATCTAAACAAAATAAAAATATTTGTTTCATTTTCTAATACAACAAGTAAAGGTTATGTAGGAGGATTTGGTGAAATTCTTAAAGAATACAACTCACTATCATCCATTAGCACATCAAGGTAGTGCTGTTGATGTTGGGTATTATGACCCTACATATGATTTAACTGCTTCATTGGTTATTGGTAATCAAGTTATATTATCGCAAGAAATTCAAGGTGTTCGTGAAGCATATGTTCACTTAATGCATTGTGCTGACAATCCATTGTTGGTTAGAAGCGAGGCCTATAAACACACAAGCATTTATGTTCGGATTTAATCTACAAAAATTAGAATCGGCAGCATATACTGGTATGAATCTTAAAAATAATTCAGCTATGGTGGTGAAAATTCGCCCCCTTGATGGTTCTACTTTTTATACAAGTAAATTTATGCCAACGCGGATGTATATTCATATGGTTCATGAGTGCATTCTTGAAATCCGTGGCAACAGCGTTACATTTTACGATTAAATAAACATAACATATGATATTATTATTTTTCTTTTTAATAATAAAAATACTATGGGTAAAAACTTAATGAATATCTTTGATACTACAGCAAATAGAATTAGGCAAGTAAAAGATGGAGCAGTCAATGACATAGAAGACCTTTACGTGAGTAAATCTGACATTCAGACAGTGCTAAATAAATGCTAATTTTTATGATATAACTGAAACATATGACAAAACAGAAATTAATGTATTACCAAATGATACTAGTTCAATTACATTTTTAGTAGGTAATCTGACAGTAACTTCAAATACAAATTTTGGTAATATTTCATCAAATACAAATTTAATAAATAATTTGAATTCTACTATGACAACTAATTTTAATAATGTTTCTTCAAATACTAATTTAATTAATACAAATTTTACTAATATTTCTTCAAGTACTAATGTAGTTAATACAAGTTTTAATAATATTTCATCAAATACACATTTAATAAATAATTCAATTTCTGCTATAACATTTAATTTTAAGAATATTAGTTCTAATTCTCATTTAATAACAGGATTAAATAGTACAATAAATTCACATATTCTAGCAATATCAGATTTACAGAATGGAGGTTCACTTAATGAAGCAGATTACTATAATAAAATAACAACTAATAATTTATTATCAGAAAAATTAAATACATCAGTATTAAATAATACATTAATACATAATATAACAACTACTGCAACTTTCAACATAGCAGAATGTGGAAATTATAACTATAATCACGAATTATACAATAATTATATTGATACTTATGTTTATGGAAGCTTAACAGGCGCGACAATGTTTTTAAATCAATCAGGTTTTGGAGATGTAGAAATTAACAATTCTTCATCTTTTCAAAATGAGAAAATAATATTACATCATAATACTACAATATTAAGTAATTTACAAGTATCTGGTTTATTTTCGTGGTCATCTATTTTAGATGTTGCAGGTTCAGATGCTCGTTATGTTTTACAATCGGATGGATTAAGTGGATTGATAACAGGAAGTACAAATACAATTAATTCAATCATTACTACCAATAATTCACAGGATACATCATTAGGAAAAAAGTTGGATAAAATAGATACTAATGTTCAATCGGTAGCAGGTGCTATTAATTTTAGCGATAATGCAACTTTACACAGTGATTTAAATATGCTGACTACTGGTTCTATAATATGTAATAAATTCAGCACTACACCTTCACCGAATTTAGGATTGCAAATGACTTTTCAAATGTTTAATCAAGAGTTCAATATTAATAGAGATGGACGTATGTGGATGAGTAGCGCAGGAGGTCAATGGGAAACGCAAATCGGAGATGCTAATGTTGGGCGTGTGTGGGTTAAGGATAGGTTTGGTTTAGGTGCTGTCGGTGTTAATGGTTATGTTTTAAACTGTGCCGGAAAATCGAGATTTACTGATGCAGTCTGACAAGGCAGTAAATCTTAACAATGGTTCATATTTGAATTTTAATAATAACGGTTCAAAACGAAGATATACTCCTGATGCTATAGAAGGTTTATATATGTCTCATAATGATTTCGTTGCCAGTAGTGTTGGTGATGTTAGTAATGCTTCTAATCAATTTTTTATGTGTGATGGATTAGTTAATACAACTTTTTTAATAAACCTGTTGATGTGCTGGTTAATATTTATACAAATGCTGCTGTTGATTGTGATAATGTTAATATTGATACTGATGGTAAATTAACACCGGATACAAATTGTGAATTATACAAATATGTTAGTGCTTTTTCATCTTTTGATATGAGGAATACTGATGTCAATTCTTCAATTAGATTTATTTGTGGAGACCCTGCCGTTCAATCTAACATAGTTGGAGCAGTTAATATTACTACCGGATGGACTTTTAATACTGCTACTGCTGATTTTATAGGTAATTTATTAGCTGATGATGTTTATGTTAAAACTAATGCAGCATCAAGAAGCAATCATTTAGCACCTAATGGTGGAACATTAATAACGGTTGATACTAATATGGCAATACAAAATGCATATTTAGCAACTAATACCATTCAATCATTTGATTTAACAACGGTTTCATTTTTGGATAATATTTCAATGACTACTGGAACTGATATTAAAATGGGAACATCGGAAATATCAACTTATTATGATGGAACTAATTTATCTACAATTGATGTAATATTCAGGACATCAAACACAGCGTTTAGAGCTTCAGATAGCTCAAGTACACCTTCAGTTTTACTATCTATTGATAAGACATTTGGAACAACAGTAAATACTGAAAGTTTTACAAATAATGCGCCATCAACTTTTAATGAAATATAACGGTTGCAGGAACGAAAAATTGCTATGTAATACACTAGAACCAGCAACAGGGACAAATATAGATTTAACAGCAACAACCGTAACGATTAACGGAACATTTGTTGATTCAAGCGACTTACGATTGAAATATGACATAGACAATGTCAAATCTAACTGTATGAATATTATTAAGAAACTTAAGCCAAAGAAGTTTAAGAGACATGATCGAAATGATAACGGTAAAACTCATATAGGATATATCGCAGACGAAGTATTAAAAGCAATTCCTAAAGAAGTTGAAAATGTTGTTAGTAAAGACAGAGAGTATTTAGGATTATTTTTTTGGTTTTACCCGTGTTAGTTCATCAAGCAGTATTAGAATTAAATGATAAAATAGATAAACTTGAAAAAGAAATTCAGGAATTGAAAAAAGAAATCTAAATAATAATAATATATAATGGGTAATTCAATTAGTAATGTTGAAAATTCAAGTATTGATAAAATCAGTGAGATTGATGTAGAACAATTAGATTTAAGTAGTATTGACAAATTACAGTTGAAAGCAATTAAGCAAATGTATGAAAGAATATGTAAAATTGAAAAGGAAAAACCAAATAAAATGATATATGCTATACCTAAGGTAGACCTCTGTAATTAGAGTTTGTCTTAAATTAATAATAATAACATTTATTTAATATTATTAATTATTGTTCTGGCACGTCAGTTGAGACATCTGAGTCAGAACCATCATTTATATTAATATTATTTGAAATTAATCTTATTTCTTCTTCTGTTATGGGTCGCCTTCTTGACTTATAGAATTGATGTATCCATGACTTACGATGAAAATTATAATAGTTTATCCTATAAAATCCTCCACATCTACAAAGTTTCATCACCATATATTATTAATAATAATAATATCTTTATTCATCATTTGTAATTTTGTCTGGGGTTTCTTCTGGTTGTAATGATTTTAAGTATGCTTGATGTTTTCTCCTTGATTTATGTATTGATAAGTTATGTTTTAATAACTTTTGCCCGCATTCAATTCTATTTCTTCTTTCATATTATTATACGATCGTTTATTCATTTCTTTCACTTCTTCTGTATGTTCTTCTCTATATTCTTTTACACTGTATTGAGTTTTTCTCTTTCCCTCCTTGATTGTGATATTTGTCTTTCTTTGCTTCATTACTTCCATCCTTTTTTAACCAGTATCTTTCTCTTTCTTTTTCTTTCATTGTTCCACTAAACTTTTCGTATTTTGCTTTGTCTCTTTCTTTGTATTTGTTAGGATTTTGTTTTCTGTCTTCCCTTTTCCACTCATTATACTTTTCTGCTTGTTCTAATCTGTCTTCATCCGTCGCGTGTGGATTTAATTGGTTCAATGTTGCTTTTAGTTGCTCTTTATATTGTCTTTCTTTTCTCAATGCGTCCAAACGATTTTCACACGGCTCAGTATTAATTAATATCATTTCAATATTAGTGAAACCTCCATTATCACGAATAAATTTATATACATTCATATTATAGTTTCAATTGAGTGGATTTATACTATTGCTTTTATGAGCGCATTTCCTTTTTGTAAAGTTTATGGTATGTCCGACATAGCAGTCTTTGATATTTAAATCTTTACAAACAATTTTATAGAAATGAGTATTAGAATAGTCCATAACCTTTTTAGGAATATATAAGATTGTATAAGATATATCTTTAAATCTTATTATTCAGATAATTTTAAATAATGCGAAAAGTTTTTCATAAAGATACGGTCAGGGTCTTTTTGGAGAAGGTTAATATATAAAAAGAACATCTTTTCAAGATACGATTCAGGGGGTGTATCTTGGAATGGAACAGGCATTCCATTTCTTCAATCAATGAGCATTGGGGAGAATTTGTTTGATGCCCAGTTTTATGTGTACAGTGAAGACCCCAATCCCGAGGAGAAGAACGATGGCGAACCCCGAGTATTCTAAAATGCATGAAATAATAAGATCAATTGTAAATAATTTATCTTATTACTTTATTTGAATAGAAGTTATTCAGATTGTATTAATATAATAGATGAAGAAGAGAATATAGAACAAGTAATAATAACTGATAATAGAATTAAAAAATGCTGTTATTATTCATTCGAATTAATTAAGTTAGGAATTCAATATATCAAAAATAAAAATGTACATGTTAATACAAATGGGAAGAAAGAAAAACAAACAGAATAATACAGAGACTACAGTTTCTTCAACAGATGAAGATAGCGGAGAAATTGTTAAAGAAACAGCAGTTATTGAGGTTGCTTGTCCTATGTGCAAAAAGATGTTAGAACTAAAAAATGAGCTAGAAATACAAAAGAAAGGAAATTGTATATGTTCATGTATTCCAACAAGTTTCAAAATTAGTAAAAATGATAAGAAAATGAATATCATGGTTTTTCGGTCGCCAACCCTACCCCTCCTCCCCACCCCCCTCCCCAAAAAATACATAAAACGGCACTTGAAAGAATAAAACCAAATAATCAAACAGCATACAACAAAATACACACAATTCACAGAAAACAAGATAAGAACCACCAAGCAACTCAAAAACCAGAACAACCCCCAACAAAATATTTAATCAAAGCATACATCATTAAATAATTCAAACAAGCATACCAACAAAACAGCAAAAATAAAAACCATCAAAGAACCCAAACTCAAAAACACACAGCAACAAAAAACAAAGCAACATACCAACAAAAAATATCAGAAGAGTATCAAACAAAATAAAATACAAACAGCCAAAGCACGAAAAAATCAAAAGAGCATACCAAGTTCAAACAACGCACTTTGAAAGAGATAAGCAAATCAAGAAAAATACAATATTTCAATCTTTACAAACCATAAGTACAGTATAATTATAAAGTATAAGATTTTACAGGTTATTATTATAGTATGATTATAATTTCAGTACAGGAAAATAATTTAATTGATTTGTCTTACTTCTTTCATACATCATTTTAAAAATAATATTAATATCTTTCAATGTATTTTGAATATTAAACTTTTTATTTTCAATAAATAATTTGATATGTTCTTTAACATCTTCTCCTTTCTCTTGACTATATCCCAACATCCATAATATATCATAAATCATGTGATATTTTTCTTACTGATTTTAAGAAACTGTTTAACATAATCATAAGGTGGTATTTTATTTACAGTTAGAAATATTAAAATCTCATCTTTTACATTTCTATTATGTCTTCCTTTTATTCTCAACAAACATTTGATTAAAAATTGATTATCTCTCCATTCCTGACCAATTTTCACATTCGTCTTTTTCATCCGCTGAATAATTAATAATATTATTCACTATTTCATTAGGTAAATTCAATTTATACAATTCCATATTTTCTTTTTTGAAGTGACAACAATCATAGCATTTTATATTGATATAATTATTGATTTTATCACCGTTCATTTTCCTCTTATTATATTAAGGCACTATTTCTTTAAGTCATTTTTAAGGCATTAATAAAATTAAGAAACAAACCATAAGTACAGTATAATTATAACATATAATATTTTACATGTTATTATTATAGTATGGTTTTAATCAAAGTCATTAGTATTTAAATATTCCTTTGTAATCTTTTGTATTTGTTTAAAGTTCTGTTCATTATTTTTAAATGGATATTTTCTATCAGCAAAATCATAAATGCAAAAATCTATGCCCCAGTTTCCTAAAACACTTTTAATATCATTTATCACATCACCATACATTAATTTACCTATTATATTGTTCTTCTGTTCATCCTTAATATAATCACATATTTTATCAATTATGATTTTCAATTCTTGGTTTCTTTGTTTTGTGTAGTTTAAAAATGTTTCCTTGCAATCATTTTCAATTTTATTATTTGATAAATCATACTCATCAATAAATTTAAATATCATTTTATTACTAAATTCTTCAATTGGTCTTGTTGTTCCAGTTTTGCCATCATAACTAACTTCATATGATTTTTCGTAGTAATATTTAATATCATTATGAAATTTTAAAATATATGTTTCGTTTTCTTGCAGTATGTATTTTTTCACTTTTTCATATGTAGGAAATGTATTTAACTTTATAAAACAATATGTTCTTAATGATGAGTCATTATTGAAAAATGTATTTTCTTCAAATTCCAAATTGTATTTATCATAAATACATTGTCTCAATGTTGAATGTAAATTACTTTTATGTAAAACTTGCTTTGCAGTTCTTAATAAAAACATTTCTCGCATTCAACATAATTAAGATCACAAATGTTTTTAACAATTGGATTAGGTAAATTTAACTTAGTTAGTCCAGTTTTTTCATTTATTAGTTTACATGTACAACTACTGATAATGTCATTAACTTTTATTTTGTTCAAAAAGTCATTAATAATTTCTTCTTGCTCTTTTTTAGTAAATTCAACCATTTCTATTATAATATATTAAGGCATTATTTCTTTAAGTAGATTTTAAGTAGAAAAATAATTATAACATTTAACCAAATAAATGTTATAAATATGTATGCTTATTCTGGGTCATAAATAAGATTTGTATAATAATCTTTCCCAAAATGAGTAAAACATTTAACTTCATTATTCTTCATTATCTCTTCATCAAACTTATCAAAGGTTATACATGCTCTGTTATTCTTACTACACCACTTTTTATATCTAGCATACATTCCCTGTTTATAGACAACATTACTTTCATTAAATGATATTAAATAATTGTCACAAACAAAGTCAAGAACTAGGAAATACGGTGTTTCTTTTATCGCCTCAAGTTCTGAAAACATATTTATTTATATACAATATGTCTTTAAGTATATTGTAAGAATTCATATATTAAATTAACTTAAAGAAATAAACATATATTAAATTATATAGTATAGTATTATGAAACATGTTATAGATTATCTACTAAATAATGACAAAGCGGAAATACCAAAAAGAGGAAACAAGGAATTAAAATCAATAATTGTAGATGGTAGGAAATTTAGATACAACAAAGAAAAACCTATCTCGAATGTTTTGAACAAGAAATTAAAATCAGTAGCAAACACCAATGAATATAATAGTCATGCTACAAAAACAATTCGCTCAACATACCTTAAACAAAGATTGAAAAATGCCATGACAAAATACGCTATAAAAAACAAGTTCAGAATAACAGACCAACAATCAGCATTCAAAAGTTATGCTAATTCTATAAAACTAGTAAATAAACATTTTCAAGGTGAAAAGGCACTATCAATGATACACTACCAAAGAGATAGACTTTTGACCTTTTTGAAAACTAATAGAGCAATGAAACTGAATATAAGGGCAGAAGGTTTATTTTATCATTATTATGATGATGATGGTGTAATAAAACACACAGAGATTCTTTATAATTTACCTGCAACAAGGTCAAACGTATATAATGAAACCGATTTGGATGAAGCAATTGAAAAATCAATCAAAGAGATTTTATTGAACATGGAAAAGTTAGAAGGTTCAGCATCTAATTTAAAATTTATAAAGATATTATCAATCACATTACATTATGACAAATATGACCCTACTAGGGCAGGTAGTTATATTGACTTACCAGATTGGATTAAACATAAGAAAGCATGTATCAATATTCAAAATAGAGATAATAAGTGTTTCAAATATTGTATTCAATCAGTAGTATTTGATAAGATTAGTAAAAGTCACCCAGAACATACTTTTCCTTACAACAAATTAAACGACAATATCTTAAACTGGGAAGGTGTTAAATTTCCAACTGGTAATAAGGATATTGAAAGGTTTGAAGAAAATAATAGTAAGTTAGTTTCAATCAATGTTTATGAAATTGATGATACTTTTAATGACGAACAAATTATAATTGATTACAGAACTAAAACAAGAGATGCTAAACATCAAATAAGCCTTTTGAAAATTGAAACAGAAAATAACCATCACTATGAAATTATTAAAAATCTAAGTCGTCTAATGAACTGGCAAAAAAATGACCAACCAAAACATTATTGTCATTATTGTTCTCATGCTTTTACTAGAAAGGATTTATTGACAAAACATTATGAAACTGGTTGTATGGCAACACACGGACAACAGTTTAAATTACCAAAAGAAGGTAGTTATATTGAATTTGAAACATACAATACAAAATTAAAATGTCCGTTTGTTGTTTATGGAGATTTTGAGTGTATAACTGAAAATTCAAGTAATGGCATCAAGGGCACGTATCAGGAACACAAACCATGTGGTTATATGTTGAATGTTGTAAATTCTATTGATAATACAAGTCAACCTTTTTTATACCGTGGAGAGGATTGTTTAGACCACTTTGAAAATAAATTAAGAGAAATTAAAAAAGATATTTTTGATAAAATGATTGTTAATAAACCACTGGATATTACAGATGAACAAGAAGCAGAATTTAGAAAAGCTACTGTATGTTCAATATGTAATAAGAATTTTAAACCAGAAGATACAAAAGTTCGTGACCACTGTCATTTTACTGGTGAGTATAGAGGTTGTGCTCACGAAAAATGTAATTTGGATTATTCATTTAGATATTTCAAGATACCAGTATTTTTTCATAATTTAAAAACCTATGACTCTCACTTAATCATAGGTAAAGCAAATGAAATAAATAAGGAATTGAACGAAAATAAGAGAATAGATATAATTGCACAAAATAGCGAAAAGTTTATTTCATTTCATTTGGTTCATTACAGTTTAAAGATAGCATGGCTTTTCTCTCGGCATCTTTAGATAAACTAGTTAAATTAAATAAATATGACATAGTAGGTAAAGATGAGCATGATAAACCTATATATAAAAAACGGAATGACTGGGAGAATGATTTCCGATTTTCAACAGCAAATCCATATATTAGAAATAAAACCGGTTTAGACTTATTAACTGAAAAAGGAGTTTATCCTTACGACTACATGAATTCATTTGATAAATTCAATGAATCGCAATTACCGAATATAGAGGACTTTTACAGTAAATTATAGGAAGAAGGTATAACAGATACACAACACACAAGGGCAAACGTAATATGGGATAATTTCAATATCAAAAACCTAGGTGAATACCATGACTTATATTTGATGACGGATGTTTATTTGCTTACTGATGTTATTGAAAACTTTAGGGGTATGTGTTTAAATTATTATGGTTTAGACCCTGCACATTACATAACATTACCTAATTATTCATGGTCTGCCTTCTTATCTCTTACTGGTGTTAGACTTCAACAAATACATAATAAAGATATGTATGAAATGGTTGAAAAAGGTCTTCGTGGCGGGATGACACAATGTGCTCATAAAAAAGTAGAAGCAAATAATAAATACATGAATGAACAATATGACAAGTCAAAACCATCAAGTTATATAAGTTATTTAGACGCTAATCACTTATATGGTCTGGCTATGAGTAAAAAAAACTACCGTTTGATAATTTCAATTGGTATTTTTCAAGGATGGATGAGAAGAAAGTATTAAGTTATAGTGATGATGATGGCAAAGGCTATATTTTAGAAGTTGATTTAGAATACCCAACAGAATTACATGATTTACATAGAGATTATCCATTAGCACCAGAAATTATGAGTGTTAGTGAGAATATGCTTTCAACAGTTCAAAAAGAAATACATAAAAAATATTATGGAAAAGATGCATCTGATGAAAAAACAAATAAACTAATATTAAATGTTATGGATAAGAAAAAGTATGTATTACATATATCAGCATTGAAGTTTTATTTAGAGCATGGATTAAAACTAAAGAAAGTCCATAGGGTAATTAGTTTTAATCAAGCAGATGTTTTAAAAACCATACATTGATTTCAACACCGAAAAACGAAAGAATGCTAAAACTGAATTTGAAAAAGATGTATTCAAATTATTAAATAACGCTGTATATGGAAAAACACTCGAAAACGTTCGTAATGACAATGACTTCAGACTAATCAATACACCTGAACGCTTCCAGAAATTAGTAAATAAACCATCATACAAACATAGACACATTATAAATGAAGATTTAGTGGTGGTAGAACTTGAAAAGGCAATGGTAGAATTAGATAAACCTATTTATATGGGTCTATCAATTTTAGATTATTCTAAAATTCATATGTATTCTTTTTATTATGATGTATCAAAACCTAAATATAACGATAAAATAAAATTAGCATATACTGACACTGATAGTTTTATTATCCATGTTGAAACTGATGATATTTACACAGATTTTAAGCATATAAATCAACATATGGATTTTTCAGATTATCTTAAAAATCATGAATGGTATAATGCTTCTAATAAAAAAGTTCTTGGGAAAATGAAGGATGAACTTAATGGAAAATAGTGACTCGCTTCATAGGATTGAAACCTAAATCATACTGTTATAAAGTGTATGGAGAAGATGAAGAACATAAGAGGAGTAAAGGCATTGTTAAACATAAAGTTGCTAATGAATTAAATTATAACAAATACGAAGAAACATTAAATGGTGATTTGAAGGATAAAGTTGAATTTAACACTATACGCTCAAAAACCATCAAATATATAGCATTAATCAAGTTAAGCTTTCTTTGTCCAATTTTTGCAATAAAAGATATTTCTATAACGCTATTGAAAGTTTGCCGTATGGACATTATTTAATTAACCAATAAAATCTCGTGCCGATTATATTTTTTACTTAATCCATTTAATTTATAATACTTATTGTTAAGTAAATCCTTACCAACAAGTATTACCTTGTATTTTCTCTCACTCCAGACACTTCGGCTCTCTTTACGACTGGTGTAGGTGCCTTTACCTTTGCTATAAACTTTAACAGAATCTCCCTCAGTCACATTTGGATACTTTCTATTCTGCTTTTCTTTCAGTATTTGGTTTGCTCTAACATCTAAAACATTGTCTAAATCGTGTGCTTTGTTTGGCGTTGTTTGTGTGCTACTATGTATTTGACTACTATTATATTTCTTCAGGGATACTTTCATCATTTCAACCCATGACCCTTTATGATGACGAAGTCTATCACTTATCATTTTCTTAGAAGTGCGAATAGCCCTCTCCGCCTGTGATGCATGAGTTTTAGTAATAATTAATTCAATTCCTTCACCTTTCAAACAATTCTGTATCTTCTTACTATTTAATGCTCCTTCGTCATCACTATATATACTAAGTGGATAGCCTAGAACTTTAAAACATTCCAACCTAGCATTGAAAAAAGTATCAATATCATTAATTTCCATTGGAACTATATGGCACTTTTTACTGAAAATATCGATACAAACAAAACCAAATTTAGGTTGATTTTTAACATCAACACCAACGTCGCGACTACTTCGTGAGGATTGGTTTTCACCAACGTCGCGGCTACTTCGCGAGGATTGGTTTTCCCCAACGTCATTTAACAAACTTGACATGACCATTAAATCAATTTGGATTTCATATTTTGGAAAAGGTGCCGTGTATGAATTGTAGTTCTTATAATTTCTTGTTTGCTTGTTTGGTTGAGATTTCATCCATTTAGAAACATAATCTAATGTAAAACCTGCTTCAACTTTATTCGCTTTTTCATATAAATCTCTAACAGAACCGAACCCCTCATCAACATTGTAGAACAACTTATGTAAAATTTCGTCCTTATCTAATTTCCTACTCATTATGAATTACATGATATTATTTGTAATGATATCATACAATTTATGAATTACATGATATTATTTTTAATAATATCATTCAATTACACTAAATGCTTTTGACACGGTGCAGTAGCATTGCCTGCTACGAGACATTTCTTAGACTTCTTATGTTTTGCAAGATTTGATTCACAAATATCACATACACATGAGTGTTTTGTCTTTTCTTTATAGTATGTTTTAAAATAGTTATCATCATTTGGTTTCCTATTGTAGTATCCGTTATCCTGTTTTCTCCATTCAACATTTTTTGTTTTCGGTTCTTCTTCTGATGATATGTCGCTTGTTTCTGAACTAATAAATTCATCATTTCCTATACTGTTCCATAACATATCAAACTCATTAGTCATTGTCATTTTCACGCCATTATCAACAAAATATGACGGCATTATATTTTATATATAAAAGGTGATTATTCTTTAAGTGACTTTTTATTATTTTCCTCCAATTATATTTTTATTTTCTTCTTATTATTATTTTTATTACTATTATAATTTTGTTTTTATTATTATTATTTATTTATTTTTTATTATTATTTTATTGTTTTTCTTTATTCTTATCTTTGTCCTGATCTTCATCTTCACTTTCAGCATCAGCAAGAACAGGGATGTCAGTAGGTGGTGCTATTTCATAATTAACATTTTCTTCTGACGATGATGAATGAACAGTATGTGTTGAAGAACTATGAACAGTGATAGGTGGAGAACTATGAACACTAACAGGTGGTTCTGTGTTTAACTCAACTTCCTCACTAACATTTGTATTCAACCAATTCATTATAGCAGTTGCTATATCGTATGATGTTACTAATGAATTCATTGTTAAATTAACTAATAACTCTGAACCTTGAATTGTGGTTATTGTAGTGTGGTATGTTAAATGTGCTACTATTTGACCTATACTAAAACCTGACCTCATCATAAATTCTATAATCCTCATCAACATAAATAATTTATTTCTATATTTATCAATGTCATCTTTTTTGTCATCATCATCATCGTCATCATCATATAAATCAGGGTCATATGTAAATGCTTCTGCTTCTGCTTCAGCCTTGGTTATCAATTTGCTTTTGAAACTCTTTGAAGAACCGCCTAATAGTTTTGTCATATCATCAAAATTATAAGTTTGTGTTTCTTTATCATTTGGTAGGTCTGTTTGTGTTGCCTTGTTTTCTTTGGTAAGCGTTTGTGTTTCCTTGTCTGCCATCATAACTTCTGCGTTCATATATCTTTCTTTATTTTTATAGTTCATTAAACCCATGTTATCAAAATCAAAATTATTCAATAACATCTATTTCTTGTATTTCTTCAATATAACTGTTGTTTTCATTTTGCTTGTGATTGATTGTTTAAGCATTTCATCAAAAGTAGGGCGTTTCCTTAACTCGTGTTTGCGGTTTTTAATCATTTTATATAATTATTGATAAAATATATAAATGACTTTTTTAACCGTTTGTTGCTTTACCTTTTCCTTTCATAACTCTCCAATCTTCCATTCTTTTTCTTAGCAATTCATCATTTACTTTCGTCGTCCATTTTCCACTGTTTATGAGTTTCTCCACCAGTCCAACTAAATAAGTTCTGCCTGTTTCCTTTTTTCCTTTGCCCTTTTTCTTTGTGTTTGAATATTGTTGTTCCTGTTCTTCAGTAAGTCCTGCTCCTCGTAAATGTAATTGAAATAATAAGTCTTCTTCTTTTACTGTGCTTCCTTTCCAATGGTTTATATCAGTTGAATAGTCAATGGTTTTCTTATGTGTTCTTGTTTGTCTTTGTTGGACTGTGGATGAACTGTCAGCGCTGTCCATTTTTTGCTCTCTTCTTTTCTCTGCTTCTTTTATCTCCATTGGTTCAGGACTGTCTTTATCTTCGTCAACAAATCGCTTCAATTTCAATCTTACTCTTGCTTTTTGTAAATTTGAAACTCTTTTTGGTTCAGGACTGTCTTTATCTTCGTCAATAAATCGTTTCAATTCCAATCTTGCTCTTGCTTTCTGTAAATTTGAAACTCGTTTTGGTTGTAAATCTTCCAATGGCGGTAAGTCTTCAGTATCGCTTGATTTTGCGGTCATCATTGACTGGATACTTGGTCTTCTCCCCTCTTGTCCTTCTAGTTGTCTTGCTCGTTGTGCTCGTTCGTGTAGGTCTGCTATTTGTTTGCTACTAACTCTTTTTGAAACTTGACTAATTTGCTGTTCGTGTTGTTCCTCGGCATCGTCCATTGTGGTAGCTAGTGTTTGCATTGCTCCTTCTCTTAAATCATCCATTTCATCGTCTCTCGATATATCAAAATGTTCTGTTTGATTTTCCCCATCTAACATTTTTTTAAAGTGTCGTTGTCTCAAATCTACTGTATTATTATCATACACTGTTCCTAATGGACTATCACGAAAATAATAAGCGTTTCTGTCTATTACATCTCTTATATTCTTATTTTTATATTCTTCCTTTGTAATTTCCTTTATCAGTTCATTATAAGGCGGTCTTAATCTTAATTGAGATTTTAATGTTTTCATCTGTGTATCGTCTAATCTCATTGGTATATAAAATTAATTAGATTATAATTTATTAATCTAATTAATTCAAATAATTTACTCAAAATTAAAATCATTTCTTAATTGATTGATTATTCCTTTCTTCTTCTTAATCATTTCTGAATAGGATTTACCTGTTTCACTTGATGGATGATGTCTCAATTTTTCACTTTCCAACAATTGAATTTCATTAAAATACGCCTGTGCTTCATCTTGATATCTTCTTTTATTTTGAAATACAGCATAATCCTTTTTAGCGCTATGACGTTCTAATTGTTCTTGTAATTCTTTCAAATATGTGTAATTAGGTTGATGTGCCTTGTTGTCTCCTTCATAATAGTGATGTTGAGTTGATTTATATTTATTCTTCTTTTTTGGTTTGTTTGTTTCAAAAACTGCTTTTCTATCAATAACATCACTGATATTCGGCTTGTCTTTATTTTGCGGTTCTGTTATTCTACGTACAACGTTGTCATAAATTTCTCTACGACGCATAAGCAATTGTTTCTTATCAATAATCATTATATAACAATAATTAGATTAAATAATCTTACTTGCTAAATTATTAATTTTCTGTTTATTTTTATTATCTCTCTCTACCTTCATATTATTGTAACGGTCTTTTGCAGTTTCAAATACTTTATTAGCAGTTGTTCTAAATGTTTTTCAATCGTTGTTCAACACGTCTTTCCATTTCTTTTTCATCCACTTTTGGTAAATTATCCCTCACTCTATTACAGACATCATCTTTAAACTCTTCTGCTTGTGCAGGATGCATAATCTTTCTACGGACAACTTTGTTAGGGTCTGGTTCTTTTTTAACTGGTATTCCATTACAGTTATGACGATATCTGAAAGTGTATTTTGTTAAATATTTTTTACACTTTGGACACTCCACTTTGTCCGTTGAGTATGTTTTAGGTTTAATTCTTGTTTTGGTTCGCGTAGCAACGCGAAGCATTCGCGTTCTTCTTCTTCTACTTTATTATTTTCTTCATTTATAATATTATTAGTTTCTACTTC
This sequence comes from Effrenium voratum, assembly GCA_963377175.1. Taxonomy (NCBI): domain Eukaryota; class Dinophyceae; order Suessiales; family Symbiodiniaceae; genus Effrenium; species Effrenium voratum. The sequence goes on from CAUJNA010000057.1 coordinate 72,816, forward strand.
TTTACTTTCTTCCATAATAATAGGTTCTTCTTTAATTTCTACTTCTTTAGGTGCTTCATTATTTTCACTGCCTACGTCTATAATTTCAATATTTTTAACCATATAGTTAGTATATGATAAATATTTATATTACAATATTTTAATATAATTTGTATATAATAAATAATTATATTAGAATTTAACGACCTGATCTGGTTAGCAAAAGCGTTGAGAGTGTTCACAACAGAGCTAGAGGCCTCACCTCTCTCAAGCATCTCCTGGATGTGCAAATGGAAAACCTCCTTACTCCTGGCATCGCCGGATTCCCCAGAGGAATGAGATCTAAGAGCCGGAGGGGTCGATATCTCGATCCTCTCAGGAACTCTTTCAACTCTGGCGCGCCCCCTGGGGTCGGGAACAGGATCATCAGTGATTCTGAGCGTTTGGGCTAAGGCCCCTTCCCCGGCTATCGCCGGATCTGGGATTAACATTCGAACCACGAGACTCAGGAGTTGAGTGAATATGAATGTCGGCAGGATCAAACATGTCCTCATCCTGCGGCATTGAACCTAACGGTTCAAAACTACCCCGCTCGCCTTTGACCTATCGGTCTCTCCGGCTAAGGGGTCCCCACTGGGGGGTGAATTCATTGCTAGACCTTAGTGGTTCGAGGTCGCTGAGATCTCGCCCTAACGGGCTAGCGATCGATGGACGATCCTCGATTTCAAGTGCACTAGCAAGCCTACCGTCTCTCGCACCTGCTTCAACCACATTGGCAGCCCGTTCGGTGATCCTGGACGAACCAGTACCCCGGTTCACATCCTCAACCTCTGATGCAGCGGTCCCCCAAAAAGTGATGTTGGGAAAAGGGGGAACATTCGGGGCAGGATCAAATGCGGGAGGACCTACCGGTCCTTTCCGGTCATGGATGGCCTCCAAACCCCTAAGAACGTCCCGGCTGTCTCTGGCCCTTTCTCTCCCACTCCGGGTGTCCCTGTCATCACGGAGGTCCCGTGCAGCTCCACGGGAGAGACTCCTGGGCCTAGCAGCAGCACGGCTCCTTGCGTTCCGGTATGACAAGCTCTCTTCCTCATCACGACCATCCGCAAATGCGGCATAATCTTCATCATCATTGAACTCAAATTTAGCCATCGAAACAGGGTTGGGCCTATCGGCATCAGACTCCTGCTTCACGCTACCGCCCCAGCCTGCGGTTGATGTTAACAGGGCATCGTATCCGATGCCTGCAAACGTCCTCTCCTCGTGCTCATCAAACTGACCTGGATTTTGAGAACCGGTGGATCGACCCGAGATATCTCTCGGAGCCAAAACCATGGTTCCCGGTCCTCGCGGCCTGTCCGCGATTCACCTGGAACAAGAGACCTTGGGGGTCGAGTGGGCATGGCCTCCGGGTCGTCCGAATGAGGGCGGGCCATGTTCATCGCCATGCTGATGAAGTCCAAATGTCCTAGCCTGAAACCTGATTCGGAGCCGCCCCTATCGGGGCGAGCTCTTTGTCCTTGCTCATCATCGGTGGCCTGACGGAAAATGCGATCGTCTCCATCGTCAGTGTACCTGCCACGGCTTCTGGGTCTTTCCTATCGGGATCATCACCCCTGCGATCCTGACCTGCTGAACCTGCCTCAAATTCCTCGAAGTCATAGTCTGGCAAGTCCTCACCTGATCGGAGACCACCTAGGATAGCCTCCTCATCCACGACATGCACTCCTATGAGAGCGTGGGGTCGACGTCATTGAGCTTGTAGTTGATGGTCTCAAGCGCGTAGGAAAGTCCTACGGCTGATAACCTGTGATTCGGGCACGAGCCTGTGCCCAGGCAATGGGTAAGTCGGGGTAAACAAGCCACAAAAGAAAGTTCCCCAAAAGCAAACCAATCCCCGGTCCCAAAGATCAGGGTTTCCCACACACCAGAGAACAACAACCAAAAGGGAAATACCAAGACAAGTAAACAAGTACCCGCAACCTTGGTCGACGATGAACCGCACGGGCGGACCCCACCAATCTGCCCCGGGCCGATGTCTCTTTCTCCACCGACACGAAGGTGATCGACGCGGGGACCCGGCCCGAGGCGCGACGGACCCGCAAACTTCAGCCAAACATCACAGGTCAGTCACTACCGCGACATCCCTGATGATGAAATGAACCATGGCTAATCACACTTTGTTTAATCCTTCTGTGTCAGATACATTATTATTATTTAGGTTTGAATAATGATTTTTTCTTGTTGAATTTCATTAATTATTTTTCTATACATGTCACTATGACCTTGATGTAGCGGATTGTATGATTTTAATTTTCCTTCTTTTAAATAATATTTATACTTCATTATATTAATTATTGATGTTTTATCTAATTACTTAATATAAATATGACAAGATTTAGAAAAATATACATTGATACACGACATAGAAATCTAAATGAAAGTTTAAGCACTTCTGACTTTGTTATAGATTTACCAGAAACCCAAGAAACAGGAGCAAATACAAAACTATACGTCCATGAATTATCACTACCTAATACTATTTACCCGGTTGAAGAAAAAGTAAATAATAGATTATATTTAACATTAGGAGGATTATCAACAGGAGCACCAGTATATTATTTTATTGTAGCACCAGATAAAGGTAGCTATGTAGGTAGTGAATTAGCAACCGAATTACAAAATAAATTGAATACTGCTACTAATGGAACTGATGGAAATAGTGACTTTTTTAGTTGTAGTTATTCATTAAAAACAAATACTATAACTATAACTGTTAATTATGTTTCTTACTTTTACACAATTCATACGGATAAAGAATTGCAAACTAACTACGGTTCTAGTATCGGTTATGACAGGAGTCATACAATGTCTATTAACAATGTTTTAGGAAACACTGTTGAAAAAAACAATTTTGCCCCCGACCCTTTTGTTAGTGGTTTTGTTAGTTTATTGCCAATGAAAATTATTTACTTAACCAGTGATAGTTTAACTAATGGAAATCAGTTAGCACCTTATGGAGTTGCCCGTGTATTAAAGAAAATTCCTCTTACTGCTGGATTTGGAAATGTAATCTATGATGCTGAGATTTTAATGAATGACGCTAATGATGATTCAATGAGACATTTAAGACGCTTACATTTTAAATATGTTGATGCGTATGGAAAAACTGTAGATTTACACGGAGCAGACTCGTCCTTCTCCCGTACCTTTGTTGAGGGTTGAAAGGCATATATTAAATATGTTAGATAAATATGTATTATATACTAATTATATTACAATATTTTAATATATATTTATTATATACTAATTATATGGTTAAACATATTGAAATTATAGACGTAGGCAGTGAAAATACTGAAGCACCTAAAAAAGTAGAAGAAGGTAAAGAAGAACCTATTATTAATGAAGAAAGTAAAGAAATAGAAACTAATAATATTATAAATGAAGAAGATAACAAAGTAGAAGAAGAAGAAGAACCAAAACAAGAATTAAAATCTAAAACATACTCAACGGAAAAAGTGGAATGTCCAAAGTGTAAAAAATATTTAACAAAATACACTTTCAAATATCGTCATAACTGTACTGGAATACCAGTTAAAAAAGAACCAGACCCTAACAAAGTTGTTCGTAGCAAAAATATGCATCCTGCACAAGCAAAAGGATTCAAAGAAGATGTTTATAACAGAGTAAAAAGCGATATTCCAAAAGTGGATGAACAAGAAATAGAAAGAAGAGTTGAAGAACGATTGAAAAAACATTTAGAAACAACTGCTAATAAAGTATTTGAAACCGCGAAAGATAGATACAATAATATGAAGGTAGAGCAAGATAATAAAAATAAACAGAAAATTAATAATTTAGCAAGTAAAATTATTTAATCTAATTATTGTTATATAATGATTATTGATAAGAAACAGTTGCTTATGCGCCGTAGAGACATTTATGACAACGTTGTAAAAAGAATAACAGAACCGCAAAATAAAGATAAACCTCATATCAGTGATGTTATCGATAGAAAAGCATTTTTTGAAACAAACAAACCAAAAAAGAAGAATAAATATAAATCAACTCAACATTACTATTATGAAGGAGACAACAAGGCACACCAACCTAATTACACATATTTGAAAGAATTACAAGAACAATTAGAACATCATACCGCTAAAAAAGGTTATGCTGTATTTCAAAATGAAAGAAGATATATGGATGAAGCACAGGCGTATTTTAACGAAATCCAAAGGTTGGAAGGTGAAAGAAAGATTGAGACATCATCCATCAAGTGAAACAGGCAAATCCTATTCAGAAATTATTAAGAAGAAAGGAATCATCAATCAATTAAAACAAGATTTTGATTTTGAATAAATTAATTAAAATATATTAGATTAATAAATTATAATCTAATTTATTTTATATACTAATGAGATTAGACAATACACAGATGAAAACGCTAAAATCACAATTAAGATTAAGACCGTCTTATAATGAACTGATGAAGGAAATTACAAAGGAAGAATATAAAAATAAGAATATCAGAGATGTAATAGATCGAAACGCCTATTATTTTCGTGATAGTCCATTAGGAACAGTGTATGGCAATAGTACCGTAGATTTGAGACAACAACATGTTCAAAAAATGATAGAAAAACCGAAAACAGTCGCTCATTTTGATATGGCAAAGGATGATGAAATGGATGATTTAAGAGATGAAGCAACAGAAGCGCTGGATGCTACAATGGACGAAGCAGAAGAACAACACGAACAACAAATCAGTTATGTTTCTCAAAGCGCTAGACAACAACATTTTGATGATATGAACCAAAGATTACAAAGAATGAAACAAATGGATTTAAGTTTAGGTCAAGATTTCGCAAATATATTTCAAGGAACACAAGCATTTCAAGATATGGTAAATCTTAACGCGACAGTTGCTTCAAGTTCTTCTCAGTCGCCAGAGATAGTAGCAAAAGTAATTAAACCATCAAAACGAAAAAAAAGCAGGAGCAAAAGCAAAAGCAAAAGCAAAGGCATCATTGGAAGCAGAGATGACGCACAAAAACGACAAGAACGAGACGCACCAGAAGAGATGAGACCAAAACCAAAAAGTAAAACGAACAAAGAAGAAAAAAGAAGATGCTAAAAGCAATACAGCACACTCCTGAAATAGCACAAGGTGCAACGTCATCATCACCTGGATTACAACCTGACAAAGATAAAGACGACAAGACACCTGAAATAACCAAACCAAAAAAGACAATACAAAAAGACAAAACAGCACCCTCAAGAATGAACATACAACTGTTGGACGAAGCATTCAAAGAAGGATTGAACAAAGGGAAAATATCAAAAAATGAATTTAGTAAATACAAAGATATGTTTGATAAATGGAAAAGCAACAAAAACAAAAAGGAAGATATAAAACCAATTCAATCATTATACCGTGAATTAATATATAAGAAATAACAAACATGATTTTAGACATAAAATAATGCTGAAAGTGAAAATGATGAAGATAAGGATAAAGAAAAAGAAAGTCTAAAATAATATGATTTTTCATTAAAACAATATTATTTTTAATTAGCGACAGCAACCATCGCATATTCTGTTTTGTATTTTCTGCTCGGGTGATAATTTGACTTTTCAGGTTCTGGTTCTCCTCTCTCTCTCTCCTCTCGTCGGTTTCTCTTGCTTCTCTTTGTGCTTTCTTCTTATGATACAATGCTTTACCTGTTATTCTTTTTCTCTCTCTTACTTTTTCTATGTATTCAGGGTCTTCTTCTTTTCTCTTATGATAATACAACCGTGAAAACAACGCCATCTGTTCCCTAACTTCATCCAATGTCATATCTTCTGGTTTCTTTGTCATTATCTTAATTATATTAAATAACATTTCTTTAAGACTGTTTCGAGACATATCATTAATTCAAGTTTAGGACGAAAGCATTTAAAGAAATACTTATTATTATAAGTATAAGATAAATATATTCATGATTAAAAACTTATCCGACAATATACCCAGAATTTAAGAACTACAAGAGATAGTAAAATTGGCAAAGTCCCGCCGGATATACAAGCAAACATCAATAAAATAGTTGATTTGTATGAAGACCGCAAGATTTCACGATATGAAACGGCAAATAAGTTGATAAATGACATCAGCATCAATGATACAAAGAAACGAAAATCAGGATTGAAGAGATATGATAAAGCAGTGGCAAAGTACGAAGAAGCAGAACCCATAACAGAAAGAATGGCAAAGACAGCAAAGAAAGCAAGGACAGGAAAGGAAGTTAAAGCAGTGGTTAAAACACACGACAAGCAACCCATCTTTAAAAGAAAAGCAATAGCGGGATTAGCAACAAAGGCAAAGGAGATTTTCAAGAACAGGAAGACTTATGATGTAAAATTTATGATATGTTCAGTTGAGAACAGGTCAGGTGTAAAGCGACCAGCATTTACAATGGACGGTAGAGAATATTACCCTCTCATAATCAACACCAGAGGTGTGAAAAAAGAAAGGACGGTAGCAACTGCACACGTCAAAGCAAGTCAGTTTCTGGAAACAGTGGTTCAAAGAATGAAAAGGGACTGTGTAAAAGGGTGATGCTGATAATGAACACCAGTAGCGAATTTGATGATATAGGGCATCTTGAAGAATACGCTGACGCCATTAGAATTGAAAGCGTTGAGCTGGTTGAAGCTGACACCTCAAACTACGATGAAAGAGAGCAAGCGCTGAGGGAAAGTCAGAATATAAGCATCTATTATAGATACATCCAGACCGAAGTTGACGCCGATGCTTTAACAATAAAAGAAGCATTACAAAAGAAGGAATATAAAGATAATGAATGTTGGATAAATGCTTTACTTGAAAACTTTGAAGGGACAGACCTATTGAGAGAGAAGCGACAACAAAAGAATACTATACCAACATTATCCCGTAATAAGGTTTTGGAATTGCTGGAAATGACAGAAGAAGAACTTATCAATAACGGAGCATCAATAAACCAAATGGATAGGGTCTTTAAATTCTTCAATATTCCAGTCAGACTTTACAACTTTACAGGAGGTTTAATTTATCAACACGACCCCGATGACTTCAAAAAGGGAAGAGTTAAAATGTTCAGAGGATTAGTTAAGAATAACCACATTTATTTGTTAAGCCATGATTTAAACACATTAAGGCAATTGCAAGCAAACGAGGAAGGATTTAAAGCGCCTGCTACAAGCAGATTTTACATCACTGACAGGAATGAACCTATTAAGTATAAAATGTTTGATGATGTAGATGATTTGTTAAAAATGCGGGATGAAGAAGAATACGCCTTAATACATTCTGACAATGATATGGTAAAAGTATTTTTCAACTCAACGAAGCAGGATACAAACCCTACATTAGATATGGCAATTCCGGACAAATTGCTAATATTATGTGTAAGTTTTCTTACAAAAAACTCAAAAATACATTAAATATAATATTGTATCACAGAATTTTTCTCAAAAGATAGGATTGATGAAGATGTAGCAATTGATGATGAAGACACATATAACAGTATTGTTAGTGCTATGTTCCGATTTCAAAAGCACATATTTAAGGAAATCCACTTATCATATTACAATGAAGTTGATATTAAGATATTGAAGGAGTGTAAAACTATTGTCCCGGTTGGGATTTTTGATAATAAGGTTAACATTAAAAAGTTGAGGGAGATTGACATTAGAAAGGCATTTACTTTTGGCGGGTGCTGTATTAAATACATCCCAAGACTTACTGAATTTGATGTGTTTAAACCCTTTACTCAAGATTGCGATATTAACAGGTTTAATAACCTAACTTTATACATTGTAGAAGTCTATGAGGGAAACATATTTTTAACAAGAAAATAATAGCCTTATTTACGGCACGTTTTTAAAGCGACTGTTAAAGAATGATATTAAGTTGAAGATATTATATTACAAACAGCCTAATCAGGTTTATAAAGTTAATTACAAGAAAATATTTGATGAACTCTATTCTACAAAAACATCAAGCAATGAAGAATTAAATAAGCAACTACAAAAGAAAGTAGCAAACATCAGCATTGGTATGCTGGAAAAATCGCATAACACATCACAGAAAAGTGGCACATTTAACTCATTGAGGGAGGCGTGTTATTATCAAAAGTTGAATGGAGGCAAGATTTATACAATCAGTCAGTGCCAAACAGAAATAGAAGAATTAGAAGATGATGAAATGAGAGTAAAGGATACAGAGGGCATGACGTATTATGTATTGAATGTGTCAGACAAAAAAGTATTGACTAATGGATTTATGCTAATAAAAGAACTGCTTTTACAATACCATAATTTCAAAATGTATGAAACATATAAAACATTAACTGATAATAATGTTAAAGTGTATAGTGTTAAAACAGATAGCATAACTATCCACGAAGACGGTTTGGATAAAGTGTATGGATATAATTATTTGAGAAAATGGCATCAAGGACTGCTGAAATTTGGCGATGAGATAGGCGACTGGAGACTTGAACAGAAGCAACACAACCATACAAGTATAAGCTTAATGAATTGCTTGAAATACCGAAGATTAAGAATATCAATATACCAATTGAAGATGAATGGAATACTGAAAGCATTTGTAAAAAAGTTATTAAACAAAATCCAGTAATCATCAGGGGAAAATTTCCGGGCACAGGCAAGAGTTATATAGGTCAGCATTTCCAAAAGATAAATAAGAATGTATTATTTGTAGAGCCTACCAACCGACAACTACAAGAAATACAAGATAAAGGAATAGAAGCAACAACATATAACAAGTTTTTTAGCATTGCCGTTCATGAAGATGCCGGAGAGAAATTACAAATTTATGATTATTCACCTTTTGATGTAATAGTGTTTGATGAGATTTATATGTTGAATTTATACACTTTGAATAAAGTTTGGCAGTTTATGGAAAACAACACTCATATCATCAGAATTGCTACTGGTGATGTAAAACAGTTAGAAGGGGTGGAAACCATGACAAACTGCCAAGACCCCGCAACATACATTGACAACTGTATAGACACAATGTTTAAGTATAATATTTTCTTAAAAATATGTAAGAGAGTAGGCGCAAAGGACAGCGTAGAAGGAGAAAGAAACATAAAAATATCAAATATGTATAATGACTGGTGGGAAAACAACATTCCACGCAAAGAGTTTATACTTAAATACAGTTATTTAACCGATGACATCATGGCATCAGAGCATAACATCGCTTATACCAATATGAGATGCGAAAATGTAGCAAATGAGATTAGAGACAGACTAAACATAAGTGAGAAATATGTAGTGGGTGATATTTTGGTTGCCAGAACATGGATTAAACAACCAAGGGTTAATATCAATTTGAGATACAGGATTACAAAGATAGAAGATGATGAAACAGGAAAACAAATAACATTACGGAATATAGCAAGACCTTACTGTGCTACTTGTCATTCAAGTCAGGGGTCAAGCGTAAGGGAAAGCAAAACTATTCACGAATGGGACTTACCCATAACCAGCAGAGAGTGGATATGGACGGCATTAACTCGCTGTGTTGATTTTAGGAAAGTTAAATTTTATTGTAATCCAGACTTTGATAAGCAAATGGATGAAAATATGATAATGAGATATTTTAAAAACAAAGTAGAAAATTATAAGATACAAGACCGTCGCGCTCAAAGAGAAATTAATGAGGAAGAATACATTAGTGCTGAATGGTGCTTGTCGCAGTTTAAAAGTAGATGCCAAAAGTGTAATACTTCATTTAACTTTGAAACGAAGAAATGCAAATTGTGTAGCAACTTTACAGCACAAAGGTTATGTAATGATACAGGGCATGAGAGAGACAACTGTATTGCTTACTGCTTTTACTGTAATGTATCAGCACATTAAGATTTTGGTATGTTTTATATTAAAATCTTAGTTTTAGACTAACAAGGTTTAAAGAAATAATACCTATATATAGTAGAGAGTAATGAACGAACAAGAAGTAAACAATTATATCAATAAGAAATGCTATGACTGTTGCCACTTCAAAAAAGAAAATCTGGAATTATACAAAATGAATTTACCTAATGGAATAGTTAATAAAATTATTGATTATGCTTTGGGTAAAGAAGATGAATGTAAAATTTGTCAGGAACGGAGACATAATCAAGAATTAACCAGATATCATTTAAATCTGGAAAGAAATAGTAATAGAAATGTTGAACATAAAATTTTGGTATTTTTAACTGTGTATGAAAGACCACCTTATAGTTATGTTAGAGCATTTCTCAAAATCAGTCAGAAAAAGTATGACATGATTGACAGTGTATTGTGGATGTTGTTACATCGTAGAAGAGAAGGGTGTGATGTACAAGAAGACATTAAATCATATATTGAAAGCAAAAAGTTTAATGTGAAAAATACCGTGAGAGCTATTAATATTATTACTAAAATGATGTATGAAAGAGGTAAGATATATACACAATTTAATAGTCATCAGTTAACTTGCTATCTTGAATTTAAATTATAAATAATATTATCAATATAATAGATCTTAATTTAGTATATTGATAAACAACAAATAAGTAGTGATATTTATTATGATAAAAGCGGATACGGAAGTAAAGCAATAACGTTGAAAGATGCCAGACAGAAAGATAAAACTATTACTGCGGACGATGTTAATGAGTTCTTTAAAAGAATGTTGAGGAGAAAAGGAAAATGCGAGGGCAGAATAGTTTTGTTGCTCCACACTGAATTTGGGAATTCCAGTTGGGTTTGTTTTTATTTCTAAAAATGATTTGGAAAATCAGAAGTTTAGAATCGGACTAATATTGATTGATATTTTAGTAAATATGCTACTGTAATACCCATAGCAAGTAAGCAACCGCCAGATGTATTAGCAGGAATAATGGAAGGCATTAAGAAAATGGGCGGAAAACCCAAAATGATGTACAGCGACGAAGAAGGCAATTTGTTTAGTTCTACCATTACAGATTATCTTGATGAGGAAAAATTGAAATACACACCACGAGAGGACACCCTGCTTTTGGAGAAAGATTTATTAGAACCTTTAAGGATACGCTTTTTAAAAGAGTTGATGCGGATGAAAAGAAAGTTCAAAACAATATACAATGGATAGATTATATACTAGAAATTTTAATAACTTACAATAAAAACAATAGTAAGTTCCGTTACGAAAATGACACCATTAGAAGCAAGAAAAAAGAAAAATGAGTTTGAGGTTAAGCTGAATATATCAATGAATGCCAGAAAAACCCGTGTGTATCCTGATTTAGATGTAGGGGACAAAGTCAAGATAATGAGAAAGAAAGCGACTAGCGAGAAAGAGAGAACCAGTCATTGGTTAAGGACAGTCCATACAATAACCAAAATAGAAACTAAATTGGGTCAGAAGTACTATCATGCTTTCCCAAACCTCTATTGCGACATGAAATGTTGAAATTATAGTTTTAGACTAAAAAGGTTTAAAGAAATAATACCCATATGTGTTAGTAAGATGATGAGCGATACAGAAAGTGTATATAGTGAATATAGTGAATATAGTGAAAGTAGTGACACAGTCAGTGAAGGTATTGATACTAAAAATAAAATGAAACAAAAGTTTGTCAGATATAAATGTATAGACTGTGAGATGCTAAAATTACCTATTAAACAGGGTTTTGTAAATTGTGTTTGTAATAATATTTGTCAATATATGATATGTGATAATTGCAATAAAATTATAAACAAAATTGATGATATGAAAAACGAAGATATTGATAATAGAAATGCTGAAACTCTTGATGATGATTTAGAAATATTTGTGTTTATTGAAATGAATAAGTTCTTGACCGAAGCAGAGTTTGATAATGTATTATACGAAGGTGATGAAGAAGGAAATGCTAATGATTTTGTTTTTAAGTATTATAGCATAGTAAAAGGATTATACAATATGTCTTTTAGCATTAAACGTTTAAACTATGAAGCATGCAACAATGATTACTTTGATTTTTTAAGTTGTGAGTATGACGAACAAGAACTAGAATATACAGAAAGGAAATAGGAAATAATATTTATAATGAAACAACGAGTGATAAAAATAATGAAAAGAATTAAAGAAGATTTTCGTCATCAATTAAATTAGTATCCTGAACTTAAATTATAGAATAACACCATAAACCTTACAAAAAAACTTTTGTAAGATTTATGTTTTGAAGGGGGTGTTATGGTTTTGGTATGGTTGATAGGTTGCTTTGTATTTCATTTGTCCGTTTCTTGTTAGTGTTATGTAATTGTCTATTGTATTGTTTGTTGTTTGGTTTTTTGTTTGGTTTGTTGTTTGGTGGATTTTTTTAGGGACAGGGGACTTACCCAGACCTCGTTATGGATTATGTCTAAAACTATTTAAAGGGATGATGCCTTACTATGGTAGAGGATGAGCGAAGATATGAAAACTTGTAAGCAATGTGGTAATACTTATTCTTCTGATTTGTTTAAGAATAGGATGAAACTTTGTAATTACTGCCGAGAACAAAATAAGGTTAAGAATGATGAAGCGAAAAAGCAATGGAAATTGAATAATCCTGAAAGGGTAAAAGGATATAGGAAAAATACGAAGAAGAGAATGCGGATGACATTAAGGAAAGAAAAAAGAAATGGAGAGAAAGCGAGAAAGGGAAAGCAACAATACAAGCAAACCGGCAAAAAGTTCATTATTGCGAATTGTGTGATTATGAAGTTAAAAAAGGTAAGAAGTCTCAACACGAGACATCTTTGAACCATCAACATTTTACAGAAAAGTTTGAATGGTGAAAAACTAGAACGACCGGATAGTAAAGAAATTGTAAATGGCGTGTTGCGGTTTAGATGTTTGAAATGTAAGAAGAAAGAAATTCATTATTCTTGGTGCGACCATGTATCAAGTGAAGGACATATCAATTCATGTTGCGAGGTTGATTGAAATGGTTTAAGTTATTCTTTAAAATGAATAACTTGAAGCATTTTATATAGATTTTGGCGAGTGGTTTGATTATATGCTGGTGTGGCGCGAGGGGGTAGCAAATGATGAGAGTTGGGTAAGCTATCTCTTGCTAACCTACCCCCTAAACTCGTGTGTCCTGGAAGGGCCTCGCGAGGAAGGGCCTCCCCAGATTTGGTCTTGCGTGTTTAATTTTGGTTCGCGTTTTCTGTGATCTTCATGGTGTGACCGTTGTTGGGGTACTTTGCTCAAACCAATCAAGCTGCACTTGCTCAACTGCGCCAAGCGCAAAGGCAGGTCCGCAAAGCGGGGGGCGAAAAGCCAAACCTGTTGTGATTCCCAAGTGAGGTGGCTTAGATCGCCGTTGGGATATTGAGGGCAGCCCCCCAATCCAAGAAAGAATTTCGGAGGGGTTCCAAAATTTAGGAAAGTGCGGGCCTATTAAAGCTGTCCCCCCCTCCCTCCCCTCCCTTCCCCCCCCCTACCCCCCCTCTACCTTCTCAAAGAGAATCACTGTTTTTGTTTTTTCAAAGTGTGGCACTTTAACTAGGATTCTGGCGCATATGTGGATTTAGGGTTGGCTTTGTGGGTGCTGTTGGGTGAGGATAAGGTGGTGTAGCGTGTGAGTTTAGGTTGGATTTGGAGCACGTTCGGTATGTTTAGGCTGGTTCAGGGTATGTCCTTGAAGAGCCTGTCAAGGGCCAGATTTGAGGAAATATGCACAAATCGGGTTTAGGGTTTTGGGTTTAGAGGCTACAACAAATACATTGAGGAAGTTTTGCGTTGGCTTTCCCACCCACCCGGAGTGGGTTTCTCCAAATTTCAAGGCAGTCGTTGCGAGCGACAAACGTGTCACCAACTCTGGAAATGGTCGTCCACTTTCCCCAGCAACGAGGTCCAACAACTTCTTTGCGTGGAGCAATAAAAAAAATAGCTACCGGGCTTGCGATGACTTCAGCTAAAGATTTGGCGAAGGTCCTGCTAGCTAGAAAAGTCAGAATTTTTAGCTGGGAGCTAAGCCCGAAAAGCAAGCCCCTCAGATTTGGCTCGGGTGGCTACCCTTATATGGCTCCACAAAAAAAATAATCAGCGCCAAGGCAGCCGCAGAAAACGAGATTTCGGGCGTGCGTTGGCGGGTGTTCTTACCATTTGGCAGGCAGGAGCGGGCGCGCTTACAGGCATGAGTGCAGCGCTGAGCGGGCGCGCGTGTTCTTACCAGTTGGCTGTGTGTGCAGTGCTAAACAGGCGGGCGCGCGTGAGCGGGTGTTTTTAGCATTTGAGCAGGGCAAGCGAAGGGAGAGGGAAAGGGAAGGCCAGGGAACGGCACGGAGGACAGTACTGCGATGGGGGGAAAATGCGAGGGGCGGCAGTCCTGCGCCTACCGCTTGTTGAGAGCGATGAGCTTTTGTCAAGAAAATGATGCGATCTGGGGCGAAATGATGCGTTTTGCTGGCGCCCGTTGCCAGCAGCGACGTCTGATGCGGCTTGTTTGAGAAGGGTGTCCCTTGTGCGCGGTTGGCGCGTCTAGGCAGTATGTGAAACCGATCGAGGCCACAGCAAGGAGAAATCTATATCAAAGCACTCATGTCAGGGATTCCATATCCTGGTTTATCACTCGGCAGCCGCGGCATTGCCAATTGTTCGACGCTGAGTGGCTCTTGGCACCGCTTCGCCCTGTGACTGGTCTGACCGCTTGGGTTCAATTCAGGGACGTGTGCGAACGGAGCTGATGAACAGAAAGCTCAGAAACCAAACCTTACTTGCACAGGGCCGCGCCCACGTCACGCTCCCATCCCGGCAGCGCCCCAACCACTACTAGTGCCATTGCCGCTCGAAGACTTCAGTCATTTTTGGAGCCCCCCCCCCCCCCCGCAAAAAAAAAAAAACGGGGAAAAAAAAACGCAAATTCGAGGGGTCCAAATTCACAAGCACACAAGCGTTTGGGTTCAAAGCGTCAAGACGCACGTGCACGGAGGAGGCCAACGAGTTCAAAGCGCCGATGACGCACGCGAATGGAGAGGGTCAACGGGTCAACGGAATGCTAGGAGGGGTGAGGCTCGTCATGTTCAACCCCCCCCCCCCAACACAGGGACAAATTTGGCACTCAGCGGCACGGCCACCTCCAGGCAACACTCGGAAACCAAATTCCACCGGCGCACAAGCTCACCCGCACAGCCGCCACCTGGCAACCAGCGCGGCTACGCCCGCACCCTCGAGCGCACCCATGGCATAAGCACAACCCCGCCGCCCGGCAACAAATCCCACCAGAACAGCCCCGTCCGCACCCTCGAGCGCAGCCATTTGGCAGCACAATGCCACTGGCACCTCCACTGCCCGGCTCCAAAACCAAATGCCACTGGCACGGCCCCGTCCATACCCTCAAACGCTCCCACGCCGGCAACGCAATCCCACCGGCAACGGCACGCCGCTGCTGGTAGCACTCTGGAGGCACAACCCCGGCACGCCCCATTGCCGGGCAACGCTCCGAAACCGAATCGCACCAGCACGGCCGTCCGCACCCTCGAACGCCCCCATGCCGGAAGCACAACCCCGCCGGAACGGCCACTGCCCAGAAGCACAACCCCACTGTCACGGCCGCCGCCCAAATCCCATCGGCACAGCCCGTCCGCGCCCTCGAACGCACCCATTCGGCAGCACAATGCCACTGGCACCCTCCACTGCCCGGCTCCAAAACCAAATGCCACTGGCACGGCCCCGTCCGTACCCTCAAACGCTCCCATGCCGGCAGCGCAATCCCGCCGGCACAGCCACCGCCTAATTTTCAGAAAGCATATTCTCACCTGCACGGCCGTCGGCAGCACTCCGTAAGCACAACCCTGGCACGCCCACCGCCGGGTAACGCTCCGAAACCGAATCGCACCGACACGGCCGTCCGCGCCCTCGAGCGCCCCCATGCCGGAAGCACTGGCACGGCCACTGCCCGGCAACGCTCCGAAACCAAATCCCAGCAGCACACACCCTCAAACGCTCCTATGCCGGAAGCAATCCTATCGGCCACCGCCCGGCAACGCTCAGAGACCAAATCCCACCCGGCCCTGTCCGCACCCTCAATCGCTCCGAAGCCGAACTGCACCGGCATGGAGCTGTTCGTATTTGGATGCTCGGTAGTGTTGTTATGTAGGTGGCATTTTAGCACGCAAGTCAACTGAGGTTAGAACTCCTCTCAGCTCAGTTACAAGCTGGCGGAACTTCGCCAACTAAGGCGGCAGCACGTGCTATGTAGCTCTCGCTATGCTGTGTGGATAGTAAGCTCGCCATGCGCATGGCGAGTTTACGGCAGACTTATAGGTGAAAATAGCCGGGCGTACTTATTAACTTCTCTGGGGCGAACTTGCTATGTTGGTCCAGGCTGTTGGCTGCAGTGGCTACAAAAAAAGGTACATGGCGTCAGCACTGGCATGTTTTTTCACCCAATTCAATTTTAGCAATGAAGGAGCTGGCCGGCCAGCCATTGCAAATTTCAATGTTGGGCTGGCAGTTGGGCACAGGATTGTTGTTGCCTTCGCACAATCCTCCTCGCTGCATAAAGTCGCTTGTCTTTGTCACCTTCATTTGCGTTTAACTATAGAAGCCAGTTTACCGGCACGCTTCGAATGCCTTCGTTCTATTTGGCCACCACCACCTTGATAGCTTCATTTCATGTGGCTTCAACCCGCCTCCCCAAGCCCACACTAGACTATGGTCAGTCGCAATTTCTGAGTTCCAGCAAGTAAGCGTCGAGCCAAGCAAACAGATTTGGGGTTAGCAATTCATGTTCCTCAAATGCGACAAGGGGCAAAAAGTCAGGATGTGTGAGCCACAAAGTGACAGAACAAATTGGGACCATGAACTCCTGAACTGAGGGGGGCAACCGCTAAGGCTTCTTGGCACTTAATTTCTGACAGCGGGCCAGCAATGAAGGACTTGGGAGGGCCGCAAAGACCGAACCAGCAATGAAGGATTTGTGGGGACCGACAACTCCTCACTTGCTCAGATGGCCCTTGTTGCTGACAGGGGGCAGCAAGTAAGGACTTGTTGGAGCAAACAAATCCTTAGTTGCTGGAGGGGGGGGCTGCAACTAAGGACATGCTTCTTGCATGTGTTTCCGCCCAAAACTGAACTTCGCCGCTTGGGAACTTTTAAGAAACATTGCTAAGAGAGGGGTGTTCTGCGGGAGGGGTGCGTGACTTCTGCTGCTCCAGTTTCTCCATTGTTGAGCTATGCTTGCGCCGAATTGCCAAATTGCAAAATGCTGCCAAGGTGAAAGCAGGCTGGGCGGGTTGTGAGAGGGAGAAAAGTAGGCGATACCGCAACCATCTTGCAGAGTTCCCGCTGGACGGATGTTGGGAGATGCGAGGCATTTCGGATTTCGGACAGCCAGGCGGCGAGATATTTGCAAACTCTCGCGGCGAGATTGTTGTCCTTCACTGTTTCCAGCGGCGAGATTCTTGGCTGACAACACCAATCGCGGCGAGATACTCCAGGAGTAGCTCTCCGCCCAGCCCTGCCCTCGAGAACCAGAAATCTCTCCAACTTGGGCCTGGCGCCAACCCCCTCAAAGTGGAGAGCTACTCTGGGAGTAGCTCTCCGCTCCTATTTGTGGAGTCTTACTGAGTGCTTCAGGAACCAACACAATCTTGACTTGGGCCAAATCAGCCCATGAAAGGCCCCACAAATAGGCGCGGAGAGCTACTCCCAGAGTAGCTCTCCACTTTGAGGGGGTTGGCACCAGGCCCAAGTTGGAGAGATTTCTGGTTCTCGAGGGCAGGGCTGGGCGGAGAGCTACTCCTGGAGTATCTCGCCGCGATTGGTGTTGTCAGCCAAGAATCTCGCCGCTGGAAACAGTGAAGGACAACAATCTCGCCGCGAGAGTTTGCAAATATCTCGCCGCCTGGCTGTCCGAAATCCGAAATGCCTCGCATCTCCCAACATCCGTCCAGCGGGAACTCTGCAAGATGGTTGCGGTATCGCCTACTTTTCTCCGTCTCACAACCCGCCCAGCCTGCTTTCACCTTGGCAGCATTTTGCAATTTGGCAATTCGGCGCAAGCATAGCTCAACAATGGAGAAACTGGAGCAGCAGAAGTCACGCACCCCTCCCGCAGAACACCCCTCTCTCAGCAATGTTTCTTTTTTGCGAGGGTGCCGTACCTTGATCGCTGATCCCCCTGACACCCAAATGAGCTACGCAAGTTGGCAACTGGAACGCCAAGAAAAATAACAACTCAAACTCGGAAAGGCATCCCGAACAAAGACCAAAGGTGCGCAACTCAAAACCAAACCCCGGGCAACTCGAGCATCTCGACAAAAAAAGAGAAAATGCTTCGTGGCAACGCCTGCCCTCCATCCTGCAACCACCGTAAGAAAGGCAAAGAACATCATACCTCCCTTCTGTGTGGAAGTGTCAGCAGCCCCGGGCAGCACTGCCTGTGTCGGTTCTATTCGTCATCTCATGCAGCATCAAAAACCTCAGCCACGACTTTCGAACCCGGCCGCATGGGTTTAGAAAACGACGACGCCAAGCTGCTTTAAAAGTGCCAGGTGCACCTGGTCTTGTTGGAGCATCTGGGTTGCGATTTGCTTCCTAGCATGTCTGGGTTGATTCAAGCGGCAAGCTGAATGGCACACAGTTGCAGCTTATAGCTTGCACGCAGGACATCTGCAGAAGATTCTTCATACGAACAAGCGCAAAGCCGGCCAGCAACCAACCAGCTCCCGAAACTCAAAGACAAGTCTCTGCTCGTCCGCCCAAAGCAACAGCGCGCTTGGCCTGCAGTCAGCAGGCCATGGGGGGCTGATGTCCTTCAAGACTACGCT
Source organism: Effrenium voratum (assembly GCA_963377175.1). Taxonomy (NCBI): domain Eukaryota; class Dinophyceae; order Suessiales; family Symbiodiniaceae; genus Effrenium; species Effrenium voratum. The sequence goes on from CAUJNA010000057.1 coordinate 91,608, forward strand.
GTACTCCACCTTCAAGGGGCTGCGGGGCATGCCGGCTCTAGGAATGGCCTGCGCAGTCGCGACGAGAACTGACTTGAACAAGAGGCCCAGCAAGTTGTTCCTGTCTGTGCTCCAAGCATGTCACTGGCGGTGCCGGTCACAGGTCAAGCGTCAGCATGCGTGAAGGACCACGAGGAATTGTAATCGCCTTTTGCGCCAATGCTGGATGCAACGCAGAGGCGGCCCGCTGGAATGATTGGCAACGCGCGACCTACAAAATGCATCTGACAATTTATAGATTAGGCAAAAAACCGAAGTTAAACAAGCTAGCGCAGGCTTGCCGTTCTTGAGCCAGGTGCAGCAAGTATACACAGGTACGCTAGTGAGACACTCATGCGTTAGGGATTGTTTGTGGCGCACACAGGCTGGTAGAAGATCACGTGTCCGGAGGTGAAACAGGAGGACAAATGATTGCACCACGCCCACAAAGCACGAGGTCGACCCGGACCATGAAGCCTTGCTTTCAAGCGGAAATCCACGAAAGTTCGCACTACCATGGACCATCGCTTTTGCCAGGCATCCTGTGTCTGGGAAGTCATACAGTTGGCGAGTGGTGAGGAAAACCCTATACGCGCAACCACCATCCCGGACCTCAGATTATTGGACACATGACATCACTCAAGGATACATTAGGAGAAGGTGCGATGAAAAGCGGAACGAACTTTATCCTCGTAATGCTTCCTGCTATTCTGTTCGCAAATCATGCGAGATTAACGCGTTGAGTTTTGTCGGCGTGGCGGAACGCGGGGCGTCTGCCACTTTCGAGGATCCTTCAAATGTCCCACGATTGATGAGCGTCACTCTTTCACGTCCTACCTTTCATCTCCGATTTGCTTGACACATCAAGGTCGGCATTGCAGCGTCTAACGCAAACGTGCCAATCCAAACCTACCCGCAACTCGCAGCCCTGGTTGGGAGGAAGTTGACGCATGTTTCGACCGAACTTCATGCCGCTGACACTCAGACGAAACCTGTTCCTGATGCCGAAAAATGGCAGGAAGGGTTGAAGTTGATCAATATTGTCAGCTCATCGGAACTCTCGGGCAAGACGGTCGCTTCGACGCAACGCCTGGAGAAATCCAAGGCCAGGAATTTGGGGGGGCCACCCGAACCATATCCTTATCGAGGTATGTTCTTCAGGCGAATCGAAACTTTGGGATACCACCCGACGTGTCACTGACGGATGCTAAATCACTCGCATCACCTAGGGCGATGACCCTGTTTCACATGCTGGTGAGGTCAAGAATCTGGTCTTCACGCACCGTTTTTAGCATGGGCGGAATTCCTTGTGCCGGTGGAACAGCGTGGTCCCTATTACCAATGATTCTGCAAAAGATCAGGTGAAGCGTCTCAGTGAAGCGTCATCAATCTACGCACATAAGAGTTTTGTCAGAATGTGACTTGATGTTGGAATTTGCTATGACTTTTTTTGCCATTGGGTGGCCGAGAAGCTGTATTTATTGGAACGATAGAGCCGTGTTAAATTTGAGGGGTGCGCTGTTGGAGGTAAGACCTCTTAAGGCATTGCTACGAAAAAGCCACGGACTGCCAAAACCAACATGCGCTGCCTTCACAGCTTTTTTTGGATGCTAGCGTGCGTTCTTGCAAGGTGAACATGCTGACGGCAGGGGGGTTAATCTCAAGAACACTGAACCCTGCACTTGTGCTATGACTGACCTGATCCACAAGGCCTTTGCCTACGCAGTTTCGGCCTAAGAGAAAGTCGCTATATCACTAGCTGCGGCAATGGCTGAGCCTGCCAAACGATGCCGCGAAGCGTGCGGTCTGCCTTCGACCCTGGAACTGCCGTGACCGTTCCGGAGGCTCGCATTGACTAGGGCTCTTAAAACCCTGAACTATGGCAGTTCCATCAAAGCAGAGGTGATTCCACATAAATTGAATTGAGAGTCGGAAGCCGAAAGGTTGGTCAGACCTGTTCCGTCCGCGACTCGCAACCCAGGCGCTCATCCTCAAAGACTTCCATCTGGCTTGCCCAATTCTGGAGATTTCCCTGGCTGGAGGAAGCATGACGTGCTTTGCTGCCCGGGACACCGGCAATTAATGACATTTTGTTTGGCGGCAGCTTCAATGCTCTTGTCGGGGGGGGGGGCGCGGACAGATGTTGGGTTGATCAGCAAGGAGAGCAGGAAGCCGCTCTTCGGACACAAACGCAACGTGTGGAGTGGGATGACACGGGGGGCAAGGCCGGACTCAAGCGCTGGATGCGGCTGAGCGCGGGATCAAGACGCTCACCGAGTGTTAGCGAGATCTCACGGTCTGGCAACGATGTCGTCGGGCGGAATGGATACATTAGTCCTGCCATCCCACTTAGATGGGCGGCCTACTTGCTATGTAATTGGCGAACTTAGGCGATTTGCTGAGCCACTTGCAAGTTGCCTAACTTGAGTTATTAAGCTCGCTAAGTCTGAGTTGGCAGACTTACAACCTGACTAAGTCCACTTGGCGAGCTGGAGGACTTTGCTAAGTAGATGCTGAATAGTTGTAGGTAGTTAGCTAAGCCCTCTAACTCGCCAAGTCGAAGTGGCGCCTGACCGCCGAGCCGAAAGCCGTTAGCCAGGTTGTAAGCCCGCTAAGTCAGACTTAGCGGACTTACTAACTCAAGTTAGGCAACTTGCAAGTGGCTTAGCAAATCGCTTAAGTTCGCCGATCGCATAGCAAGTACGCCGCCCGTCCAAGCAGCGGGCTGGGCCACACTTACAGATGCTAAGCGAAAGGTGGCCAAGCAAGAGACACTCGGATTACGATCACCGCCCGAAAATTGTAGCCCTCGCGCCGGCGGATCATGAAGCGTGCGGAATCTTATCAGACTCAGAGGCAAGGTCATGCGTGCGCTCTGGGAAGGCATGGGAAAGTTTCGATCGGCGCGGATCAGCGCAGATCAGCACGGATCGATCGGCGCGGATCAGCGCGGATCAGCGCGGACCAGCGCGGATCAGCACAGATGGATCGGCGCGAGTCAGCGTGGATCAGAGCGGAACAGCGCGGATCAGCGCTGAACAGCGCTGAACAGCGCAGATCAGCGCGGATCAGCGCGGATCACCGCGGAACAGCGCGGATCAGCGCGGATCAGCCCGGATTAGCGCGGATCAGCGTACAAACATGCGAAAGCGCCAAAAACGAGGGAAAAGGGAAGAAGGGCAAACGGGATCTCAACCGAGCAGAAGGCTAAAAGGTGCTGTAGTGTCCCTACAATTGGAAGCCAAAGGTCCTGTTCCCTCATGCCACAACCAGTCCGCAGAAAGTGCTGCGCTGTCCCTAAAATCTGGGCTTGCTGTAGTCCAACAAAAACGTCATTTTTGTTGTACGGATGCCCAAGACTGGTTTTGGAATGAGATTTTAAATTCTGCTGGCACAGTGCTGCACTCTTGGCTTCCAAAGCTTGCATGTTAGGGACAATACAGCATTTTTTGCATGCTCGTGTCCAAAAGTACTGTACTGTCACCTACAGTCCGGCTTCCCAAGACACAATTTAGGGACAGTACGAAACTTTCTGCATGCTCGTGCAAGTGCTGCACTGTCCCTAAAATCTGTGCTGCGCTCTCCCTACAAAACATTATTTTGCATAGATACCCAAAACTGGTTTTGGCATGAGGTTCTAAGTTTTTAGGGCCAGCACAGCACTTTCCACCTGCAGCCTGCAAACTCACTATCCAGGAGGCTCTCCATGCAAATCATCTCCACCCCAAGAATTATCCACGCGAATCATTTGCTCCCATTTTCAAAACATCTGCTCCACTTTCTGCACCATGATTCAGGATGAATCTGATGCGGAGCAATTTGTCCAGTGTGAATGGCTCAAAACTTTGAAAAAGTGGAGCATGGGGGGGGGGGTGACCAAATAGTACTAGAAAAAGAAACCCTATAACCCTGTTGAAGGAAAGTTTAAGAGAAAGGAACTGAACATCAAGAACAACAATTCTATTAAAAGAGGCTTAGAGGCTCTTCAAAACATTGCCTACATTTTTCCTAAATCAGGCGCACCGTTTCCAGGGGCAGCATCTCCTTGCCATAGGGATCGGCTGCGAGAATCGAACACCTGCGCAGCGCCGGATTGTGGAGGTAGTGATGCATCAGGGGGCGCAGCAGGTGCAGGAAGCCGATGCGAGCAACCAGAGGTCTTGTGTGCTGGTTGACATAGGCATTGCGTTGGGCAGCGTTCTGTGTCGCATCGACCTGTTGCTGTCGCACAGTCAATGACGGGTCAAGCTGCGCATTTGTACATGGTGATGTTTTCAATGTTGATGCTGTTCGACTTCCGCTGCAAAAGTCGGTCGAGCACCAGGTCGCTCTTGGTCACTTCGTCATCGTGGCGACTCGGGTCACCTTTCGTGATGGGTTCTCTGGCCACTTCTGAATTTGCTCGGCTAGCCGGTTCCTATAGCGAAGCTGCGTCGTTTGCCGGCTCAAAGGAAAGCCTCGGTAGGGGAGTGTCCAGGATCGGCATTCATGGCGCGCAATTTTTGCACACGAAGCCACTTGCGGCTGATATCTTAAAATAGATCAGGCAAAAAACCGGAGGCTAAACCGGCAAGCGCACGCTTGTTTTTCTTGAGCCGAGTGTAGTGCGTAGACCGACACAAGTAGGACACACTGAACCACTGGCTGAAGCCGAGCTGATTGCTGACAAGATACCACGACGCAGATCCAAACCCAACCAGCCCGCCATTCGAGTTCCACTGCGCCCAGCCTTGCCCAAGAGAACCCCACCACGCTGCTTCCAGCTTCCACGGTTTGTTCCTGTGCGTTCTTCCGCACCTGATGTAACAACCCAGGTGAGCTATAAAGCATGCGTTTGCGTGCCAAGATCTGGTTTCAATGAAGAACATGCAGCCAATTCAGCGCGTGCTGGGCGAGCATTGGTAGCAGACAACTGTGTACTTTGCATGATGACGTTCTTCCAACCTGTAGAAACCACACACAATCCCTAACGCATGAGAAGCTTCGAGCCATTGCAATCTCCGCCGTGCGCGCCAGGCATTTCTTGGACTGTTGGCTCAGGCATGCGCTGGGACGCCCTTGCCGATGCTGGTTGCCAAGTAAGAGGCCCCGCAAAACAAAGCTAAACGGGACAAAGCGCTGCAAGAGTTCGCGAAAATATACTTGATCAAAGCCTCAGCCTTGTACTTTTAAAGAAGAGTGTATCTGAGCCCTTCCCAACTCAAATGCTAAAGACCTTTTGTATTGCCAGTGCTTAGGTATTGTATCACTGTAGCATAGCCAATGCTAAAAAGACCTTTTTTCAGGCTTCGAACCTTTGCTCTCTACACCCACATGCTGGAATCGAGAAGGGGTAGCTCAATAAGTCCTCCCTGGAAAGATTGCAAATGTTCGGCCGCGTGCGCACTGCCAGTACTTAATGTAATATCGCGAGTGCGTAATCTAGACACTATTTCCTTCAGTTAGTGTTGCCGGCACTTAATTCAGTACTCCAGCATTTAACCGATCATTTCCAGCGCAAGATGTACCATTGACAGTACTTGTTGACAGCGTTACCACTTGAAAATTTGGTATTGCCAGTGATTAATGCATGTGGCAAGAAAGTACTCGGATGCCGTGATGTTGGCTTCCAGCACTAGAATTGTATGTTCTAAATTGCGGCGGGTAAGGACGGGTTCAGCAAACGCCCCCCCCCCCCCCGCGCCCCAGTGTTCTCACAGTCAACACCACCGCTTGCAAAGGGGGGCGCGTTCTACTCGGGGCCCAATGTTCTAAGGCCTTCATTTGCTCGCAAAAGAGCTGCCATTTTTCGACGTTTTTAAGCCCGTTTCGTGACTTTTCGAATTATAGCTGAGAGTCCGTCAGTATATGAATTCCTGTGTTGAAGCGTCTCAGCAAGCATGGGGCCTTGACCAAGCTAAGACGTTTGGCAGGTAACCATAAAAAGGTAGGAAGTGCTGTTGAAGTAAGCAGGCCCCGCTGTCATTTCATCACCAAGGGTGGCATGCGCGCGCGCGTGAAAAATCCCAACGGGGCACCAAGCGCTGGAGGGACCAAAAGACTTTGCAGCAACTCAGAGCTAGTTCAAGAAAGAACAGTACACCTCTCACGCTGGCCCAACCTCTTCGTGAGCACCTGCGATCCCAAGAGCCCTGTCAACATAGAGCTCCGCATTCCCACTGCTGGCGACGCAAGATTCGCCAAGCCTTGGGCCACGGCTCCAAATCGGATGGGATTGCGGGGGCGTGCTCAAGAACAAATAAGTTATTGCGGAACAAGATGTGGCGCAAAGTTGCTTCATCGATGAAATCGTCAACTCCACGAGCTGGCATCGAGCCCCACAAGCTGCTGACCAAATGTGCCTGAGTGCCAACTTAACGCAAAACATGCGAGCGCCTGGCATGCAAAGCACCGCCATTGTTCTTCCTGGACGGGTTGCTCTTTTGGCCCGTGAAGGAGGCAAGACTCTGGAGAACGCGAGTTTTTACAGGCTGCGGTGATCCTCAGTCACGACATCATGAGCTGCAGCTGCAGCCATCTCATAAAGCTCAGGAAGTGGCTGCGCCCGGACAGTGGCGCCATGATAGACGCTTGGCGCATCCACGGCGGCTGGCACCAGGATTTGCTTGCGCAGCCTCAGGCGCTTGGCCAAGCTTGCCCGTGCAAGCATGGAGCCCAATGCTTGTTTAGGCTTAAACAAGCATGGCCAAGCAGTGGCAAGTTTGCAACTATGACTGAGTTAGAGTGAACAAAGCCCCCTTTTTTTCTGGCCGACTGCCACCCGATACTATGTCAAAGGCGCCGGGGGGATGGCCCGACAAAGGGACACAACCTGTCCCTCGACACAAAACATCGCAGGCTTCCCTTTTGTGTCTTCAAGACGCATGTGGAGTCCCCGCCCACCCTGCCAAAGCGACACGCCACTGGAGATGTTCACCGCCCGCCCATGAGCGCTCTGGTTCGGAATTTCCTTGCTGCGGGGCTACTGCGTTTGTGCTGGGCATCCATTAACCCACAACCAACAGGTCAACCTTGCGGATTTTGATCCCCTTCAAGGCTTGCACCGGCTAGCCGTTGATGACCAAGACATCGCCAAGGCCCTCAACGAACGCGTCGGTGGCCACCACCGCAGAATCATGTCCGCGAATCACACATCTCGCGGCTTGTCCTCCTCCAGCGCGTGCGGGGCAATATGCCCGCCAACCAAGAATCAGAAGCCTTGCCAGCGGCTTGTGAAGCCCTTTGATTTGTGCTTTGCCGCTAGCGGCGTGGCAGCTTCGCGAGCTCCTCAAGAAACTTCCTGCTCAAGGACATGTCCCTTCGTCCATCCCTTGTGGCTCCCCTCCGCCGCGCCCACGCACGCCTGCAACAGCCTTGCCACCTGTGACGCGAGCCTCGGCCACAGACATGAACGCATCCTTCACATCGATCACTGCCAGCTCTCTGCTCCAGTCCGTCGTCTTGAAGCCCAGCTTCGCGTATTTCTTGTACACCTCCATCTCGTGTCGGGCCATGAACTTGACCATGCTGATCACATCCAAGGGCCTTGGCAGGGTCAACGGCTCAGGCCTTTCTTGATGCCGCGTGACCTTCTGAGATCGACGACGCCTTCTTGATGATGAGCCCCAGCGCAGATAGCATCCCACCGCCGTACCTGTCCGCGTAGCCCTCCTTGATATTGCTCAGGCGCTCGCCCGCTCAGCACAGCTCGTTGTCCACGGTCAACTCCTCCTTCACGGGGGAACACGCCATAGGTCTGGATGGCCTTGTTAATGTCCACACGTCCCGTCTCTCCACCAAGACCCTCCTAACCCTCTCCCGCGCCGCCTTGATCCTGCTGCGCAGCCAGGTTCCTATGCCGCCCACACGCGGGTCCGCCGTCCTCTCCTTCTCTGCTTTGATCAGGTTGTTCAACATGCCAAACTTTCCTCTGCCGACCCACCCAAACTGGGCGTCTACCTTGTCTTTCGCGGAGTTGATTTGCTCTTCTCCGCCAATCACTTGGTCTTCAGTCTTGGCCAGCTGGTTGAGGATCATCTTCGCCAGTTCCCTGCAGAGCTCCTTCGGGTTAGCCACTGACCTTGCCGACACCTCCTTCCCCATCATCTCGCGTTGAGCCCCGGGCGGACACGTGCATGTCCTTGCCAGCGTGCCCGAGAACCTCTGCGCCTTTAGCGCCTGTTGTCCTGGAGGCAGCTCCTGCTGATAGCTGCACGTGTTGAACACCACCTCATGGATGTTCGGGTTGCTGCGCGCCACGCTTCTTACCTCCTCCAGCTTCGACGCCGAGAGGCACTTGTCGGTCGTTCTCAGGGATTCTCCCACGTCACTGGCGGGGGCAGAACCCTTCTTCCCCCAACGTGCTGTTGTTGGCCTCATGTTGCTGCTGCTCATTGTTGGTTTCGGCCCTTGGCCTCACCAGTCACCCTTCTCCGCCACCTCCTCCTCCTTCTTCTCCTCCTTCCGTCCGTCGGTTTCCTCTGTGGACCGAGATGTTTGCCCCCCGCCCGGCACCTGTTGCGAGATGATGACCTCCGCCGGTCTAGGGACACCTCTGCCTCCATGTGCCAGCCAGAACAATGCCGGGTTCTTTGAGAACCTGTCGTCCGAGATTGGCTGGCTGGTTGGGCTCCCATCCCACTCAAAAGCTTTGACCGTCGACCTTAAAGCCATTGTGCCTAGTTGGCCAGCCGCTCAACTCTTCGCTGCCCGTTGCGCTTTCCTTGCAAGTGGCACCCGCGCTGCCAAGTCCGCGTAGGATGACGAACGAAGTGATTCCACCACCGCCAACAGCTGCTCGCCCGTACGCTCCTCCTCCAGTGGCACGCTGTTCATCTTCTCCTGCAAACAAACCGTTCACCTCAGCCCCCTCCGTGACTCCGAAACGTTTGCCTATTCCCTTCGACTCCGAGGGGCTCGGGCCCTCTCAGAGTTGCAGTTGCCGCCAGCCTTGGTGTGAAGGATCCTCCTCGCAAACCGGAAGACCAGCCTCACCTGAGTTGCCTGGACCACCGTCATTGCCCAGCTTGGTCTGCTCGCGGCAGTAAGAGATCACAACCGGCGGGATGGCCGCTGAGAGAGCCAAAGTGGCCGGATAAAGGGGCCTGAAGGGGGGGGGTTGCCCTCCACCCTTTTCCACACAACTTTCCTCGATACAAACATCGCCGGCTTCCCTTGTGCGTCTTCGAACCAAGCCAATGTTGGTATCCGACAGAACCCCCTCCCGAGCAAAGATGTCCCCCTATTGCCCGCCCACCCCTGCAAACAAAACAGAAACTATAAAATATATAATGACGTACTTCAAGCTAGAATGTCGACAATTCACCAAACGTGCCTGAGAACATCAAGCATATGGCTAGTTACAGAAACATGACGAGTAGCAGATAGAACATCCATGTCAATCGTTGTCAAAACCTCGCCGCGTTTCGACTTACAACGTCGCACGAGCCAAGTGTTTGAAACCCTGGCCAGTTGTGGCATTGAGTTAGAACGTGTGGGGCAGAATTTATGGAAACTGTAACCGTATCTATTCCAGTCAGAACATGCGACTCAAACTCTGGAACTTGCCTAAAGCGAGAAGTCTTCCTGCTGTCCCCTCCCTCCCTTCGTCCTCCTCCCTCCAAAGTTTCAAGCCTACAATTGGGGGCGTCGGTCCCTGAATCTGGAAGAAAGCATGTTGTTGAAGAGGGCGGCAGCAGTCATGGGGGGAGGCCTAGGAAGCGTCGGGATTGGAAATCGGCAACTGTCCGGTTGTGGGGTTGTTTAGGGTAAAAGCCATTGGAGGACTGCTCTTGTTATGTAGGCTTGAAACTTGTTTGTTTCGGGTTGGGGGCTGAAACATATGGAGTGGGGATGTTTAGGGTTCAACCCGGGCAACCGTGCATCTGTCGATGTTCTAAGTGTGGGCCCCGTTGGTTGAAACAGGAAGATCACATGTTTTGTAAAGTTTGCTTCTTAGCCCTTTTAGTTGCGGCTGTGTTGTCTAGCCCTAGAGGTCAGCTTCCTATTCCTCTCTAGCGCGGCAGCACTCATGGAACTCGTAGCGGGGTAAAAAACTATTGGAGGACTGCTCTTGTTTACACAGGCTTGGACTTTCGGGTTTGTTTGGCGTTGAGAGGTTGAGGGCTGAAGGTGGCTGTTCGGGGTTCAATCCGGACAACAAATGTTCTAACTGTGGGCCCGGATAATTGGGCCTGGAAGAAACCACGCTTTGTGAATAATGGATTTAAGCTTAAGCGCGTAGATTTTACTTGCAGCTGCGCAGTCTACAGCTCATCAGCTTCCAATTCCTTTCTAGCGCGGAAGATCTCATAAAGGGGGAACTGCTCTTGAATATATAGGCTTGAAACTTGTTTGCTTCAATCGTAGGTTCAAGCCGGACAACCGTGCATCTGCCGATGTTCTAACTGTGGGCCCCATTCCTTGCAACAGGAAGAAAACTCATGCTTCTAGAATTCAGCTTCTTATTTCCGTCTGGTACGGCAGCACTCATTTTGTTCTCACCGGGGGGGGGAGCGTCGGGCCTACAAACCGGCAACTTTCAGGCGGGGGTTTGTTTAGGGTTATGTTTCAGGGAGCGAGGCCCACAGTTAGAACATCGGCAGATGCACGGCTGTTTGACTTGAACTTTTCCCAACCCCCCTCCATACGGTTCAACAAACTTTCAAGCCTGAAGAGCAGAGGTTCGCCGCCGTTCGTGTGAATAAATGGAAATGCTGAGCTCTACGGGTAGACTACGCAGCTGCAACTGAGATCGTAGCGCCTTAAGCTAAAACCATTCTGCAAAAGTTTGAAGAATGGTTTTGAACTTAAGGTTGGTTTTAATTGCAGCTGTGTTGTCTAGCCTTAGAGGTCACCTTCCGCGGTACGCATTTTATTCTCAGAGGAAAGCTCGGGCTGAAGCTATTCAAGGACTCCTCTTGTTTATACAGACAGATGCACGGTTGTCCGGGTTGAGCCCTAAACAACCCCCCTCCCATATCTTTCAGCCCACAACCCTCAACCCTGAACAAACGCTCCCCCCCCCCCCGCCCCAGAGAGTAAAATGAGTGCTGCTGTGCTTGAGAGGAATAGGAAGCTGACCTCTAGGGACAACACAGCGGCGCATTCCACATGTTTTTTCTTCCCCTTTTCTAGGCTCACAGATAGAACATCTGCAGACGCACGTTTGTCCGGCTTGAACCCTAAACAACCCCCCTCCAGATGTTTTAACCCTGAACAAGCAAGAATGCTAGTAGTGCAGCCGCGATAGAAATAGGAAGCTGGCCTCTAGGGCTAGACAACAGCTGCAACTAGAGCCCCCGCGCTTTAAGCCCAAATTCATTTTTCAACAAGCATGTGGTTTCTTCCTGTTAAAAAAACGTGGCCTGCACGGTTGTCCGGTTTGATCCGAAAAACCTGCTCCATACCCTCAACCCTAAACAGGCCCCCCTGCCGGTGGGAATAGGAAGCTGAGCTCTAGGGCTAGACAACACAGCTGCAACTTAAATCCCCACGTGGCTCCTTCCTGTTCTAATTAACGGGCAGACGCACGGTCGTCCGATTTGACCCCGGAACAGCCCAGCTCCCTGATATGTAAAAAACCTTCAACCCTCAACCCTGGAAAAACTCGAAAGTTTCAAGCCTATATATACAAGAGCAGTCTGAAAACTTGCCGATTTCCAGGCCCGACGCTGCCCCCCCCGCCAGTGAGAGTGAATTGAGTGCTGCCGCATTAGAAAGGAATAGGAAGCTGACATCTCAACAAGCAGGTGGCTTCTTCCTGCTTCAATTGGCGGGGCCCACAGTTAGAACATCGGCAGATGCACAGTTGACATATGTTGCAAACAAAGCAGTCATGTTGCGAGACACCATGAAACGCAAATCACCCCACAGAAAAAGCGCATAGTAAGGAAGCAAACTCCCTGAAACTCAGCATGCAACAAGGGTTCACCATCTTGTGCCTCTTGGGTGGCTTTGGACTGATAAGCAAAGTCACAGTTTATATACTTGGCAGTTGATGTTCTATGTTGGGTGCGCTAAAGCAAAAGTACCCAGAGAAATTCCGCACGCTCAAGAGAGTTCTAGCCCGGGTTCAGCTAGACATGGATTCACCAACTGATGTTCCAACTTAGGGTCTGTCAATATAATTTCCAGAAACCAAAGCCCTTTTGCCAAGCCGGTGTCCTTTTTCAGTCCCAAGGGCTGCCATGCCAAAAGTGAGCAATCCAGAAACAGCAAACTTATTCGTTCAAGGTCTGACAGCCCGCCTCCAACCCTGGAGTTGCCGTGCGCCCATGCGCATGCTCCCTGCATGTCTGCGCCTTCTGGTGACCCTCTGGCCCTTGCAACTTGCGCGCCGCACCATAATTGTTGGGTAGTTTCTGGCTGCCCCTTGTAGGTGTTTGGTCTGACACGTCATGCTCCACTCATACGTGCCAACAAGAAACGAACCGTCCTGGCTCGCAGAAATGTCCACGAGTGCAATGTCCTCAAACTCGCAAACATCGCACTAAACAAGGTATTCTTATATCAGCAACCCAAACAACACATGCAATTGCTAGGAACAGTGCGGCCGCCGCACGTAATTCCTGTGGTATTGCGCAACATGGCTGCGAGGTCCTTTTCCTTCTGCTTCACTTCCCGTATCTGGGCAGGGCGCTGGATAAAACTGCCGAGGTGCTCTCGTGCCAGGGCGCAAGACGGTCCGGTGGCGGCTGTCCAATGCGCACGTTTGGATCATTTCTTCGTAGCTCTAGGGGGGCAAGCCTGAGCGTGAAGCGTTGCCAGGCCAACAGCCACATGTGGCACGTCCCTCAACCATGCAAAGGAGCTGCAAGCTACCCTCGCTGTCAGCATGGTGCTTTGAATTCCTGGTTCCGGCCCGAAGCCTCTCCAGCTCATCTTCAAATAACCGACCTGCGCTTCCTCAGATTTCAGTGGCCGTCCGCAGCTCGTCGGCACGCAGCTCAAAGCTTTATGGACATCTCAAAAGCTGAAGGCAATGCGCCTTCGACTGCTCGCAGAGTGTGTGAGCTGCTGGGGGCTTCCACGCAGCCATGCCACATTGCTCGCAGCAATGTTCATGGTTTGCCCTCAAGCGATTGCATCCAGCTAGTGCTGCAGGTCAAGCTGTTTTTGCTGCACGGTTGGGTCTAAGCTCTTCGGTACTGGCTCTTCCTTGCTGCCCCCCTCTTCCTCTTCCTTGAGCAACGAGAGGGCGTGCGCCATGCGTCCTGGTGCGAGGCATATGCTTTTTCGCCCAGAGGGTCCCCAAGCTTGTGTCGAATCTTTTGGCCCTGCATCTGGCAAATGTGGCGAAACATTGGTCGCAAAATGGGTGAGCTGGGTCAACGCCCAAGCCCTTTGGGCGACCCAGCGTTCAGATGTTGGGGCCCTTCGGAAAACAAAATTGGGTGAGGTTCTCCGTGCGCCTTGCTCTTGAAGCAGACGCGTTCCCAAGACTGGGCTCTTTCAGCCGGCGGGGACGCGGGACTCTCACCAAAACAGAGCACTTAATTTGACTCTCTCGCCCATCAGTAGCCGTACAAAGCTCGGCCAGTGCGGCGAAGGCTTAGAACAACATCCAGGGGCACTGCCTGTTCACGTACGCACTGAGCAAAGCTCAACGCGGAACCCCAAGCGACTGCCATGAAGGCACATGGTTTTAGTCACGCGTCGTGACATGTCTGACAAGTCACTGTTTTCCGGCGCGCGTGCTCCGCGTAGACGGCCACATCCTGCAGGATCTTTTTCAGGAAGAGGGACAACGCCTCTCTGACCTCGTCATTGATGGCAGCGGCCATGCGGTGAACGCCTGCCCTCCTGGCAAGACGCCTGGCAAGAGCCCGGTTAATTGGGGCAGTTAGCTTCCCGAGATTGAATTCCTGACTTCCTCTTTGCCCCCGTCCACATCCCCACACTACCAATCCAAACCACCAACTCAGGATTGCCTCACACAGTTATTGCCAAGCGAAGATCAATTGTCGTGCCTGAGGTCTGGCTTGGTGATGCCTTTCCTTGCCGCAAACCGCAACTGCCACACCAAATTCCTTCACGTATGTGACAAGCCTCCATAGCTGCCAAGATGCAGATTCTGCTGAAGTGTTGCAAAAACTCTTCCATGATCTTTCGTTCCTCCTTTGCCAATAGTTGCGGCTTTCTCCTCCGAACGTCATGTGTCAGCTGATCGAATTGCAGCGTCATGCGTCAGCCTGCCTTCGGGATCGGTTTGCTCAGCTTACTCTTGGCTTTTGCCTGGGCTTTGCTCTTCGCAGCTTTTGGCTTGTCAGCTGTTGCTTTTGCCTTGGGACCAGCTTTGGCCTTGGCAGGCCTAGGCCTTGTTTGAGCGTAATCCTTCAGCGCTGGCTCCTTGACGCCTGCCTCGGGCGCTAGCACCACCCTGCGAGCTTTGTTCCGCAGCAACGTTGCCACGACACTTATGCCGCGCTTCAAGTGTTGTACCTCTGTGGCTGCCGTTGTTGGCCCCAGCTCCGGGATGTTAGGCTCCCCCAGCCACGCCATTGGATTGCTAAGGCGAATAGGGTGCTGAGTGGCTGGGCAAAATCTGGCAGCAAGAATGCAATTCAAAGCGCGTCACTTGCGAAGCTGGCTGGCGACCTGGCCAGCACGAGCGATTCCGCAATACAGTTTTTCCTGCCAAAGATCTCGCAATTGCTGGAAATCCTACAAATGTTCAGGAACTCTGGCATGTGAAAAGCCGTCTAAATATAATGTTTGCAGGCATTCCAGACGGCAGCCTGGCAAAACTGAATGGCCTTGCTGGAGGTTTAGGCTCTCACGCATTTATGTCCCATCCCCGATCCTCAGCTGGAACTTTTAACTTGGGCGAAGCCCCGTAAGGACATGCGTGCAAAACCTGTGAGGTGCTTCTTGCCAATCTGAGGTCGTGTCCTGGACTTCTCACCCACCGCGATCCTCAGCGAGGGCGTGACGTTACACCTTCAGTTCCTAGCCCCTTGTAAAACAAGAATTTAAGGCAGAACGGATTGGATGCCGCGCGTGACGTGACATGCGGTTAGATGTTCTCAAGCTTGAATGAGAGCATGCGGCCGCAGCAACATGAGCACAAGCCCAAACATAGACCCCCGCCGGGAGAAAGAGAAAGAGAAAGACAAAGGGAAAGAGAGAGAGAGAGAGAGAGAGAGAGAGAGCGGCAATCAAAGTCAAACGCGGCAAATCGAGCATCAACCCTGCAACCCAGCAAAGTCGGTTCACAGTGGCTTCTCTTCCCATCTGCAACCGTAGCTTCGCTGCGCACGGTGAATTGCAGTTGCCGCGCCCCTGCAACAAGTGAGTGGTTCCAGATCATGGGACCTGGGTCGCTCCCTGCAAGGGTCATGGCGCTCAGAAGGCGCCAACGGCCTCTTGATCAGCGGTATCCACTTGGAAGGCACAGGGCATCGCTGGGTTTCCAGCAGGGGGAACAGCAAGAGCTGGCACGCCAACTTCCCTTGCACAAAGTGTCGTATTGCGCTCGGATGGGGTAAACTGGTAAAGCCCGGGACGTTCGCGGAAGGCCTGCCTTCAGCTTTCAAACCTGGGACGTCATAGGTTGCGCGGCTGCTCGTGGAGGAGGAGGAGGAGGAGGAGGAGGAGGAGGAGGAGAGGCAGGTTGAAACTGAGGCCGTCTTGGCTGCGTTGGCGACGTCCTGGGTAGGATTCGGGAGCGGGAAAGATGGCATCATCGGCGCGCCGTACGCAGACTTGGGCGCAAGCTGCTGTTGGGGCTCTCGCTGTTGACGTCATTCCCCGCCCTTGGCCCTGAACCTCAGAGGTGCCGGATTTAGGCAACGCATCACGACCAAGTGACGAGATAGCTAAAGCTAGCAGGCCATTCGTCTTGCGCCGCTGACCGGCTTACAGCTTACAAAAGACGATTTGGGTGAAGTAAACATTGCGACACGGCAATTGCGACGCGTCCGAAAAGTCTTCTACAACGAGCCGGGTACATAGTCACCCCAACGTTTTCTGGCATGTCATTCTCGGGCAACTTGACAAGTGTGCATGTTTCTAAGGAGTTGTGGGACATCCCGGTAGCTAGCTCAGGCCAGCTGAATCTCAGGTTGACATGCGCGGTTTTGGAGCAAGTCACAGTTTGCCAGTGCACGTGCAGCTCTGACGTTGATGCGCGTGAGCAGGTGTGCTTGTCATGCGCTAAGGCACGTGCCGCTCTGACGTCATGCCTGTGGGTGTGCTTTTAATGTGCTGGCGTGAGCGCAGCTCTGACTTGATGCGCGCGAGCGGGTGTGCTTGTCATGCGTCAGCGAACGTGCAGCTCTGACGCGATGCGCGTGCGGGTGTGCTTATCATGCGCCAGCGCGCGCGCGTCGTGATGCGCGTGAGCGGGTGCGCTTATCACGCGCCAGCGTGCGTGCAGCTCTTACGTGGCGCGCGTGAGCGGGTGTGCTTATCATGCGCAAGCGTGGTGTGTGCTTATCAATTGCCAGATGCGGATGAGCGTGAGCAGGGGTGGAAGCCACTCGGACGCGCGGGTGGGTAAACACCTGGTACCTTCGACAAGGGAGTAGACTAGCCAGAGCCCAGCCCCGCCAACCAAGCGCAGCGGCACGGTGAATCGAAACGAGCGACAGTTTACCCACTAAGTAGAGTAGCCAAAGCCCGGCGGCCAAAGCCGCAGCAAGCGCGAGAGCAGCCAGGGCGCGGCCAGCAGCCGGCCAGGGCGCAGTGCTCTTGGAGGGGTTCAAACGGCAGTTTTGTAGGTTTAGTAGCCAGAGCCCGGCAGCCAAAGCCCTGCAACAAGCGGGGTTTGAACAGCAGTTTCTGAACCAGCTAAGTAGACTAGCCAGAGCGCGGCGGCTAAAGCCCCACAGCACGCGCGAGAGCAGCCAAGGCGCCCAAAGCAGCCGAGGGGCGGCCGGGCACCGCTGACCCGCCCTCCGCTACACCCAAGCGCAGTGGCACGGCGCCCAAGCGCAGTGGCACGGTGGGCAAAATGCGATCGCAAACGACCCAAAAAAACAATGAGAGGGGGTCTTGGAGAAACCTGCGCGCGCTTAACCGCGGCCGCGTCCTGGCGATTCCGAGGGGGGTCGTGCAGTAATTGTTCCCCCCGAACCTTGCAAACGCACGTCCACGACGGAGCACGCAAACGTGAGGTTTGCCTGCGACACCGTATCAGCTCCTGGAAAAGAGGCGCAACCGGGGGCCCAGCGTGGACTTGGACAGTGTCCCAACAGAAATCCAGCTTTGTTTGGCAGACTCAGGATTGTTCAGTCTTGGCCGTTCTCATCGTAATCGTCATCGTCTTCACCTTCTTTCTAGCACTCGTACTCGCTACGGTTATCACCCTGTCTTCGGCCTTCTCTTGATCTTCTTACCCAGCATTTGTCTTTGTCTTTTCCCTTGCGATCAGCTTCGCCATCGCCTTCTTATCAATATGTTTCTTCTCTTACGATTGTTCTTCCTCCTTCTTCTTCTGCTTCTTCTTCGAGGTGCTCTTCTCACTGTCATCGTGATCTGGCCCCTTCTCGAAATGTTGTTTGCCCGAGAAGCTCCCAAACAAAGCTGGCAGCTCAATGTAATAATTTTTGACAGCAAGCATTTGGCAAACTCCAAACATGAGCTGGTAGGAAATTCGAAGCTTAGTTTTGGAGCTTCAACATAAGATCCTTCAGATGGTTTAACCATACTTTGGCTCAAGATGCTGTTGCCTTTTGCTGGCAGGCTGCGCAGGTTTTTAGGTCAGAATGCCTTGTTGCAGGCAAGCTGCGCAGCATTTTTTGTATGCCTCGCGCAGGCATGCCAATTGCTTGGGCAGGACATGGTTGCGAGGCTGATGTGTTCATTCAGAAAATGTGGGAATAGGTGTTGCGCCCATCTGTTGTGTCCTGAGTGTCTTTTCCTCCTCTCCCCTGAAACAAGTTTGCCAAAGTGCCTCCAAACTGTTTCCTTTGTGCAGGTTTAGATTCAAGGGTTACCGGTTTGGGGCCCGCTAAACCAAAGTTAGTCGTCCAAGTACGCGACTCAGCTAGTCAGACCTTTTGAGCCGCCATACTGCCGATGCGATTGGTGCAAACGTGGAGTATGCCCGATGGAATTCTTCACCCCCCTCTGAGTATAAAAGGGGCCTTTTACAAAGCAGCCACACAGATACACTCAAAGGGAAACGGGCCTCCAAAGTATGGTACATGCAAACCCGTGCTGGGTGCGGTTTCACCGCTCCCACCACAAGGGGTTCTCATTCCATCCACTGCTACAGAGCTTGCCCGATGGGTCAGAATGTCTGCCCTTGGTCGAAGTGGACCGCGCGTGTTAGCGTTGCGTCATAGCCACAGGAAGTTTAAGCGCGTTAGTTTGTGTAGTGTCCGTGTTTGTTTGGAGCCTTGATTGCTTTGAGTGCCCGGCCACCAGCTTCTGGAGCCAAATGCTCACGGACGTCACATTGTGCCCTAACGGATTAAAGTTTTTTTATTCGTCGTGTTCGTTCTATTGTTGACCGGCTAAACACCGCGCGCCTGAGCGGCGATCAACCCATGTCTGATGATTTTGGCAAGGCCGCGTAGTCAGTCTCCCGCGTGGACAATGTCCACCTGGAATTGGTAAACGGGGGCTCCTGCCCAATGATGGGGGCACCTGGAACACTGTCTTGAGATCCAGTTCAAGTGAGTTTCCATTTGATTTAGTATTGGTTTCCATTTAACATTGCTGGAGCTTGCTTTTGAGATTTCGTTCTGAGCTTCCATTTGATTTAGTATGGGTAGATCCTTTCCTTTTCTTCTCTCATCTCTTCCTCTCTCGCCTCCTCCCTGGCTGGCTGGGAGGGGGCAGGAGGTTTGGAGACATCAGCAGCCACAGTAGCAAAAAGTAAGGTAGCAATGCAAAAGGCAGGCAGCAAGAGCGGCCAAGGTTTGCAGGTAGGTGTTGCAAAGCTCCCTGCGCAGATCTCCGTGAAATGTTTCCAGACAAAAAAAGAGAAGTTGGCCCTGGAAGGTTCAAAGGGAGAGAGAGGAGAGAAAATACAAGAGAAAGTAGAAGAACCAGTCAAAGACACGGTGGAAGAACAGGTGGAAGACGTGCCCAAGAAGAACCTGAAGGAAAAGAAGAGCCTGAAGGAGAAGTGGATGAAAAGAAAGATCACAAGGAGGTGGCTGAAGTCAAGCAAGCCAGCTGCTGAGGGCAAAATAAGAGGGTCAAAACTGCAGGGGATGGGGGCAGGTTTGCGTGAGGTCATTGGCCAGCTTGGGAGGGGGTTGGTAATTAGGAGTTTGAGACAGGCTTGCGTGAGGCAATTGGCCAGCTTGCCCGAAGTCAGTAGCCAGCTTGAGGGAGAAGTTTGAGGCAGGTGCGCATGAGGTAATTGGCCAGCATGAAGAAGCGAGCTTGGAGCAGCTTGCAGCACTCCAAGCAAGTTGCGCTTCAGCTTCAAGCTTTGCAAAGCTGCTAGGCTTCCACAGCAATTGTAGTGAGTTTTCCTTTCAACATGAGTTGCCAACCAGTTGTCTACACTAATTTCATTTAATTAATTTGTTTGGGTTCAATTGGCAAGCTCAGGTTGCAGAGACGGACAGGCTGGGCTGATCAGCAAGGTTAAGGCCAGAGGTGGCAATTGGGCTTGTAGCTCTGGCAGCCCCAGCTTGACTTAGCTTCGCTTCGGGAAAGTTTGAGAAAGATTGACAAATTAACCCCCTGCAGCCCAGGAGATGCTCGCACAGTTGTCATGTCCAAGCAACCACTGGCGGTGGCACAGTTGGACATTGGAAAGGCTGCTTGGTGTTTTTGGTTAGGGTAATAATAAGCTGGTCTTCCTTTCCACATCTTTAGTTGGTCAACAGCTTGAGCGTTTGCTTTTTAGACCGCCGCTCAGCCACTAAATAGGCGATGCTAGCTGCAAGCATAGCCTACATCATGCAGCGTTCCACGCGCAGTTCGTCAGCGTGTCCAGCTGCTGCGACAGGATGTCGCATGGTCGCTGCGGCATGGACCTTCTTCCAGACCCACACCATAGAAGTTTCTTTCGAAAACAAGGCCGCGACATGATGATTGCATTGCTAAGGGCACGCAAAGTGTCTTGCAGAACGCTGCCAGGTTTTTGCTCCAGGCTGTTTAGGAAGCGCCGCCGGCTGGAGCATGCTTTTCCCGAAAGCGAAAGGTGCAGCTCAGGCCGCCCAGCGCTGGCTTCAGCTTCCGGCACGAATCGGGATGTCACGCCATAGGCTTGTCGTACAGAAAGACAAAGCCAAAGGCTCGGGCCCGCCACGACCAAGCTTTGCTTAGGAAGCTTCGCCAAGAGTCTTTTCCTGAAGTGATGAGTTGGTCGGGGCGCAAATGTCGTGAGGAGCTTGAGAAGCGCTGGTGCTGTAAGTGAGCCAAAAGATACTGCTGAGCACAATGTCCACCGCTGTGGCAACCGGCAATGCTCCGGCAAGCACCGCATCTGTTCTGACATTTTATCTTTTTGAAGCACGGTCTTTTCGTGTTCCGCTGCATGGCCTGCAGACAAGCTACCATGTGTGCCCTTGCGCGCGCTGTTGCCCAGTTTCGGGGAAGCCGCGGCAATTGAGTGCTGCATGTTCGTAGCAGGGGCAGCGCCTGAGAGGTCTCTACAAGGACTGGATGCTGTTGCGCGCGCTCGTGTGGGCCCCCTGGTTTTGTGGCAGGCGCGGCACTTTGCACATGTGAGTGCTCATTTCGTAGCAAGCGCAGCACTTGGGACATGTGAGTGCTGGATTTCGCGTCAGGGGCAGCGATTAAGAAGCCTTTCAAAAGGTTTCATGGCATGTGTGGCACGTTTGGGTTTGCGAGTGCTGGATTTCGTGGCATGTTTGTTGTTCCCCACATCTTTGTGTGGGGTTCTTACTTTTACCGCTCCGCGCCCGCCGCCCGCCGTCCGCCGTCTGGCCCCGCCGTCCGCCGCCCGCCCCGCCGCCCCCGCCGCCCACTCACTCAAACTCACGTCTCACACTCACTCACACACACTCACTCACACACACTCACTCACACACACTCACTCACTCACACTCACTCACACTCACTCACTCACCCGCACAAAGTCACTCACTCACACACACTCACTCACACACACTGACTCACACACACTCAGTCACACACACTCACTCACTCACACACACACTCACTCACACACACACACACACACTCACTCACACACACTCACTCACACACACTCACTCACACACACTCACTCACTCACTCACTCACTCACTCACTCACACTCACTCACACTCACTCACTCACTCACTCACTCACTCACTCACTCACTCACTCACTCACTCACACAGGGGCAGCATTTGGGAGCTGTTTAAAGGGCTGGGGTGTTGTCGCGCGGCGCGGCTTCGGGGCTCGCGAAATCGTGGCAGGCGCAGCACTTTGGAGATGCATGAGCGTGTGTTTGCGTGGCAGGGGCAGCATTTGGCAGCTGTCTAAAGGGATGGGATGTTGTCGCGCGTGCGGCTCGGGGCGCGCGGGGAGATGCCATTGCCGAAGTCGTGGCAGGCGCAGCATTCTGTGCATCTGAGTGTGTGTTTGCGTGGCAGGGGCAGCATTTGGCAGCTGTCTAAAGGGCTGGGATGTTGTCGCGCGCGCGGCTCGGGGCTCGCGAAATCGTGGCAGGCGCAGCACTTTGGAGATGCCATTGCCGAAGTCGTGGCAGGCGCAGCATTCTGTGCATCTGAGTGTGTGTTTGCGTGGCAGGGGCAGCATTTGGCAGCTGTCTAAAGGGCTGGGATGTTGTCGCGCGCGCGGCTCGGGGCTCGCGAAATCGTGGCAGGCGCAGCACTTTGGAGATGCCATTGCCGAAGTCGTGGCAGGCGCAGTATTTCTGTGCATCTGAGTGTGTGTTTGCGTGGCAGGAGCAGCATTTGGCAGCTGTCTAAAGGGCTGGGATGTTGTCGCGCGCGCGGCTCGGGGCTCGCGAAATCGTGGCAGGCGCAGCACTTTGAGATGCCATTGCCGAAGTCGTGGCAGGCGCAGCATTCTGTGCATCTGAGTGTGTGTTTGCGTGGCAGGGGCAGCATTTGGCAGCTGTCTAAAGGGCTGGGATGTTGTCGCGCGCGCGGCTCGGGGCTCGCGAAATCGTAGCAGGCGCAGCACTTTGGAGATGCCATTGCCGAGCGCGGCTCGGGGCTCGCGAAATCGTGGCAGGCGCAGCACTTTGGAGCTGCCATTGCCGAAGTCGTGGCAGGCGCAGCAGTCTGTGCATCGCGAAAACGTGGCAGGCGCAGCACTTTGGAGATGCCATTGCCGAAGTCGTGGCATGCGCAGCATTCTGTGCATCTGAGTGTTTGTTTGCGTGGCAGGGGCAGCATTTGGCAGCTGTCTAAAGGGCTGGCATGTTGACGCGCGCGCGGCTCGGGGCTCGCGAAATCGTGGCAGCCGCAGCACTTTGGAGATGCCATTGCCGAAGTCGTGGCAGACGCAGTATTCTGTGCATCTGAGTGTGTGTTTGCGTGGCAGGGGCAGCATTTGGCAGCTGTCTAAAGGGCTGGGATGTTGTCGCGCGCGCGCCCCGAGGCGCGCGAAATCGTGGCAGGCGCAGCACTTTGGAGATGCCATTGCCGAAGTCGTGGCAGGCGCAGCATTCTGTGCATCTGAGCGTGTGTTTGCGTGGCAGGGGCAGCATTTGGCAGCTGTCTAAAGGGATGGGACGTTGTCGCGCGCGCGGCTCGGGGCGCGCGAAATCGTGGCAGGCGTAGCACTTTGAAGATGCCGTTGCCGAAGTCGTGGCAGGTGCTGTATTTTGTGCGTGGCAGGGGCAGGGGCAGCATTTTGTGTATCTGGGCGCGGGCAGCATTTGGCAACATGCATCCTTCAGCAGCCGTTTCCCCGGCAATTTCTTCAGAGGCTAGTTGTTGCGCGCACACAGTGCAGGCTGGCTTCAGAGGCAATCAGTTGACGTGTTGTGCGGGGTGATTGAAGCATAGCTATGTCTCATGTTTCCGCTTTGCTTGATGACTAGACAGTGCTGTTGCTCTCTGACGCTCGGATTATTGGCTCGGGAGAGCAAAGCGGCCAGTGTTAGTGTGCTATATGTATCTTTGCTTCCAAGTCGTTTGCTGTTGACATTTGCTTTGCATGTTCAATCACTAGGCTTCTTAGACCCTACAGCTTTGCTAGTTTCAGCAGCACGGCCTAGCACTGTTGCTCTCTGACGCTCGGATTATTGGCTCGGGAGAGCAAAGCGGCCAGTGTTAGTGTGCTACATGTATCTTTGCTTTCCAAGTCGTTTGCTGTTGACATTTGCTTTGCATGTTCAATCACTAGGCTTCTTAGACCCTACAGCTTTGCTAGTTTCAGCAGCACGGCCTAGCACTGCCATACTTGTTGGACATCATCCTGTTCCTGTCGGCGTAAGATGCCGATCGAGCATCACTACAACACATGGCGAGCGTGTTTCCGCAAAGCTGGTACGCGAGTTCGGGGTCCAGCGCGAACTTCGCGCGGAGAAGCAGAGATGGACCTGGCTTGTTTGCAAGATGCCGCTAGGGAATCGGTGCAAGCTTTGCGAGATTCTGGGAAGGCCTTGACTGCAAGAGCTACGCTGACGAGGCAGCCTCCAGAAGATGACAGCCGTGCTGTGTTTGGAGCGTCACAGCACGGGGTCTGATTCGGTGTTTCAGACGTTGGTGGACTGCTTCTCCCAGTGGCTGAGCCAGGGGCACTGCGAGAGCTTTTCCCGAGCGACGCCGGCTTCTCGGGCGCTGGCGTCTCGAGCACGGCGCCTGGAAAGCACTTCTGGTATGTCTGGGATTTTCGCTGCTGCGAAGGCTTTGGCTCGTGAGAATTTTGCTATGGAGGCCTTTGCCGAGCAGCCGGACGCCCAGTGGCTGCGTGATCTTGGCAGCCAGTTTCGCTTGGACTACGGCAGCCGTCCTCTGCATACCTCTGGCTTGGACATTTGCCATGAGTATGTGGGCTTGCGGAACCTGGGCAACTCGTGCTATTTGAATTCTGTGGCGCAGTGCATCTTCGGGTGCACGCCGTTGCGGGAGAATTTGCAGGGCAGTCTCCGCCCAAAGGGCCGCTGTCTAGCCACCTGCAGCGACTTTTTCAGCTGCTGTCTGGAGAAGATGGACGCTGGGACTATGTTTCGCCCGCTGCACTGCTGCACCAGGTGCTCCTGACCGACAGCGCGCTTTTCAGTATGGAGACTGTGCCGACGCTGCAGAGTGTTGCAGCATGTTGCTGCATTCCTGCCTGACGCGGCCAGCATTGTTTATGGAGCCACAGGATCGGCAAGGCAGGGCAGGGCGGATGCCAAAGACAACCCAGTCGTGTGTAGTCTAGTGGATACCGCCAGTGTCAGGATAACGCATCCGCAGCGCGGCAAACCTTGCCATGATAGATGCCTCATTTGCCACTGCATTGTGTTGCCCTGTAGGAGACTATGTTCACGTGGACGGGATCCATTTGCTGTCTGCTTGTCCTGAAGATAACAACAGTGGCCGCGGCCTGACGGTCGGCAAGCTGACGCACGCAAATTGTGTTGACAGCTTTTGGCCAACTACGTTGGCGGTGATTCTTCGTTTGCAGCAAGGTCCAGGACATAAACTGAGCTGGAACGACTTGACAGTCCGAGTGCCGGGCAAGGTGCCTGGCAGAGATCGTGTGTTGAATTTGTTTGTCAGTTGCTTGGTGGTTGTGTATTTACGTGTTTTGGTTCGTGTGCTGTGCGGGACTAATAAGTTGTGTGTCAAACAAGTCAAAGAGCCTTTGCTTTTGCAGGCCCAGTATACTGTCACTGGCTTCATTTGGCACGGCAACGACCACTACGTTGCTTACCTTGTGCACGGCCAGCAGTGGTATTGCCTGAATGACGCAGTTGTGACTGAAGTTACTCAAGAGAGATTGCCTGCTGACCCTTACATGATTTTCTTGCAGAAAGTCGCGCGCCAGCGCGGCAAGAGCACCAAGGCACGCACAGCGCTGCCAGATGATGTTCCTCATGCCATCTGGGTGCGATTGCCAGAGGCGCTCGCTGTGTCGCTGCCATCCGGCGACTTGCCATCTGCCGGGCAGCGTCAGCGGGCGCGACCCAGCATGCGAAGGTTCGCGCGGCGTTTTGCTCACAAGATGCACACGAAGTCGCAGAAAGGCGGCGCTGCTAATTGCAAGAGAGCTCTCAGTGTGGCGGTGGATCCTGAGGATGAAGGCAGGAGCCGGAAGCGAGCTTGCACACAAGACGAGCGAGCACGTCTTAGACCGGACAAGCGACATCGGGCGGACGATCGCACTGGCCGTGCAGCTGGAGCGCGGCAGCGAGCAGATGATCGCACTGGCCGTGAACGCAAGCGACATTGGGCGGATGATCGCACTGGCCGTGCAGCTGGAGCTCGGCGTCGGGAGGATGATCGCACTGGCCGTGCAGCTGGAGCTCGGCGTCGGGCGGATGATCGCGCTGGCCGTGCAGCTGGAGCTCGGCAACGGGCAGATGACCGCACTGGCCGTGAAGCACGAGCTCGGCAAGATGCATTTTTCTCTGCAGCTTCCTGGTCTTCGAACATGGACGGTTCTCGCGCGGACAAGATCAACAACGAGGACAATCCCTTCCAGAGATTTCGGTACGCTTTGAGCCTTCCAAAGCCAGAGGAGCAGCAGAAGCTGAGAGACTGGCCAGACTGGCAGAACAACCAGTCTATGTGTGTCCACAGCCTTGCTTGCTTTGCAGCGGCGCAGACTTTGCGAGTCGTGGCGAGCTTCTTGCGCACATTGATGCGCAGCATGGCGGGCTGCAGGCATACAGGAATGCCTTTTTGCACATGGAGTCACTGTGTCCTCATGTGGTCACGGGCTCGGAGGTACGGCACTACGTGGGCAACTACGCGGAGTTCTTGCGATCTTCTGCCATGGACTGGGATCAGAAAGAGCCTTTACAGCCGCGCGAGCGGTTAGGCTGTGCTTTCTGCGCACGTTCTTTTTGGCGTGAGGATTTGCAGCGTTTCTCACCTGCAGCTGAAATAGTTGCTTGTTTCTTCTTTTTCTTTTCTTTGTTTTTGTGTTTTTTCGCTTGTGTGAGGGTTCCAAGAGTTGACGTAGTTGGCGCTCATCTTCTTTTGTTGTTTCTTTCGCTTCGCTTCAGGGGGCTTCAACGTTACCTTTAGTTATTATCCTTTTCAACGTTTTGTTTAGCTTTACCTTCCGGGGGCTTAAGGTTGATTTTTTGGTTACCTTCAGTTGGCCTTTAACGTTTTGTTTCGCCGTGCCTTGGGGCACGTGAGGTTTACATTTGGCCGGGCCAAAGTGCTTCATGAAGAAGCCTTCTGCAGTTTGGGCTATGTTGTCAGTGGAAAGGTATCGTGAGCGGTGGCCTCTGATACCGCTCGAAGAGCTGGAAGCATCAGCCGTGCAGATGGGTTCTCCGACGGATACCAGGCTTGCTTTGCTGCACAGGCGCAGGGTTGGGCCTGGCATCATCTCTGGTCAATCTCCGGCCGCTGTTTGCACTGACTGCGCTGATGCGTTTTGTTCCTCGCGGCCACGCATGTGCAAGTATGCGCTTGCCAATGACTTGTGGCTTGGGCGGCCTGACCCTTTGCTGTGGGACGCCAACATGACTGATGAGATGTGCTTGGCTCTTGCAAGGACGGTCGCCACCAAAGTGGTGCTGCGCGCAGGTGGCGCTGCGCAGGAGCCGATTTCCGGCCAACGCTGGGACCATATGTTTCAGCAGTCTGGGCTGGTGGGATCCGCTGTGGTTTTTCACAATGGCAACGCGGAGCATGCTTTGCAGTCTTTGCCGCCACAGCAGCTCAGCGATGCCCTCGCAATCACTTTCTGCACGGACCTTCCTGCTGAGGATCTTCAAGAGCAAGGGCGCAATGCAGTCCGGCGCGTGGTGCAGTTACAGCTTTGCAGGGAGCAGTTTTTGCAGCAGGCAGAAGCGTTGCGCCGCACGAATCCTGTGTACAAAGACGGCGTTGCCGAGATTAACCGGCAGCTTCTGTCTGAGTGGCTTCAGCAGGAGGAGTCCGCGGTGCCGCCGGTGGTTTTGGACTGCGTTGTGACAGTGCCTGTGGGTGACTCCGGGCCGGGAATTGTGGTGCAATCTGGGCCAGCCAGCTGAGGCAGCGCAGCAGAGCTTGCAAGACACACAGCTGAAGCAGGAGATGGAGGAGACGTGTGTCCTAGCTCTGGGGCCGCAAGTGCAAGATTTCAATGAGCAAGGCAAGGAAGCATCTCTTGCTATTGTCAGCTTGCTGCAGAAGCTGGAGCAGTTGGAGCAAGCCGGCGCCCGCTCCGTTGCTCTGGAGATGGAGTCTGTGGTCGACGAGCAACGCACTTTGGTTGACTACTTAGGGCGTGCCAAGATTTTGCAGCTTTGTCGAGAAGCCCACGAGACTTGCAAGCAGCTATCTGGTCCTGAGCAGCGCAGCCGCCTGGAAATGGAGCTTCGAGATGCTGTCATGGGCAAATCGCGGTGGCTGCATCGCGCAGATGAGGCTCAGGAAGCCGATGTGCAAGCCAACTCAGCGGCTAGCCCGCATCTCTTGCTGGCGCGGGGCAAGAAGCCACTGAGCTTGTGGAATTGGAAGATTTGGACCATGGCTAAGCCTCGCTTGTGGCGATACGGAGATGCCGGCAACTTGTACGAGCGTGAGGCTAGCCTTTCCACTAGCGAGTGGGCTGCATGCTTGCTTCTTCGGGAAGAGTTGGAGTATGCCGTCCCTGCAGTGGCCGACACAAGTTCAGTGTCCGTCTCGCGTGAACCAGCATGGCGAGGCGAGGAGCAGGGCGTGGACTGCAAGACACCAGTGCACAACCGCTTCAGCGGAGACTGGGTGGCTTTGCATATGTTCGCCACAGTGACCCGCCTGACAGAGCAACGCGCTGCCTCCTACAACTTCCTGCGCAGCGGCGGCATGGCCTTCGCCAAGTCCATCGAGAAGCTCACCGCGGAGGACTTGGCCATGGCTGCTCGCAACATGTCTGGGTCGGGCGGCATCGAGCAGTTCGTCAAGCAGCCGACTGCTCCATGCTCTGCTGGCCATGCACTGCGCCACTGCCACAGTGGTGGGCAGTGATGGCCATCGCCGCCTTTGTCAGCATGAGGGCGTGGCATACATGGAGACTTTTGGCCCGCCTCTCATCTTCGTGACACCCAACGTTGCCGACACGCAACACCCGCTCTTGCTCGTGGCCCAAGGCGAAGCACTGAGCTTGGGCGAAGTCACGGCCGACATGCAAGCAAGGCGTGCTGCCGAAATACCGGGAAATGCTGCGCCGCATTGCGCAAGACCCGGTGGCGCAAACAGTTCAATTCGACTTGCTGATGCGCCTTTTCTTCCAGCACGCCCTCAACGTGCGGCCCGAGACACTGCAGTGCGGCCGCGGCTCTGCCCGCACCTTCGCCAGGGAATGGTGCAGCGATGGGGCAGCAGCTTCTTCTACGGGCGCCGGCATGTTGGGCCCAGTTCTCGCATTTCGCGGAGAGATCGAAGCTCAGGGCAGAGGTTCTCTTCATCCCCACATCCTCGTGTGGAGATTTGAGTGTCGGCCACATGCAGGTCTTGAGCGATCTGGCCTGCTTGCTCCGCCATCAGAAGGCCACGCTGCAGAACCGCCTCCGCGATTTCATGTTCATGGCGGTCGCAAGCTTCGAGGCTGTCTGCCAGTCCTCTGTCCAAGCTGCGCCACGCGTGGTTGGCGATCTCACATTGGGCAAGCCAGTGCCTGTCAGCAGTGTCGCTCAGCAGCTTTGCAAATTCGCTTTGTCTGCTTCGCGACATGGAGAACCTCACCCAGGAGCAACAAGATGTCCTCGACTCGGCCAATGAAGAGCAGTGGCGCCGGCCATGTTTGGAAGTTGAACCTGCCCGTTCGGCCGCGGGGTCCATCTACAGCACTCCCATCAATAGCTCTCGCTGCGAGGCTGTTGCGCAACCCTGCGCGGGAAAGCTCACGGTAGTTCTGCCCGATTGCTGTGTACGTTCTCGTTGAGAGAGCGCGTGCGTGCGTTCGTGCGACGCACGCTTACACGCACACTGTTTGGCAGCAACGAAGCGAGCTGCGCGACCCAGGAAGGGAAGGCAGCGGTGTCGGAGTAGGCTCTGGTATCTGCTGTGAGTAAATGGTTTCGGGCGTGAGGCTAATGCGCAACGCTGCACGGGAAGGCTGAGCAGTTTGTTTGCTGGTTATTCGTGCTATATGTTTCTGGTTCGTGCTATATGTCTTTTGTCTTGTATGCACAAGTTGCCTTTTGGTTGTTATCAGAGCATTGCTTTTTATCTGTGATCAGAGCATCAGATGACTTTGGCCGCTGAGGACCTGCACAATTTGTCGTCTTCCTTGCTGAAGCACATGTGCAGCGACTCTTGCTTTAAGTATTCTGAAGCCGGGTCTCCTTCGTTCAAGGTCTGCCGGCATGGTTTTTACCACGTGGTCTACGTGTGCGAAGGCGCAAGGGGAAGGCACTTCGACCATCTGTGCATGCGTGCAGCGAGGCAGAGGCAGAGTTCGGCATGTCAGGTCAGTTGCGCCCCATCCAGCTGACTCCGTTTGAGGTGCAGACCAACTACGGCGGCATAGTTGCCGGGCGGCAAAACCTGGATGTGCAGGACATGCGACGGGTGCTGGATCCAAGTCTGTGGCTGCCAGCTGGAGTTCGGCTTCCTCACATTGGCGGCAGCTGTGACCAGTTGGGCTACATGGCGCTCTACGAGTGGAATGGCAAGGAGTACGAGCAGCGCCCGTCGTCATGTGACGCAGTCGCTCCAGTGTCCTGGCTTCATCATCGTGCTGTAGCTGCGCCATTCAGGCACGCTTGGTTGCAGGCGCACACCAGCCGTCAAGCGGGTGCCTCCAGCCCCAGGCCTTCGCTGGCCCCGCGCTCGCCGGCATGCTCGAAGAGCTGAGCAAAGGCGGGGGTGGACTGCGTCAACTGAGTGGATATATGTATACCTCGAGTTAGCGCTGTCAGGTGTTTTTTTTGTGTTCTTTGGCTTTTTTCTGTTGTTAGTTCGGGTCTTCAAAACAGGTTGTGTTGTTATAGACCCCCTTTGGCCGAAGGCATTCAGCGCTTAGAAGCAGAGCGACAAGAACGAGAGCAAGCTCAAGTTACTCAGACGGCGGATGCCTGCGCCGCTGGACAGCCCGCGCCTGGCCGGCGAGCCGCTCTGTTCGGCGAGACCATGAAGACCCTGACACGGCTGAGCTCGTCGTACCGGAGATGTCACTGGAAGAGTGCGGCAGAGGTGATTTTTCCTTTGCTATTTCAGCACTTGACATATGCGTCTCACAGGACATGGAAGCTCTACGTCAAGAAAGCGGTCTTCTTTTGCCTTGAAGCTTGGCGCCGCAAGTATGGGGACAGTGTCTTGCGACGAGCTCCCGCAGAAGCTACTTCATCTGAGCCCGTCATTTTCTGCAGGGAAGGCCTGGATGATTTGCTTCTTCGTGGATGGCGCAAAGTGTCTCGCAAGGATGAAAGCACTGGGGAGATGCTGACGCTTTTCGCTGGCCCAGAAGGACAAGTTTGCCACGATGTTCACTCTGCAATTGAACAGCATCAGGCAGCTCAGCGTTTGTGCAAGCTGCCACAGCACAAGTTATCCTTAATCCAACAGCTGCTTCAAACAGACACGTTGGCCGACACTGTGGAAGCCGCAGTAGAAGATTCAGGCCGCTCCACAAATCTGAGGGCTTTGCAGGAGAACGGACAGGACGAACCTGTTTTGGGCAGTGCAACTGCACAGCGTGCCAAGTACTTGTCTGTCAGCACTAGCAGCTTGGAGGATTACATGTATCGCGGTGATCATCCCATTCTGGCAGAGATGAGCTGGTCTACATATGGCATGTGGGTGTACCGCGTGGAACTACCTCCTGGCCAAAATGTCTCTGCGCGAGCAGCCGCTCCACGTCACATGGACATTTACTTCAGTAGTGCCTACTGTACAATTCTCACGCGCAGCGCATCAGCACGGAGCCTAGGGTGCCGATGTTTGAAGGCTTCACAATGCCTCCTCTGACCATCGACAGCGAACGGAATGCAATGCACAAGCAAGTTCAGTGTCGGCCTTTTGCTATTTCGGATGAGCATGCTGCAGAAGACAGTCCGGAACAGCAATTGCATCTTTCAGCAGCCCCCGCGCTCCCAGCAGCAACGATCTCAGCTTGGCCGCTGCCACTGCCTTCACAGAATCTTTCTTGGAATGGCGTGCTAATGCGTGCTACAGCCGAGACCGAAGCCGCAGAAGCTCGAACGCGCTTCAGTGTGCGTCAAGAGTTTCCTTCGCTCTGGGAGACAGAGGAGCTGCACAACGCCATGGCCGAGAAAGTGCAGCTTGCAGAGTCTGCTGATTTCGAGATGCGCGAGCTTGATACTGCCGGCTGCCTGCCCGGCGCTGAGCTAGGCTCGCCAGTCGCTGCGACTCTGGACGAGGAGACGACTGGTCTAGCTCTGCACGCTCGCGGGGATGGCAAGCCACGTGCTACCGCTGCCATGTATTCTTCTATGCTTGCAATGGAGCGCATCGCCAACATGGAAGGCATTGCGCGGGCTCGGCAGACGAAGCCCAAGAAGCGGCGGGACACTGATGCCCATCTGCAGGAGCAGTTTGTGTCTGTCACAACGGCGGGCGAGAATGACTTGGATGCGGCGGAGAATGAAGATGTCGACGAGGAATTGCAGCCGGAGCGGCCAAAGCAGCCCAGCGAAGTCTTTCAGCCCATAACTTTTCGTCCTTCGAGCGATGAGCAGCGCAAATTACTGCAGTTGGGCTTCCAGGGCAGGAAGAAAAATACACGAGTGAGTTTTTGCAGGAGACATGGATGCAGATGGATGCCTTCGATTTGGCCGCCGCCGCGCCTTCAAAGCCTCAGCCTTTGGCTGGTTTCATGCGCGAGCTCGAGTCATTGGACCCTGCTGCTCAGCGCGATGGAAGTTTTTGTTTGTTTTCGATTTGAAAGTTACGGGTTGCTGCCGTTGCTTTTCATTTTGTTGGGACTGTTTTTTGTTTTTGTTTTTTTTTGGTCTTTGTTGCTGTGTATTACTGGTTGGCCGCAAATGTGTTTGTCTAATGCTTTGCAGCTCGAGGAAAGCCGCGCCAACTTCTTGGGTGATCAACAAGCGGCCGCGCAGCCGCCTGCAACTGAAGACCTAACCCAGGCTCGTCTTTTGTTGAGCATGCTTCCTCGCTTGCCTCGGGACTGTGCCCGCTTCAGCAAGCAGCAAGTTTACAGCAAGCCATCGTTGCTCGTGACAGACGTGATATCTTCGCTGCCGGCACCTGGTCGCTTGGACGAAGACCAGCACCTGTTCATGCTTCGCTTTGCAGATGTGCTGGACAAGGTGTACGATGAGGCAAGGGTGAATTCAACATAAATAAATAAATAAATAAATAACACCCAACCCGTAGTGTAGCTTCTTGTAGCTGCTGCGCGTTCGTGTTTTTTCTGCGGGAATGATGGGTGGACACTGGCAGGAGCAACGCCTGCCGCCCGAGCAGAGGGGTGTCTACCACTTGCTGCTCCTTGGCCAAGGCGGCTCTGGCAAGACCCACATCGTGCAGAACATCATCTTTCCGGTCATGCTTTTCATTTGGCCTCCGGAAGGTGGGCAAGAGACATTGAAAGTGGTGGCAGCGAAGAATTCACAAGCAAAGAATATATCGACGGATGCAGTGCGAGCCAGCACGCTCCACGCAGCTGCGTGCATGCGCGTGCAGAACTTGTCCAATGGGAGCATGGCGGCGGGCACACAGGAGAAGCGTCTGCAGAAGCATTGGCAGGCGTGCCGCTGTTTGATCATCGAGGAGATCAGCATGGTGTCTGCGCTGCTCTACAACATGTTAAATTTTCGGTCGATGCTTGGGCGGCGGCACAGTCACAGCGTGGAGCCACACACGTACACCAGAGTCGGCCACGCCTTCGGACGACTGCCTGTTGTCCTACACCTGGGAGATTTCTTTCAACTCCGCCCGACAGCGCAGATATCTCTGTTGGACGATCTGTTGCGGACGGACTCCGATGGCAGCTTGCTGCATCCGAATGTCATGCCGGAGATTCAGCACGCTCAGAAAGTCTTCGGAGAAGTCCCTGACGTCTTCGAACTGAGAGGCACTATGCGCTTCGTGACTGGCGATCCTCTGATCGACATTTTACAATGCATGCGTGCTGAGCTTTGGCGCCAGCTGAAAGCAAGATTTGCGCAGGATGCTGGCGTGGGCCAAGCCGATCCACGACTCAATGAGGAGAACTTCCGCAGCGGCTACTGCATGTCTATCTACTGGGCCTCTCTGTCACGCATGCTATCCCGCCGCGCGGTCTTGGATGCTCGCCAAGCAGAGGTGCCTCTGGTGTTGCTGCAGTGCGTGCGCGTGCGCCCATGTGTATCGCGCGCGCGTATTCGTGTGCGGCACGCGCGCGCGTGCAGCTGTGCCAGCCTCGTGCGTCTGTCCTTCTATCCGCGCGTGCGTCTGCGCGCGTGTCGTGCGCGTGTTCACGAGGAGTGAGACTCGAAATGCGCGTGGTGACCGTATGTCTTAGCAGCGAGGAGTATACCATAGCGTATGCAATCACACTGGCCTCTGACTCGCATGAAGACAAAGACTGTGTTGGCCTGACTACCCACAAAGAACACCGTAGCCTTGCAACGACCAATGCTGAGATTAAAAAGACATGCGCATGGTGAGCACTGCCTTGAGCTGCCTCATCCCTCGGAGCTGCACCAGAGCGCCTGCAATCAGAAAGCAACGGGAACGAAGCAGCGCCCAAGCTCCGCGCAGCCTGGACAAAGCTTGACGTCTGTCCTGACGGCCTGCAGCGTGTCAAAGACTATGAACCCTAACCCTAAACCTTAAATCCGAAACCGTAAACCCTGAAGACAAGGACCGTGTTGGCCTGACGGCCCACAAAGAACACCGTAGACGGCCAGCGACTTATGCTGAGATTAAAAAGACACGCATGGTGAGCACTGCCTTGAGCTGCCTGATCCCTCGGAGTTGCACCAGAGCGCCTGCAATCAAAAAGCAACGGGAACGAAGCAGCGCCCAAGCTCCGCGCAGCCTGGGCAAAGCTTGACGTCTGTCCTGACGGCCTGCAGCGTGTCAAAGACTGTGTATCTATCTCGTATACATGCGGGATGAAAGCGGGCTGTGGCCTTTTCTGACTGCGTGACGCCCTGCGTCCTGGCGGCAGCGCCTCTCCATACTGGATCGCGCGCCCCGCCAGCAACACGGCTATACATGCTAGACCGCCAAAGAGCCCTCAGTCGACGGTCGCATCCAGAAGCTCCGTCGTGTGCAGCAGCTCCTCGCCGTGATAGACCGCGCCGCGCTACAGCGGAATGCGCAGCCGCGCCCAAAAGCCCTCACGGACGTTGCCGCCTCGGACTTCCTCCAGGGCGCCCTGCTCCAGTAAGAACCGGCGCCCAATCAAGGTGAGCGTCAGCCGCGCCAAAAGTGGATCAGGCCTCAGCAGCTGTAACAGCGAGAAGCGCGCCCAAAGAAGGAAAACAAGCTCCCAAAAATAGGCCCGAAGAAAGATAACAAAATTCAGGAGCTGAGCATCTGCGCCGTGTCAGCCCACCAGTAGTATCGATCTCGCGCCAAATCCGGCAAGCTGCGCAGGCTAAAGTGATCGCCGGCGCCAAGCTGATAGCAGCGGGAGATCGGCTGCGCCTCGTCCAGCGTCGCCACCTAGGCTCGCAGCTGCTGCGCGCAGTAACTGCGCACAGAAGTTGAAAGCTACAAGGACATGGGCGTGCAGCAGAAACTCAGGATGCAACACAAGGAAGGACAGCGATGTAATACAACAGGGGGTGCTCAGACACGGCCACTTGTTGGCGAGCGTGCATTGCGCAAAGCAACCGAAAAAGAGCAAAACTCTGCTAACACCAAAGCTACAGCTAGAGTGCTCAAGCTGCGGGAGTTCTCACTCACTCATGACGCACAGCCATGCTGGAAAGGAGTGCTAGCAACGAAAAATGCAACCAAGCCTGGAAGCTCAGCCCCGAGCCGAAGTTGTAGCTCGGTAGCCTCGGGCAAGAAGAGTGGCGAGCTGTGGCAAAAACTTGGTAGACGTAAAAGCTATACGGGAGTTCTTACTCACTTAACGACGCACAACCAGGTGGCAAGGAGTGATGGGCGCGCAAAACGCACAGCCCCGGCCTTGTAACTAAGCCCCGAGACGATTTGGCATCTTTGTGGCCTCAGGCAATGTGAGTAGCAGCCCGAAAAACAGTGGAAAAATGATAAACATTAAAGCTCTAGGGGGGGCTCCCACTCACTTGTAATAAGCACAACCGCTTGGAGAGGAATGCCGGGCACACAAAACGCAGCCCAAGCCTCGAAACTCAGCTCTGTGCCTAAATGGCGGCTCTTTGGCCTCGGGCAAGAAGAGTAATCAGTGCTCTGCGGACGCCTTGGCAGGCCCTGAGGCACGGCCCTGTTTTTTCTCAAAGCACGATGCGACTTCGGCTCATTCTTGCCCTTGCCTCCGGCAACGTTGTCGGACTCGTGTGCTTTTGGAGTTTTGGCGCCAGGACCAGGCCGGTAAGCAAAAGCGTTTCCAGCCGCGTCATAGAAGAGGCGGGCCATCGGCAGCTGTGTGGCCGGCATCGTCCGGAGCAGGACATCGTACTTCTGATACAAGTAGAACATACACACGCCTTCCGACAGAGGCTCGGCTTCAGTGAAGTAAAAGCCTTGCTGATGCTGGGGGCATTCAACATCTGAGCAGCAGTGAATGTCGAGCCACGTCAGCTTGTCCTTAACGAGCTGCTCCAAGTTGGCAAAGACATCGGTGTCCACGTCGTCGGGACAGCAAAAGAACAAAACCTCAGCGCTGATCTTTCTGCCTTTGGCGAAGCAACGCTTGTCTTGCTGCGCGCTCCAAACTTTCAAGACTAACTCCCGGCAGCCGCCAGCAGCGCACCAAGCAGACAAGTGTTTGCATATCTGCGGCGTCAGCAGCCCATGCCAAGGAAGCCTGAGAAAGCACCACTAGTTTCTTCAAAGAAGGCGTGTTTAAACAGTTTAAACAGGTGGCTGGCCCAGATCTAGAAGCCTGTAGAAGCCCGGCGCTTCCTCCACATCCATATCCAGCAAAGGAAAGTGAGGTGCCTCCGGCGCACAGCTGGCGGCGGCTGGCGCAGAAGGCTCTTTCGCTCAAGCCCGCCGCTGTCCACTCGAAAGGTCTGCTTGGGGAAGCGTCCGCTGGTCTATGGGCCGCTTCTCGCCTCGCTGTTCCAGCTCGCGCGGAGCAGCCCATAGACCTGCGGACGCCGCAGAAGCTTCCACAGGGGGCGCCGCGCGCTCACGCGGAGCAGACCACGGACCTGCTGACGCGGGAGAAGCTTCCGCCAGGACGGCGCAACCTGAGAAGACCACGGACTTGCTGACGTCATAGGAGCCGCCGCCAGGGGCGCCGTGACCTGAGTAGACCACGGGCTTGCTGACGTCGAAGGAGCCGCCTCTAGATGCGCCGTGGCTGCTGACGTCAAAGGAGCCGCCTCCAGGTGCGCCGTTGATGGCCCACTGGAAGACTGCCGCAGTCCAGCCTCATCCGCCTCGCGCACGAGCTCTCGAAAGTACACCTTCGCAGGGTGCTTCTCATCTTCTCGCAAGAGCCTTTTGCGTGCTTTCTGCCAGCACTGCGCAAAGCTCACGCCTTCCCCAAGCCGCGAAAAGCCATCCATGTCCACCATTTTCCATGTGCCGCTCTCGGCGCAAAAGCATATGTTTCCAGAGTGAAAATCTTCGTTCCAAAGCAAGCCTTTGCTGTGGAGAGCTTTGGCCATGCGCACGATGCCCTGCAAACAGTCCTGAGCAGCTAGTTCAGCTGTCCTGGAAAGAGGCACATCTACAGGCAACGCCTCCAACGTCTTCGCCAGGCTGTAGCCTACCTTCTCCATGAGCAGCACGTCCCGGGTCGCCACACTACCGTTGTGGTCTGGCATCTCCACCAGGAACCGGCCGTGGAAAGCAGGCAGCTCTTGGGGCGCTTGAGCATGCCAGACAGGGTAGCCCTCCGCTTCCAGCTCGTGACTATTCCAACGAGCGCTGAGCGTGAACTCCTTGAGGACAAGGTTCAAGGTGTTGAAAAAGTAACAATTCCTAGCTGCGCCTGCGCTGTGCCATGTGACTACATCTCTAGTGTAGCCTTCTTCGTCGTGGAAGCGCAGCTTCACCTCGTATGTCTTGCACATCTTCTCTTTGCTAGGATTTGTTTTCACATTTGGCCACCAAGCAGTGGCCGACACAAGAACTCGTCAACAAGACGAACGTTGGGTTTGCTAGGCGCACTCATGGCGTCTTGAGAGTGCTGGATCGCGCGAGTGCCTGTCTCCGCAAAAAAAAAAGAAGCTCTGAGCCCAAGCCGTCGACAGGCAGCATGCTCTGGCTATGCGTGCTAATAAGAACACTCACATGAGCAAGGCAGCGTGGCCAACTCGACCACCAAATTTCACGCAGCCCTGTAAGAAACAAAGAGGGGGCCGAGGCACAGGCCAACCTCTGGTCGTCTTCGGCATGAAGACTCAAAGGCGCAATTTCTTCAACACGTGGCCTTCTTTTAGCGTGCATCCGCCAAAATCACTAGAAACAATGGAGGGCAGCAACGACAATGTCCAGTGCTAGCAGGGGTTTCAATATCACTATACACGAAAACATCAGCCCTAACAGATGGTGTCGTCCCTTCAGTCAGGCTAGAGCAAACAGGTCGTGAAACAACAGCAGCCGTCTAGGCAGACTGTCTGAGAAGCCGGCCTTGTGACAGGGCAACGCAGAGTACCTATAAGAGTAACCGGGAC
The DNA here is from genome assembly GCA_963377175.1 of Effrenium voratum. Taxonomy (NCBI): domain Eukaryota; class Dinophyceae; order Suessiales; family Symbiodiniaceae; genus Effrenium; species Effrenium voratum. The sequence continues at coordinate 129,325 of CAUJNA010000057.1, forward strand.
CTTGCAACACTCAATTCTACCACTGCGTGTCTCCACTTATAGCCCTTCAGAACGCATGCATGGAGAGTGGCCTGCGTGCTGCAGCCCACACAAACGCAGTGTCATCACTTCGTCGCGCGAAGCACGGCCACAACACTTCCGTGCTGGGTCACAAAACGCGGCGCCTGGAAGTCACTGGGTGCTCGCCAACAAATGCATTTTGCTTGCTGCCTTGTGAGAAACAAAGCAGGAGCCGAGGCACAGGCCAACCTGCGACCATCTTCAACATGACGACGACGCCTTGGCAAGTTTGCAACGCTCAGGAGTCTGGAAGGTAGTGCGCAGTTCAAAACGGAATACATCTCAGTTCAAAGCTGCAGAAAACAAGGCAAACATGCGCCAATTGTGCAATGTGGCAGCAGGCTTTGTCCAAGTCTTAGGCTCCTGCTGCTTCCAGACAACAGCATGAGCCCTGTAGCCAGAGCTACATCAAAGTGCAACACCCAGTGTCTGGCATTTCATGGGCATGCCCCAGCCTTGAAGTGATCCTGAGTCAAAAATGCAGTCCTGGAGCAAAATCCAGCTCACCTTGGCCAGTTCAGAGCAAAGGCACGTGGCTAACTAAGCAGTCTGAGAGGCCAGCCATGTCGAGAGAAACTTCGAAATCCTAAGAGGCTTTGGGCGGTGGCAAGAAAAAAAAGAGCACAACACGTTGAAAGTTGCCTAGGAAGCGAAGCATCCAACATTTCCCCCATGAAAGCTGCAAAATGATATCTAGAAAATAGCCGTTAGCTACGTCATGGAAAAGCCTTACATGCTGCAGCACGCACGGCAACGCAGTGGCGTCACTTTGTCGCACGAGTCTCGGCCAAGTCCCTACCGCGAGTCTTCCCCGTGCTGGGTCACGAAGCGCGGCAGAGCGGCGCAGCTTCCTAAGCCGGATCACAAATTCGAAAGTTTGGCATGCCTAGCAGAACACAAAGATTGGCTCGCTGTGCGGGAGTAAGCATCTCTGCAGTGTCTGCGATGCTCTCAACCATCTCCCGTTCAAACTCGTTGACAATCTCCAATGTCTGCCAGAGCCTTGCGAGTATGTCGTGGTCTTCTTCCACGCTCTGCCGCGCGTAGATGTACATGCGCAAGGGCCAGCAAGCACACTTTGGATGCGACGAAAAGCCACCATCCGTCCTCGTCATCAATGAATTGATGGACCTACAGTCGCCAGTCAGCAGCTCCTCCAGCTTTTTAGCGTCTGGCTTGGTGCAGGCCTGCTCGATGAGCTTCTGTTGCTCCGAGCCATTGTCGCGAATAAAAACAGAAAATGCTCGACCGAGCACGCTGCTTTGGAACTTGCGACTGTCCTGCTCAGCCATAGGTCCAGAAGACCACTCTCGAGCAACCCCGATTGCTTCCGTCTGCTCAAGCTCGTCCAACAGCGCGAGCACTTCGTCCAACCTCTCTACTTCCACAGCAGACGAGTCCTTCGCGGCGCGCAACAGCCGAGCTAAGAAGACGTACTCCCGAACTGTCCAGAAGTCCATGAGCTCGGGCAAATCGCCCACCTCTGGTGAAAACCGCTCATGGTGCACCGCGCCGACGTTGGCGCAGCCTCGCCAGTCAGAGCCGCCGCAAACACTGGGCCAACCCTTCCTGACCGAAAGAAGCTTTTGCGGTCTTGCGCAACGTCGCCCAAAGCTGGCGGTGGAGGGGGGGGCGGCGGTGGAATTGACCCCGTCACTTCCACAGGTCGCCACACGCCTTGTGCTTCTTCTCCACGTCCGCAGCTGGCCGACCGCCCAGCAAGTCCAAAGTGCGCTGAGCGCCGGCATGCCGTGCCCACTCCAGCGCATTCCAAGTCGCGTTGTTGATCGTGCCGCGTGCTGGATCAGCCCCCCTCTGAAGCCAAGCCTTGGTGCACTCCAAGCAATCTGCGGCAGCCGCGTAGAGAAACAAGTAATGCTGCTGATCTCCTTGGGCAAGATCACGGACGCGCTTTCTTGTGGCGCCCTTGCCAGCGTGAAAAAACTCATTGCCGCGCACATTCGCGCAAAAAGACCGAGATGGCGTCGGCCTCTCCATGCTGGATCGCGCCGTTTCTTCGCTTTGGCTTTGAAATTATCCTGACAGCTCACGTGAGTCAACGAGTGAGTGAGTGAGGGCGACCGCTGTTTTACTTGACTGTGTATGTCTATGAATATTGACTTGCGGGAGGCGTGTGGCTCAATGAGTGGGAATGAGTGCATGCTCTGACCTTAAAGTGCTCGGCAACTGGCATCTCCAAAGTGCTGCGCCTGTCACGCAAAACGGCGTCCCGAAGCGCGCGCTCGACAACATCCTGTCCCTTTAGACAGCTGCCAAATGCTGCCCCTGCCACGCAAACACACGCCCAGATGCAGAGAATGCTGCGGCTGCCACGATTTCGACAGTGGCATCTCCAAAATGCTGCGCCTGTCACGCAAAACGGCGTCCCGAAGCGCGCGCTCGACAACATCCTGTCCCTTTAGAGAGCTGCCAAACGCTGCCCCTGCCACAGAAACACACGCCCAGATGCACAGAATGCTGCGCCTGCCACGATTTCGACAGTGGCATCTCCAAAGTGCTGCGCCTGTCACGCAAAACGGCGTCCGAAGCGCGCGCTCGACAACAACCTGGCCCTTTAGAGAGCTGCCAAACGCTGCCCCTGCCACACAAACACACGCTCAGATGCACAGAATGCTGCGCCTGCCACGACTTCGACAGTGGCTCGACAACATCCTGTCCCTTTAGACAGTGTGTGCGAGTGAGTGTGAGTGTGAGTGAGTGTGTGTGAGTGAGTGTGTGTGAGTGAGTGGTGTGAGAGTGAGTGAGTGTGAGAGAGTGAGTGTGTGTGTGTGTGAGCGAGTGTGTGTGTGAGTGAGTGTGTGAGTGGGTGTGAGAGAGTGAGTGTGTGAGTGAGTGTAAGAGAAGCATAGACTTGTCGGGAAGAAAAATACTAAACAGACACGCGGTGTGTTCAAAGCAAACACGCTGCGCAGCCTCGAGAGGACCGAAGCTCCAGGAGCTGCGCTATGGCGCCTGCGCTCACAAAGCCAATCGTCTTGCTCGTGTCAAAAAACAGTATCCGTGCTAGCCTGACTCCCCAGGAGCCACACCAAAACGTCTGCAATCACAAAGGTTGAAGAAGCCAAAGGACATAAAGCGCTAAGCTTCCGGCAGCCTGGACAAAGCAATCCGGCACCATCCAGCCAGTGGGCCTGACGTGCGCCAGTGTGCAGGAGGCGGCGCACGATGTATGTCGCAAAAAGCCTGGTCGCGCAGGCTTAAGATGTAGACCGGAACAACAGCAAAAAAACGATGACAGGAACAAGGGCAACAGCAGCAACAGCAACAAGAATAACGACGGCAACAAGAAGCAACAAAAAGCAACAACAACAAGAAGCGACTTCAATCTCGCGCAGAATTTATCTCCATCCAGCCTCACGCAGAGCGCCTCTTCGCCGAAGCTCTGAGTTGCTGGGCTCCAGCTCGGCATCTTTCGGCGCGTTGCAAAAACACTTCCAGGCTCTTTTGAACGCTGGCTGGAGGACCTCGCTCCAGCACATCACGAGGCGGCGGCCGAAACAGCAAGAGGTCGTCAAGCTTCGTGACTCTGGAGAACATCACATACAGATGCAGCCACCAGGTGTCATCATCCATTTCGGGAAGCCGAGCGCAATCCACAATTGTGCCCTGGCGCAGCGTGATGCCTTGCGAAGCAGTGCTCGTGAGAAACTTGGCGTGCGTGATCTGGAAGCCGCAGCGGCGAACAGTGTACTTCTGCGTGCTAGAAAAAAGCACCTCCACTTCCACAGCCGGCAGGAACCATAAGCTCTTGGCCAGCTTCTCCGCCTCCTCGTCCGTCGACACATGTGAGCGACACAGCTCAAACACGTCCGGCCAATCCTAGTTGCCGGCGTAACCTTTCACGGACACCCACAAGCCAGACGGCAGGAACCGCGGAGAAAACAAACTCTGGTGCCAGTCGCTTGTATGTAGCGCGATCCTCCGCGTGGAACTCGAAGTCCAAGATCACCGCCTGCGTGTCTTGCACCATGCCAGCCTGGCCATCAAGCTTTGCCAGCAGCCGAATCTCCATGCCCACGTGACAAGGAAGAATGCCATGAGCATGCCCTGTCCGGTTAGGATTTGGCTGGCTGAGAAAACGGAACGCCGCGATGCAAGACTGGCACGTTCGGCCAAGGCAAAGCGTCCAGCTTCTGCACGATGACATTCACACCCGCCGTGCCCTTCACCCGCAAGTGATACGGCAGCCGTGAAGTCGAGTAGTTCTGCCCAGCCGGAATGTGCGTCGCCCCAGCAATCGAAATCAAGTCCCCTGGGCGAGCTTCTGTTTCAGATGGCCCGCCTGCTCCCCCCAAGCTTCCACATAAAGCACCTCGTTCACGCTCTCGGCGCCAGCAAGATGGATCGCCAGCTTCAAAGTAGCCGAGTCTGGCGTCTTCTTGCCCTTGCCGCCTTTGCCTTGCTTCGGCGCCGCGGCATTCGCAGCAGAAGCTTTGCACTTGATCTCTTGTTCGGTGAGCATCACGACCCGGCCAGCCACAGCTGTGCCTTTCTGGCCCGTGTACTCGGAAGGCTTCAAAAGAAGCGCCATGCGTCCTGCAGAGCCGCCTACGCCTACGCTAGTTGGAGACACTGCAGAAATAGGAAGGACATATAATCATGCAGCCAGTAATCTGCTTGTCGAGTTGATAAATGTTGCAACTTCTCAAACAAACATCGCTCAGCTTTTCTCCTCACACATCGTGTTCGAAGCTCCGCTTGTCACAAGATGTTGCCGCCTGTCAGAGCAGCAAGAAGCCATAAAGTGGCGCGCGCGCGCGTGCGTGCGTGCGTGCGTTTGTTTGTTTGTTTGTTTGTCTGTTTGTGTGTGTGTGTGCGTGCGTGCGTGCGTGCGTGTGCGTGCGTGTGTGTGCGTGTGTGTGTGTGCGGAGTGACAGAATGCCCTGTCACCACCTTTTCGGTTTCTCAGCAGGGGGCGCAGGGAGTTTCAGTGAGTCCTGCGCCAACGAAGACGCTCGCTGTTAACTCGTGATATCCAGCCTGATCAGCTGGACGTACCTGCAATTGTGATGTTTGTGAATGTCCTTTTGGTCCCCCCCCTGAACTGCCGTTGCTTCTGTGTGTCCCTGTTAAAGTAGCTACAGGGAAGCCAAGCGTTATGCGAGTCGAAGCTCATCATACTCGAGACTTATCAGTTGTACTCGAGACTCATCAGTTGTACTCGAAAGATTAGCACTCTCCATTTGGAGTTTAAGTGTACACCCCATTCGTGGGGAATCCTCGGGTGTACCCATTGTGTGACCCCGGGCCGGCTCTGTCGGAAAATTTGACCTCAACGTGCTTATCATAGAACAGCGGAATTTCACATTTAACCAGGAACGAGGTTTCACTAAAGGGAAGACAGCGGTCAGATCATAGAGACGTCTCACCACTGATGTTTGCGTTTGCTTGCCATTTGTTGGATTCGCTGATACCTTGCCGTTGCATGGATTTGCATGTTGTCTGATACGTGTCTCTCAAGGTGGAAGCGTGAAGATTGAGAGTCGATTGTGTAACCATGTCTCGACGTGATGATCGTGATAGATCCAGGACTCGGCGCAGACGTGATCGGAGTACTTCTCCTCAAGCTCGTAAAGCACACCGACGTGAACACAATGACCACCACGTCTCGGAAGGCATGGATTGGAACAACCTGGTATCTTGGCAACACAATTCCGGCTACAACTCTGCCAACAATTTCCCGATGATGCCCACCAATTTTCAATCGACTCATAGTCCCACACAGCAATTCCAACATCCAGCGATCAACTACATGATGCCGATCCCTCCAGACCCCACGCCAACGAAGTTCATGCCACCCGTGATGCCACCACCGGTCACTACCCCGCAACCTACACCGCCACCTGGACCTCCTGCGGCTCTACCGGTTCGTCCTCAGAAAGCCTGGCTTACACCATCGCCTGACTGGACACCTGGAGATGGCATGTTTGATGTCAATCAGCTCTACAACTTCAGCCTGCCCATGACCGTTGCCAACACTCCGCATGGCAACCTGCGCGACATGTCAGGCATGGATATTCGTGACGTTCGCCTGGTTCAGGTTATTCATGGGGGCTCACCAACTGGCTGCTCCGACCGTTCGCTCACGGCAGATTCGTGACGTGGGAAGGCTTTCGCACTCGCACCGAGGCCTTACTTTGGAGTACCTGTTCCAAACTACTACGACGATCACAGTCGATCAACCTGCTCACCCTGGAAAAGGACCTTGCCAACTCGCTGGGTCTCAACATCGATGACTTCAATCAGCGGATCAAAGTCCATGACCATTTGGCCAGCTTGGTACTTCAATTTCTTCAGCAACACCACGCTTCTCTCACACCTTCCACCCAGACAGATGACATGGTCAAGAAGTACGATGATCTAAATCGTGCGCATGAGCTGCTCCAGGCTCAGTATTCAGCATCGCTGCGCGCTTCGACCTCCCCCACGATGGCAAGCCAGAAAGATGATGCAGAGTTGGTTGCACCGCCACCGGTCAACCACACACAATCCTCGTGACCTGCCAGCTCCCTCCCTACGGCCAGCGCAGCGGCCCTTGATGGCAAGTCGTTTGATAGCGCGGTGCAACCCCGGATCATTCAGTCTCTTCACGGAGTGTCTTCACCGCCGTCCAAGCCGGCAGCGTCACAATTGCTCACCATGCACAGCACGCCGGAAGAAGTTGTCGAGTACTACACATGGACCAGTGACCAGCCACGCCTTTATCTCAAGCAATCGCCCACAACCACAACTTTGACGTCACTGGTCAAGTGGGCCAATCACCCGTCCCGGCTCAACGGCCACAAGTCATTAGATTCCATGGCGACGCAGCTCCTTCAGGTGCGTCAACGCATGCCGAAAGGCGACGCACCTACTCTCGCAACGATGGCGGCTTCGTGGGGACTGGAGCCCGGCAATCTCACCAAGCTCACTGAGAAGGCATTGAGTCACCTCATCGTGACCGCTCGCTTACTCTGCGGATGAGCAGGCATCTTAACGACCTTCGTTCTCCTATGAGCCCGGAGCGGCAACCGTGTCACGGATGAGTCAAGGTTAAAACTCGTCCGTCATCTTTTTGCGTTGCATCAGTTTGATCTTGTGTTGGTTGTGCTTGCATTGCCTTGTGCGTGATTGTCTGTGCAGCTTGTATCCATGTCGCCGCCTTATGGTAGATTTCATTGGTTGCATTTTCACCATGTTGGCTAAGCTTCGCCGCTGTGGAATCTATGATGATGTTGCACAATGGCAGTCTCTGGACAACTTTTTACATTCGTTGACCATGTTCTCTACGTGCTGGCAATACTGCCTCCCTGGACTACCACCACCGTCGATACCAGCTGATGAGTACGAATCAATCACACAACTACCGCGGTTGGGCCTCATTCTGGAAGTCTTAGTTGTGGTCCGGATTGCCCTTCAGATTCCGAATCACGCTATGTCACACTCTCAACACACTGTGGCCAACAGGTATGAGCTTCATAGATGTCGGTGCACTGCCTATTTATTGATCAGTTTCTTGCAACGTCTCATTTCCCAAGATCATGGCTACTTTCCACCGTTCTTTGAAGTCCTTCACTTCTACAAGGCTTCTCTCCTGTGTGAAATTATGCACTCCACTTTTGCCGACACGCGACATCTTCGCTCATTGCGGGCACGGTTTCCGGACCTCTATGACTTCATTCACGATCCAGGTCATCATCAACAACCGTGCGTCTATATCCGACTTTCCCCATGGCACACACCTTACTACGTTGGTGCGACTGATCAGGATGTTCTACGACGTGAACACTCACGCAGTCGCAAATTTCTACAACTACTTCGGGGACGTCATGCCTTCTTTGAACCCGCGCTTCACTACTGGAAGCGATCCAATACTTACTGGCTCTTCTGTGCTGTTCCGGTTGAGATCAAACTTCCCGTTTCCTCGGTTTGGGTCCAGGAAAGCAAGTGGCAATACCTGCTACGCCCGCATTTGACTGCACCCTGGGTACACAGACTTCTACGAAAGGTGGGCTTCCGGGAACATCTCGTTGACTTTCGACGTCATTCGTTGTCGTCTCCCACTTCCCTCGGTTTGCACAAACGCTTTCGACGACGACTACATCCGGATCTCCAACGGCAACTTCGTCCCGACATGCTGGATGACATTCAGGCCCATTACTCTATTCTCTATCAGCTGGGATCCAATACAGGTGCATCGTTCCAAGCCATGCGTGACCTTCTGTCGGCAGCTTTCCCTCCTACTCAGCTTTACTACTTTCTGCGGCTCTCCGTCTTTGTCAACGAGCCCCTCCGTTCCAAGGCACAGAAACTCCTCGCCCAGGTGTTACGCAAAAGACAGCTACAATCGCCCACCACTTTGACACAACTACAACTACCGCCTCTACATGTCCGGAATTGGAAAGCTCAACTTGGCACATGGTTACAAAGCTGGATTGCTTCTCATCGTGATTTGTTTCCCTCCCTTTTCCTTCCGAAGATCCGGGTGGTGGAAACTCGCAGTGCCACGTTGGGCGACAAGATCTACAACTACCGCACATGGCAGCGCAGATGGACTCCTGAAACATCTTTTCCGTGTCGCTGTTTGGACATCGATGATCACCATATACACCGAGCACATGGACATGCTGTAATGGTTGATGAGTTCTCACGCATCAATGCGGACATTGGCATGGAAATCATGGCCGCATCAATGAAGGATCAGTATTTCGGTGATGTCGACTTGTTACATCAACGTTTCACTATGCAACTTCGCAAACTTGCTCGTCGCTGGCATGTGCATGGTTCCAGTCTTCTTGTTGATCTGCAGCCGGTCTTGACTCAATTGATGGACACTCATCGATCTAACCTTCAAGATCGTGCTTATTGGTCATCGACATCATTGCAGCGCACCGTGGCTTCTTTGTCATCGTGGGTTGTAATTCCCGCGGATCATTTCCCCTCTCGCGCACATGTGATTTGTCCGTCCCTGTTTGCCATACTGATGCGGAAGACCTTTTGCTCGGGAGATGTCTTTTCGCTATGCCGTGAATCCGCAGCATCTTTTCGCTCTGAAGTGGTGACTACGGTACCTTCCCTCCTACGTCAGCGATATGCATGGGGACTTCGACTTCAAGCACCGTTGCCCACAGCTCGCATCCTTCCAAAGCCGACCAAGGACTGGCAGAAAGCACGACCCATCATTTCATTCTTTCGCACGTGGGCAGCTCCCTTCCTCACGGTCTTCGGCGCCCTCATATTTGAACTTACCAAAGCCACTTTTCCCGACATTGCAGGTCAACTTTCAGTACAAGGACTTGTCCAGCAGCTGTGGGAGTCGCTGTCAAAGGCTGATCCCGATGAATACATCCACCTGGTATCTCAAGACCTGTCAGGCTTCTTCACGTCCATTCCTACGGAGCGCTTCCACCAGGCAGCTTCTTCATCGGTACGATCAAGTTGTTGGCCTTCGCAGATCCTCTCAATGGTCAGTGTTCGAAGTAAAGTCTGATCATCGACGCCGTATGTTCAAAGGAAAATGGCGCCGTCAAACAAAGATCCCTCGAACTTTTCGTGAACAAGATCTCCGGCACCTTCTGGACTTTGTCCTTGACAACAGTCACTTCGAGATCAACGGATACTTGTTCCGCCAAGAACGGGGAGTCGCTATGGGATCACCAGCCGCGCCACCGCTCTGCAATCTGGTTGCCACGGTTGAGGATTTCTTCTGGCACCAGACAATGTGTTCTCTGCGTTTTCGCATGCCCGATATCGGTGTGATCTGGCATGAGCGCTACGTCGGCAATCGTTTCATTCTGCTACGTGATTCAGCCCCACACTCGCCCGTGCTCATGAATTTTCTTTCCCTGGAATTTTATCGCCCACCAGTTATGCTTGAGGTTCAACATGATGACAAAGTGCTGGGCTATCGATGTGATTCGTCTTCCAGAACTATTACACCACAGCTACCTGATCATCCCTCCGAAATCAAAGGAATTCGGAGTGCCAATGATCAGATGTTTACTTATTCTTCTTGGTCTTCTCGCTCCTGGCTCATCATACGTGGTGCACAACCTGCGGTTCAGCAACAGCAAGGACTTAACGCTCTCAAGCGCCTTTATGAGGCCAAAGGTTTCGATCCCCAACTTCTCCGTGACGTTCGGCGTCGACTCGGGACAAAATCTGCATGTGAGCTTGTCATGTTGTCTCTTCTTGTGCACGCTTGTGATTGTTGTTGATGTATTGCGTTGTGTCTGCATGCAGCTGGCTCAGAACCATGGCGGAGTACACGGTCACCAGCCTCTTACGCTCAGACGGATCAGTGCAAACTACGAGCCGCGTTGACGCTGGATCACCTTCCCAACTTCATCAACGGCAATGAGATGCAAATGTTCATCCGGACACACGGACTAGCACACCAGCAAAGTGTACAATCCCACGGCCCATCCCGTGACGCTCCGGCACTTGGATCTGAGGCCAACATCCGAGCGGTACGCAATCACACCGAAAGGACACGTTCGCGCTCACCCAGGTCCCGCCATTCCCGGATCAAGCTCACCCCAGGCCCACGGGGAAAGTCAGATGATGAGGAGGACTGGGGTGAATGGAAAAGTGATGGGAGGCGTGCTCATGGTGATCAAAGGAGGCCCCGCTCGCCTCCGTTGCCTCCCGCTCAAGTCAGTCCATCCGAGAACCGCATTGTGCTGCTTCCTCTCTCAGTTCGACAGCATGTACCCGATTTTGGCAGTCATCGCTTCAAGCTGCGCACTGGTTGCCGGGTCGAGGAAATTGCCATCGTAGTGAACGATGTCCTTTACTACACCTTGCCCTCGATTGCCGCCTTAGTGTTTCCTGAACCTGAGCAGTGGAAGAAATCGTGGGAGACGGTCTACAGGAGCCTCATGCCGCATCGCCGCAGCATCATCGAAGATGAGCAGCGGGTCAAGTCCATTTCGGAGTTTCCATTTTCTCCGCCACCACATGGCGTCCCGGGACGCTGGACGGATCAAGTGGTCAGAGAGATTTCCGACCACTTCCAGATCTCCCCGAAGTCACTGCCGCAGCAACTCATCGTACAGCTTGGCATTTGCGAAGAAACATTGCCATATATCCGCAGGACTGCACGGACGTATCACCACTTCTCGACGGACAAAAAGAACTCCCAGAAGAACCTATTCGGGATCCTCTTCTCGTTTGAGCCGCGCCGAGCGCGCTGCCGGACAAGCATCGCACTCAGTCACAGTCGACGTTTTTCTGGTCCCACAATACCAATATGCAGGCGGCCATGAACATCCTGCGTGATGAAGAGCTGATCAGACCCTCAAAATGGCAAGAGCACCCTTCCCCCAACCGCGAGTGCTCAAACTGGAACGATGTGTGGTTGCCTCCGATGGGTTCAATCTCAGGAAGCGGCAGTCCAATCAGCAGCGCAGTTCGCGGGAATTCACACTGAGCGCCCCGTGTGCATTGGTGGAACCGCAAGACTCCGGCAACAGCATTGCACCATACCCCGTGGCGGAGTGTACGCTGACATAGCTGCTTCCCATTACTATGACTGCATTCACGCCAAAGATGGCAGGTGGAAACTCCGATCTTCGATTGCGGTTCCCAGCTAATGACTATGGCAATGCAGTCTGACACCTCTTTTTGCACTGGCCCACCGTGGTTTGTGCCCTGACTTTCATGGTGTACATCATGACGCTCCTCTTCCGGAAAAAAGCGTATGGAGTTGCCTGAGGCTCATGTCTTGATGAAGTGTGTTGCATGCTTGTTGTGTTGCTTGCCGTCGCCGCATCTTGAGTAGACTACTGATTGACTTGGCCCTCTCTGTCGCATCTTCACCTGCATTGTGATGGATCCTGGGGACCTTTTACGTGAATGTCGGCACATGCTGCTTGCCATCTCGTCGCAAATCAGTCTTCTTCTGGACGGACTGCAACGTCTTGAAGGCCAGCAGCGGCATCCACAGCCGCCACCACCGCCACCGGTTCCTGACGGCCAACTACCGTCGTTACCCCCGCCATCTACGACACCACCGCCCTTGCCGGCAACATCAGTCCGGCCGGATTACATGACAGCACCGGTCACTCTTGTGGCCACCTCAGACAACCGTACGGAGCACCCTGCTCACGTCCGCACGGTGAGTGTCAGTACTTCCTGGGAGCACAGACGGAGGAGAAGGTCCAGACATCGGGAGCCTCATTGGCGTCGATCTCGCAGTCATCACCGGCGACCTCCTGGCCGACCTGACGACGCGGTTCCCACGTCCCGCCGCCATGCCTACAATCCGAAGTACCCGCCGGCAGTCAAGGCCATGCCGGCGTGTCGACCATCAGGTCTGTCGTATGACCGTTGACGGAACACCAGCGGCAAAAGGACCTCAGTATTTCGGCGCATGCATGTCCGCAAGCATCATGTCTTCGCAGTTCCGCAGCCTTACTTGCTTGATTTGTCCTTGCTGTGTGTTCATTTGCCATGCACTTGTCAGCCGAGTTTGTGAATAACCTGGTGGCGGTACTCAATGTCCTTGCATCCCAAGTTGCGACAGCTCTGGACACCCTGAACTTCGCCCTGATGACCGAGCGAAGCCATCCGTCGGACACTAGAGTGTCTCCCAGGGCACCACGGAACTCCAGGCACGGGCTGCGCCCTCGCATCACAGAGCGCATTTCGTCTGACCGATCCCGCTCTCCTAATCGAATTCGAACCCGACCTTTGGACACTTCATCCACCTGGTATATACCGGCCTTATCCCCACCTCGTGAGGCACATCGCCACACGGCGGACGCGAACCAGGACAGATGACGCCTACGACACCTGACTCGGATTCTGATGGCTCAGTGCGTCCACATCCAGGTGCCTCGTCGTTCCGACCGTCTCCTACGGTGGTTCATGGACCTCGGGAACTTCTGCAAGAATTCACCATTGCACTTCGCAATGCACACCATGAACCTTTCACGGCATGGACACAGGGTGAGCTGGATGAGATGGTGCGACGGAAGAAAGACAAGGATTCCAGGCCCACCTACAAAACCATTGCTCGGTTCCTTCAGAAGCCCATTGAGGAAGTCAAGCAGGCATGGAAGGTCTACCAGCAACTTGAGGCTCGCGGCTAGGAACCCGGTCATCAAATGCACCAGCGACCACAGGAGGACTAAATGGTAGGCCGTGGCGGTGTATTCGGTTAGCGCTGCAGGGTGTTGTGACGGTTGGGATTGCAGTCATTACTGGTCACATGAAATTTGCTTGCTTGCACTTGACTGGCATTTTAACCAGTGTAATATTGCTTGCCGTCGTGGGTGTTGCCGCTGACTTGGATTGAATGCATGACTGAGTTGCTCAAATCATGTCGGAACAGGTCGTACAGACGTACATTACTTGGACCCATGGAGCGCAGCCGACGTGGTTACAGTTTCACGGACCTGGTGCCCTGCTTGACAGACCCATTCGGCAGACTACGTCACCTCCGCCCCCACCAAGTTTACCACTGCTTCTTCCACCTCCGCCTCCTCCACCACCACCACCACCGGTGATTCTACACCCACAGTTTATGCCCTCAGTGCGGAGCTCCTCGATCTCAGCTCCTCGCGGACAATCCTGCCCTGCCGCATCGAAATCGCAGCGCACACGCCGCTCGATCTACAGCACTGACCATTCCCGTGATGAAGAGCTACGCCGTCCAGGCGTTCATCCAAACGATCTCGGACAGCATCCTGCACCGCGGAGATCTCGGCGGCCCTTTACCGTGATCCCCTCCAAACGCGCTGCTCGCTCATCGCTGTCCCCATCGGCAAATTGCAAGCATTACTGTCATGCCTTTCAGCGCCATGGGCGGAAATGTCTTTCCCCTTGTGCTCGTAGACGACCAGGACATTATCATTGCAGGTGTGCGCGGCATCAACGGCGGTGAAGCTTAGGCGTCGTATATTACAAACCTCGCTGCTGTGTCTCACCTTGAGTTTGAAAAGTTGCCTTGCATTGCCTTGGTTGCCACTACAGCTGTGCGCGGTTGTCATTGCATGTGTGTCTATGCCGCAGATTTTCGATTGCTTTTAGCGGCCGCGTGATAGCCCGTCTTGCCGCTATGAACCCTCAATATTTCGAGTACCAGATCGACAGAGGAGTGGAGTGGATTCGAATTTACTCACCGGGCACGTGGCGACCCGTTCCCGATGATGCTCCAGTGCTCGCCCCGGTCTACGCTTCCACCTATCGGGAGTGGCGCAGGTCATATCGCTTCCAAGTGTACTGGTCCGAAGACAGCACCGGAGGAACAACAGCGGAACCCATTGTCACGCCCAGTTCGTATGTGTCCTACCACGTGTCGGAGTACCGAGACTGGCAAACACGAGGGTATCAACGACTTGGAGCTCCTCTACCAGCCATTGGACCCGCGACGCTCGTGAATGCAGACGCCAATTCCTCGGTGGACTCATCGGTTCCGGATGGGGCGTGGCGAGAGCCGTCACCACCACCATTCTATGATCCTTGGAACGATTCGGAGTGATACTTGGGCAACATGTCGGATAAAATGACGCGGTTGTGCTTGCTTTGTGTGCGATTCCATGTTGAGTTGTCTTGCTTGGTGTTGTGCGTTCCGTCTCCATTTGTTCGCCGCTTTCATTTGACTTCGAGCGGCTTGCCTGGTTGAAATGTTCAATTGTACAATGTATGGCGCAGCACGATGGGTCCTGCCTCGCTACTTTGACTACGACATCGTCAATGGCCCCGCGAATACGAGTGTTGAATGGATTCGGATCTATGTACCGGGTCCGTGGCATCCAGTTGCCGAGAACACCTTGGGACCAGCCCCGGATAACTCAACCACCTATCGGGAGTGGCGCAAAGTTTACCACTTCGAAGTGTATTGGCCGAGGGATAGCACAGGCGGCACCAATACAGGTACTGTTTCACAGCCAGTCTCTTATGCATCCTTCTATACTTGGCACTATCGAAACTGGGTCACCAGGGGATACCAACGGCTGGGTCGTCCACACCCTAGCATTGCGCGGCCAGTTTTCGCTTCGGGCGCACCGGACCTCATGTACGCTGGATTGACCTCTTCGTCGGCATCCTCCAACTCGGATGGTGGCTGATGCTCGTCATCGCCTTCCTGGGGAGTCTGTTCAGTTCAATTCGATTCAGGAGATTGACTTCGACACCGGAGCCGTGCATTGCTGCAAAAGCGATTTCTTGCACTGTTGTTGTTGTTGTGTCTCTTTCAGTAATTGTTGTCTGCAGCCGTACACCTATCAATTTGTCTTTCCAGGTTTGAGTTGTCATGCCGTGGCTGGAATGGTGTCCGGATCCTCAACAACCAGATGCCCAGTGGGTCAAGATCTTTCATCCGGGATCATGGACTCCACATGAAGAACATGATGCTCCACCTCCACCGCACACGTTTTGAGAGTGGAAGGAGTTCTATGCCCCAAACCCGGACCAAGACGGTGAGCAGCCCAATGTCACCATGTGGTACAAAAGAGACTGGGCCACAGAGGGCTATCGGAGAGTCGCTGCCCCTCTTTGATTCTATGTCTTTTCCTGATCATCACAGCGTGTCCACGCAATCCGCGGCATTGAGTATGTCACCGCAGATGTTAGAAGCGATCCTTAGATCCTCGGATGCGGCGGATTTCTCTACCGAAGATCTGACTCGGCTCCAAGAAGGGATCTCTCATCAACTGACAGTTCGCGCACGTCACGCTTCCCAACTACATCAACCTGTACGTGCATCTCGTGGAATCACACCATCGGAGACTGTTGGGGTCTCTGACCCATACCGACCTGTTAATCCTCCTGACAGCTGCAAAGCCAAGGCGAAACCTATCTTCGAGCTAACTGATGACTAGACTCACGCGACTGGGGCAGCGTACAAAATAAGGGTGGTTTCACACTTGCATTACTTTGCTTGGTTGTTGCTTGTACATGGTTGCGCATGGTGCCTGTTCCTTTATCAGCTGGATCGGAGCCCGCGATACGCCTTGCTTCCTACTTCGACATGGACATCGAGGATTCGAAGCAGCACCCATGGCTCGAATACTCAGTCTGGCAGGATCAGGAGTGGGTGCGGGCACCACGGAGAAACTGTACCTGATCTACCAGACAATTCTTTTCGGGAATGGCAGCGGGTGACTGATCCCAATGGGCGCATTGGTGAGCACGGTCAGGCATGGACCATCCGCGACTGGCAGCATCAGGGATACCAACGCATTCTGTCTCGAATGGAGTCCTTCACTACTCATCATTCGCATGATCAATCTCTTGGTGAAGTTCGGAATTCCGATGCCATTCCAGTTGAGGAGACGTTCACCTATGCTACTCCGTTTTCTAATGGTGATCGCTCGACTGCTTCACAACTCGCTTCAGTCCTCTATGGCGACACTCGTAATGCTCAACGTGGTGACCTCTCGTTCCCGTCTTCTGAGCGGTTTAGGGCTGTTTCTCGCTCCCCTCGCCGCGGTGGATTTTTTGGTCAATGATAGGGACACGGGGTTGAGCATGTGGTCTTCCTGCAGAAAAGGAGACTCCTCGCCCCTCATTGAGGGGCGTGTGTGTGCGGAGTGACAGAATGCCCTGTCACCACCTTTTCGGTTTCTCAGCAGGGGGCGCAGGGAGTTTCAGTGAGTCCTGCGCCAACAAAGACGCTCGCTGTTAACTCGTGATATCCAGCCTGATCAGCTGGACGTACCTGCAATTGTGATGTTTGTGAATGTCCTTTTGGTCCCCCCCCTGAACTGCCGTTGCTTCTGTGTGTCCCTGTTAAAGTAGCTACACGGAAGCCAAGCGTTATGCGAGTCGAAGCTCATCATACTCGAGACTTATCAGTTGTACTCGAGACTCATCGGTTGTACTCAAAAGATTAGCACTCTCCATTTGGAGTTTATGTGTGTGTGTGTGTATGTGTATGTATATGTGTATGTGTATGTGTATGTGTATGTGTATGTGTATGTGTATGTGTATGTGTATGTGAATGTGAATGTGAATGTGAATGTGAATGTGAATGTGAATGTGAATGTGAATGTGAATGTGAATGTGAATGTGAATGTGAATGTGAATGTGAATGTGAATGTGAATGTGAATGTGAATGTGAATGTGAATGTGAATGTGTGTGTGAATGTGAATGTGTGTGTGTATGTGTATGTGTATGTGTATGTGTATGTGTATGTGTATGTGTATGTGTATGTGTATGTGTATGTGTATGTGTATGTGTATGTGTATGTGTATGTGTATGTGTATGTGTAATGTATGTGTATGTGTATGTGTATGTGTATGTGTATGTGTATGTGTATGTGTGTGTATGTGTGTGTGTGTATGTGTGTGTGTATGTGTGTGTGTGTGTGTGTGGTGTGTGTGTGTGGTGTGTGTGTGTGTGTGTGGTGTGTGTGTGGGTGTGTGTGTGTGTGTGTGTGTGTGTGTGGGTGGTGTGTGGGGGTGGGTGGGTGGGTGGGTGGGTGGGTGGGTGGGTGGGTGGGTGTGTGTGTGTGTGCACCGGCGCGCGTGCGTGCGCGCGTGCATGCGCAGGCGCGTTGCGTGCGCTCGCGCGCACGCGTGCGAGCCGTGCGCGCGTTGGCGCGCCCTTGGTGCCGCTTCGTTCTCTGGACCGGGTGAAGGAAAGGCAGCAGATCTGCGTTGCGGTGCAGATTGAGGAGAACCCGGGCACGGTTGAGAGGGACACGGCAGCTGGCAGAGTTCCGGTATGCAACGCAGTCGTGCAGCAAGAGGGCACGCGCGTTCGGTGTGCCTTCTGGCGAGAGCAAGCGGGCATGCTGGCGGCGAGGGGCCCTGGTGAGTGCGTCCTCTTGTATCAAGTCTTGGTGGAGAAGAAAAAAGAGGGATCTTGGGAGCTTGGTAGCCGGCGCGCTACTCAGGTTTTGGATTGTCCGCCCGACAAGGCGGCAGAGATTCGAGGCGCTCTGCGGAATGCGGAAGACTGCAGGATGCTGACCGAAGTTCCCATCCGAGACTGGGCACAGTGCGAAGCCGTGCCAAGCACCCTGCGCGCTGGTGGCTGCCATTGTGCCGGGCCACCTGCGGCAGATGAACACTGTCTTCAAGGTCTGGGGGCTGCAGGTGATGGGCGTCAGCTCCGTGAGGTCCGAAACGGATGAGTGGGTCCTCAAGTCCTGCAGCAAGTGCAAAAAGGCAGCGCCTTGTCAGGCGGGGCTTCTCGCAGCCTGCGCTGGTCTGCCTGATTTCGTGTCCACTGTTGCCTAAACGAGCCCCGATAATCATTAAGCACGTAAGTTTCCTTTGTGTCTGCTAGGCTCATGCGGATGCTGCCCTGGAGCCACGCATGGCTGTGCGAGCCGCCTTTGCTGACTCTGACTGCCAATGTTCCATGGCGCTCTACCACGACCTTCTCACGGCGGTCTTGCAGGCACAGAACCACCGATTGCCGGAGCCACTCGCCGACACAGGCGGCTCGCTACCTTGCGCGATGCTTTGCGCAGCACGCAGTGGCTCTGCAAGCTGACGTTCCGCGAGAACGATCACCAGCAGGTCCTGAAGCTGAAGTGCAGGCATCTGGAGCCATTCTTGGAGCCACAAGAGCCCGCAGAAGACTTGTCGCGCTTTATGCAGGCTTTGCCGCGCTGTGCTCTTGGCAAAGGCTGCCCTGTCGCGTCTCTGGATGTGCTCCAAGTGGACAACGACTTGGGTCTGCTTCGCGCAGGGCTCTTGGACGCTTCGACGGCGCGGGTGCTCGTTGCCTTCAACGACGTCCAGCTTCCGGACGAAGAAGCTCTTCAACAAGATCCACAGTCGGCCTCCGCCATGCGAGTGAAGCGCTCTGTCGACTGCTTGCTTGCGCCAGCCCAGCAAGGCGAGCCAGTTCGAGCAAAGCTGCGCGCGGCTGGGCCGGCTTCCGGTGTCAACTGGATCTTGCGAGGCCGCCCAGGAGAAGTTCACCAAGTTGTCATCATGCAGACCGAGAGCGCGGGCGAGTGGGGTGTTCTTTGGCATGTCCCTGTTGCCAACGAAGCTGTGGCATCTTTCGTGACCTACTGGCAGTTCGTCCTGACTTCCCAGAAAGACCAGGACGTGCTTCTCTTCCAGCCTGAGTGGACGCCGGGAAAGCGCGTTCGCACGGTGAGAGACCACATGCCATCCGCGGCCAAGAGGTCGAGCGCTTGGCACAGCCCGTAGATGTTTTTTTTCTTTGCTTCATTTTGCGCCGCCTACTCCCATGCAAGCTACGCGACCCAGAAAGGGAATATCGGAGTAGCCGCTGGAATCTGTCGACGGTGGCCAGCTTTTTGATTGAGAAGCATTACTTTAAGCCGAAGAAGAAAAAAGAAGAAAAAGCCATGCACTGAGCCAGTCACGCACTTTAGCCATGCGTTGAGCACAAGTGTCTTCCTACTCGATCCACAAAGGGAAACTTACATTTACTTGCTGCAGCCACTTAGGTTGTCGGCCGCGCCTCGGCTTTTTTTAATTCAATGGTGGAGCTCACTCACACACACTCACTCACACACGCACTCACACTCACTCTCTCACATTCACTCACACACACTCACTCTCTCACACTCACTCACACACACTCACTCTCTCACACTCACTCACACACACTCACTCACACTCACTCACTCTCACACGCACACTCACTCACTCACTCACTCACTCACTCACTCACTCACTCACTCACTCACTCACTCACTCACTCACTCACACTCACTCACACTCACCTGGGCTTGTGTGTGCGTGGCCGGGGCAGCATTTGGCAGCTGTCTAAAGGGCTGGGATGTTGTGGCGCGCGCGGCTCGGGGCGCGCGAAATCGTGACAGGCGCAGCACTTTGGAGATGCCGTTGCCGAAGTCGTGGCAGGCGCAGCATTCTGTGCATCTGAGCGTGTGTTTGCTTGGCAGGGGCAGCATTTGGCAGCTGTCAAAATGGCAGCATTTGCAGCCGTGCCAGAACACATCATCGAGCCGCACTTCAGGACACCCCAATCGAAAGATTCGGACGCGTGGATGATTTGGAAGTTGCTTGCATCTGCGGTCGCGGGAGCGACCTATATACGCTTGTAGAACCAGCTGCAATGCAAAGAAGCCCGCAGAAATGGGGTTCCGCTCTTGGAAGGCTTTCGTCTTGAAGTACTTAGCGCCTTACAGCGCAGGATGCATGGGGCCAGGCTGGCAGATACATGCTGCGCCTGACGCGTTGGCACTTCAAGCCATATGTTAGACATATGCCGCTGACATATGCCATTGGCGATGCCAATGCGACCCCTCGATCTGCCAGAGCGAAAAACAAAGTGCTGGACATAGCTGACTGCGTGAAGGTTTTGCATGTGAGGGTCTTTGCATGTCTCGGATTTGGGATTATTCGCTGCTCGGCAGATGCAAGTGTCGCATACTTCAATAAGCATAGACTTGTGGGGTTATCCGGTCCTTTAACTGTTTTTTTGCGGTGGCCGGGCAGGAATGTTTGAGTGCGGGATATGATTCGCGGGTGTGACTTGCGGGCATGCTTCGCTCTGCAGTAGTAGCAGTAGTAGCAGTACTAATAGTGTTTGTTGTAGAAGTAGCTCTGTTGATTGCAAGGGAGTCGTAGTAGTCGTAGGTGTAGTGGTGGTGGTAGTAGTGATAGTAGTAGTGAGCAGTAGTACGGGAGTAGTAGTAGCAGTGGCAGCAGCAGTAGCAGCAGCAGCAGCAGCAGTAGTAGTAGTAGTAGTAGTAGTAGTAGTATTAGTAGTAGTAGTAGTCGTATGGCCAAAACGTATGTGTTGCCCGCGACCGCCCGGAAGAGGGTCCCCAAGACCTCCAAAAAGCGTGGCAGGCGCAACAAAAAAGCACTTCCGAGCCCTCCGGGCCCCACCCCAGCTTCATGCTCCACACCCCCTTCGTGGAGAGCGGCGACTTTTCCTGGTTGTATACTGCTATCATCAACACAACCCCGAATCCAAACCAGAGAAGCCAGCCTCGGATGCACCGGACAGCCAGCCCCAAGCAAACCTAAAACCTAGAAACCCTACTAAAGCCCTAAACCTAAACCCTAAACCTAAACCCTAAAAACCTCAAACCTAAACCCTAAAATAACCCTAAAAACCATCAAAACCTTAAACTTGATTCTTAAAAACCCTCAACCTAAACCCATAACAACCCTAAACCTAAGCCCTAACAACCCTAAACCTATAGACCCAAACCCTAAAAACCTTAAACCTGAAAAACCCTAAAAACATTAAACCTAAACCCTAAGAACCCTAAACCTGCCAACACGCTCATACAGCATAATAAGACCTTGTGCGCGACACGTGTGTTTTGTGGGTAGCAGTAGCAGTAGCAGTTGCGGTTGCAGCAGAGGCAGCAGTGGGCGTAGTGGTCGTGAAAGTCTTCGCGCTAGCCTTGGAAGCTCGTTGTCCGGGTAGGATTCGGGTATGATTCGCAGGTATGATTCGGCTAGTTGCAAAACGAACCTGATTACAAACTCAGAATGATGAATGTAGTAGTGGTGGTGGTAGTAGTAGTAGTAGTAGTAGTAGTAGTCGTAGAAGTACTTGCAGCAGTAGTAGTAGTAGAAGCAAATGCATTGGTAGTAGGTAGCCCTGGCGGTGGTTGATGTGTAGACAGTAAACAACACAAACGATAGAAGAAAAGTAGCATCTTGCAGCGCACGATCTGAGGGGGTATGATTGCGGGGTATGATTGGGGGCACGATTCGGGGAGATGATACGCCAAGGTCCCGCCTTCTGCCTTTTGAAGCAACTCAGCATGACAAACCTGATAGAAGCCACGAACCCGAATACAAAACATGGCCTTGGGAATGCGCCTTTCGTCAACTCGAGCAATGTTGTCCAGCTGGAGACATGTCTTGAGCGACGTTTTGAGCTTCTGACCGACCGTTCAACCGACACCTCTAAATATTCTTCAACGCAACACTCGTAAGCGACTTTTGTCACTGACACTTTTGAGAGACGGTTCCGAGCAAGAGCTTGAGCAACGGCGACACCTCTGAACACACTTACAAGCGATGTTTCGAATTGCGCTCCTGAGCGACACCTCTGATTGACACATCTAAGCGTCAAGCGCCAATCCTGCAGGCAGACATAATTCTGAGCGACAAACTACGGCAAACTGAGCGACACCTCTACACACATAAGCGACACTTCTGAGTTACACGACGCTTCTGAGCGACACTCCTGAGCGACAGTTTAGGCAACATTTCTACACACATATCTGAGCGACACTTTTGAGCGACACTCCTGAGCAACATTTGCAAGCGACGATTCGAGCGACACTTCTACTACACACACATATCTGAGCGACACCTCTGAGCAACACTTCTGAGCGACACTTCTGAGTGACGCTGCTGAGCGACACTGCTGAGCAACACTTCTGAGCGACACTTCTGAGCGACACTTCCGAGCGACACTTCTGAGCAACACATCTGATCGACACTTTTGATCGACACTTCTGAGCAACACTTCGATCCGAGCAACGCTTCTGGTCGACACTTCTGAGCAACACTGTTGATCGACACTTCTGAGCGACACTTCATGAGCGACACGAGCGACAATTCTGATGAAAACTTCTGATCGACGCTTCTGATCGAGCAACCTGAGCAGCGCTTCTATTTGACATTTCTGAGCCACACTTCTGAGCAATGCGACACTTCTGAGCAAGACTTCTGAACAACACTTCTGATCGATACTGCTGATCGACACTTCAGATTGACGCTTCTGAGCGACGCGACACTTCTGAGCAACACTTCTGAGCAACACTGCGAACGATTCTGGTCGACACTTCTGATCGACACTTCTGAGCGACAATCTGAGAAATGCAGCTTGTCACGTCTCTTGCCACGTCTCTTGTCTTAGTGAACACTACTGAACGACACTTCTGATCGAAACTTGCGATCGACACTTCTGATCGACACTTCTGAACAACACTTCAGATAGACACTTCAGATTGACAATTGTGATCGTTTTGTCTCTCTCTCTCTCTCTCTTCACTCTCTTCACGCTCTTTCTCGCCATACTTCTATAATCGACTCTCTGAGCAACACATCTGATCGACACTTCTAAGCAACACTGCTGAGGGACACTTCTGATCGAGACTTCTAATCGACACTTCTGAACGACACTTCTGAACGGCACTTCTGAACGACACTTCTGATCGACACTTCTGAACGACACTGCGCCACAGCGAGGGCGATTCGACCCACCCAGAGTGCGCAGAGGGTTGACTTCGCATGCACAAAATGCGCGCCGCACCACAGCAAGAGCGATTCGACCCACCCAATGTGCGCACAGGGCCCACTTCGCGTTCTCAAAGTGCGCCACCGCTCCACAGCGAGAGCGATTCGACCCACCCAAAGTGCGCAAAGGGTTCACTTTGTATTCTCAAAATGTGCACCGCGTCACAGCGAGAGCGATGCGACCCACCCAAAGTGCGCAGAGGGTTCACTTTGCATTTTCAAAAGCCGCACCCCGCCACAGCGAGAGCGATTCGACCCACCCAAAGTGCGCAAAAGGTTCACTTTGCATTCACTTTGCATTTGCAAAATGTGCACCGCGCCACAGCGAGAGCGATTGGACCCACCCAAAGTGTGCAGAGGGTTCGCTTTGCATTTTCAAAAAGTGCACCGCGCCACAGCGAGAGCAGTTCGACCCACCCAAAGTGCTGCGCCTGCCACGACATGGGCGCGCAAGCTCGAAAGTACTGCGCGTGCCACGCAATCTGCACGAAAAGCTCTAAAGTGCTACGCCTGCCACGAAATCTGCACGAAAAGCTCTAAAGTGCTGCGCCTGTCACGAAAAATCACGTTACAGCGACATGCAAAACGCTCAAAATGCTGCGCCTGCCACGAAATCAGACTTTGACACTCTCGCGCTGCGCACGGAAAACTAGCGCGGGACTGTAGCGCCAGAATGATTTCGACCGATTTCTCGCAAATCTGCAGTCGTGAAAACGAGCCGATTGTACGACAGGGCCGGCGAAAACGGCGCCGGCGCAAACACTATCAAGCGCCTGACAAGCAGGACACCTCAAAACAACCACCCTGAATCGCAAGCCCCACTGGCACGGCAACGAGAACATGCAGCCTTCCAAAACACTGTGCCTGTGCAGCGAAACGACACGCCGAGCTTTAAAAGCTGCGATTCCTACACAGGGGCACAAAAAATGACACGCTTCAAGTCATCCAAACGACGTGTAAAACGCTTTCCCCAATGGCACGGCCTTACGTTCCACTCGCGGACGCTTGCGAACACGGCGACGCATCTGGCGAACACACGCTGGCCCCCAGTAACGGGAACACTTCGCTACAAGACAAAACCTCGTGGCAGGCGCAGCGCTTTGGACATGCGTGCGCTGACTCGTCGGCGCTTTGGAGATGTGAGTGCGGGATTCCGTGGCAGGCGCAGCATTTGAGAGGCTTGAAAAGACTGGATGTTTGTCGCGCGCGCAGAGTTTGGGTGATTTAAGTGTCGGTTTCTTGGCTCAGCATGGTTACCAGATTGACTGCTCATGATCCAACTGCTCATGCGGTTATCCGGTCCTTTAACTCACATCGAGCAATTTTTGCTTCTCCTCATTCAGTTTGTCAACGCTGCCACTTCTCCAGGAACTCCTCCTTCTCCTTGAGCACGCCGTTGAGCATCATGTCTAGCGCCGTGGACAACCACTGCGATGGTTGCACTCCGCTCATCCATGACCATCCTCGTCTTGTTCGGCTCTTGATGCGCACACATGATAGCTTCATCTGCTCTTCCCGCAAGCGATTCAGACGAGTCATTCAGTTTTGATGTGGACGGGCGCAGGGCACTGACCTCCTCCAAACTCCTTCGTAGTCCTGCAATGATCCCTTCAGCATGATTCTGCTCTTTTGGTTTTGGCTTCAAGGCTCTGCAGAGCATCCTGCAATTTGGATACTTGAAAGATGCACGACAGTCTGCTGCTTCTGAGCGCTTCCTGGAGGTCCTAGCCTGTTGAAGACTCCTCATAGACCACGCAAGCTCCTCAATCTCTTTCTCGTACTTCCTGAGATCGACCCCCGCTCCCTCGTTCTTCTCCGTGTACACCTTCGCAAGGTGCATCGCCTGCGTCTCTGAGATGCTCCCCAACTTGCTCCTTCACGTTTCCATCCCTTGTTGATGTCTGCTGTGTAGGGAGCGACTTGTTCTTCTGCAAAGCTGCGGCTTCTTTTAAATTAGCTAAATTTACGAGTCATGAAACATAGGGTTTCTGGAGGGATGTAGCGTACAGGTACGGTGCAGGCCGGTAAAGGTGTACAGTCAACAGGTACGACTGGTACGGTTAAGCGGTACGCCTGGTACAGTAAGAGGGTACGCCTGGTACGGTATAAGGGCACGACTGGCGCGGTACAAGGGTACGACTGGTACGGTACAACGGGACGACTGGTACGGTGCAAGGGTGCGACTGGTACGGTGCAAGGGTACGACTGGCACGGTACAAGGGTACGACTGGACTGCAATGGTACGACTGGTACGGTGCAAGGGTTGCAAGGATACGCTTGGTACAGTGCAAGGGAACCTTGCCCTGTGTCTGCGGATTACCTAAAGTTAGGCTGGCGTGATTTTACGTAACAAAATAGGTAGTGCCTAAATGCGATGTACGTAAATTTAGTTTAGGTAGGAACCAAATTTTGAAGATGAGGAACCAAAATTTTGAAGATGTGTTTTCCATTTGTTTTTTGCATGAGCCTGATTTGCAAAACATGCTGGGCGCACAGTGCACAGGTCAGACCACTATTTGTTTATGTTCATTGTAGAACACAGTGGCGATTTGAGATCCTTACGTGAGACATGTACTGTTTGGTATGTAGGCTGACTATGCTCAAGCTTTTGCAGGCCTTCAACCTAGACAAATAAAGCCAGACTGTATCTTACTTGAGATGCTTAACATCAATCATCACCGTCTGAGAAATAATCCATACTTTGTAGTAGATTGATGTATGGGCATGAAGCAAACCTTGCTTAGCAATCACATGATGATGGTAAACATGCGGCAACTGTGACTTCACTTGGTGTTGGGTTTGGTATGCATTTTTGCATTAAACATATAAACTACCAAAACAGTTGCATAACCCTTAGACATGCAAATGAATTGAAATGAAAAGGCAAGTACACACAAGCAAGTGAGTTGGTCAATCCAAGAAACATGAACGATACGTAGCTGACATATGCATGATTGACATGATAACTTTCACTGAATCAGTGTTTAACATGATAATATGGATTTGGTACACACTGTAAAATATCTTACCAAGTTGTTCATTCATTTCATGTGATGTGATATGAATTGTGTATGAAGCTTATGAACTTTGTATGAATTGCGTATGAATGCATTTGTATGCATGGTATATGCATTTTAAAATGTGTTTCTAAAGTTGCATACAACGTGCATACGCTTTCCTTTAAAAGTGCAAACAAAGTGCATACGACGTGCATATCACTTCAGCAAATGCATATCAAGTGCATATAACGCGCATGCGCAATCCACATGAAGTTCATACAAAAATCATACAATTCAGATAACATCATATGAAATGCATCAACAATTTGGCAACAACATGCAACATATTGAATGGTTTGAAGAACTTTAAATATCCACACAGCAAGCTCACAGCATCGTAAATATTACTGGAAGCCAACTGCCAATGGTAGCAGATATCTGCTGCATCTTAACTTTGTGTGTATGTATGTATGTGTGCGTATGTGTGTGTATGTGAGTTTCTGTATCTGTGTGTATGTGTGTGTATGTGTGTGTATGTGTGTCTATGTGTGTGTATGTGTGTCTGTGCGTGTATGTATGTGTATGTCTGTATACATATATATATATATAGTGTCCTGACACTCACAATTCTGAGCTCTGTGCTTGACATTTTGAAATATATGATGCATGATATAACAAGTAATTTGCAGGGGCATATCTGGGAGTCATGTGGCATACCAGCAGTGTTTTTTGTTTCCCAAACCTCATTTGTGCATCTCAATGTACTTGTACATGATTTTTCTATATATATATATATGTGATTATGGTTTAACTTTTTTAGATATCATGTTATATACCTGGCCGAAGTCTGCAAATTACCTAAATTTAGGTGTCGCAAAAATTACGTAAATTTTCGATTTTAGGTGGTTTTGTGCGTAAACTAATCCACCTAAACATTTACGTAGTTAATGGTTGTTTTTTGCGTTGCGCATTATAAAAGTTGATGCTCCCTACCTTCATGGAACATGCTTGAAGCACCGTGTTTGTACGTTGGCGGTAGAAGGTTTAGTTCCAGTGGTAGACCATGCTGTGTACGCCCCAAAGGGCTCGGGCTGCAGGTTTAAGGTTAGCAGGTAAAATATGCATTATTTGGGCGAAAACTCGCCTAGAGATTTCCAGATGCTGTCCATGAATTTTGTTTGCATTTCACATCCATCTTGTATGCATGTTGCATGCATGTTCTCATGAGTACATTTGAGTAATCGGACACCCCCGCTCAACAATGGATCCACCTAAAACAAAAAAGGGATTTGAATTTCCATTTGACTTCGTGTTGCCGGTTCCGAGTTGTTTGGTTTAGTATTGCTGGGTTGCGATTTTCCTTTTGACTTAGTATTGCTGGATTGGGGCTTCCATTTGATTTACTATTGCTGGATTTTGCCTTTCCATTTGATTTAGTCTTGCTGGAGTTGAAATTCCATTTGGTTTACCATTGCTGGATTTGGCTCGCAATTTGATTTAATCTTGCAGCATTTGAGTTTCCATTTGATTTAGTATTGCTAGATCTGAGTTTTCGATTGACTTAGTCTTGCTGGATTTGAGATTCCATTTGATTTAGCATTGCTTGATTGGAATGTCCATTTGATTATTGTTGCCGGATTTGAGTTTTCCTTCGATTTAGTATTGCTGGATTTGATGTTCCATGTGAGGTATTGCTTGATTGTTTCTTCTATTTGATTGAGTATTGCTGGGTTTGAGATTTCATTTGATCTAGTATTGCTTGCTTGGATTTTGCTATTGTTTGGGGAGGCTGGAACAAATCATTACTGCGGGGGACCCCTCACATAAGATTTGTTTTCTCCTCAAGTACTCCCCCATTTGCGGGTGTGATTCGGGCAAGGCTTGTAAATGAAACTATGTAAGGAACTTGAGTTTGGAGATTGCTTAATTGTCCGACAATTGTAGTGTTGGGTAGTTGGGCAAGGGCCTACAAAGAGTTGGATTCAACCAGCTGTGTCTCAGTCTTTGAGGTGGATTGCTTTTTGTTTTTGTTTTTTCCCGTTTTTTTTTTTTTTTTTTGGGGGGGGGGCGCTGCACACCAGGATTGTGAGTGTCAGGACACTATATATAACCATAGATTAACAAGCTGAGATGCACAAGATTACTGATACCATTGGCAATTTGTTTCCAGTAATATGTATGATGCTGTATGCATGTTGTGTGAATAGTCAAAGGCCTTCAAACCATTCAATATGTTGCATGATGTTGTCAAACTGTTGATGAATTTCATGTGATGTGATATGAATTTTGTATGACTTGTGTATGCGTGTCTAATACAAGTTGTATGCATTTTATATGCACTTGTTATGCACTTTTTAACTGAAATGCACTTTGTATGCACTTTGAATGCACGTTTGATGGACTTCATATGCACTTTGTATTCGCTTTTAACAAGTGCATAACACGTGCACATGAAATGCACATAACATGCATGCACAATGCATATGAACGTCATACAACATTCGTACACCATTCCATACAACATTCATACAACATTCATACCACATCACACGAATTTCATCAACAACTTGGTAATATACGTCACACAGTGTTGTAAAACATATCAATAAATCAACACCAAACCCATACTATGCATATTAAACACTGATTCTGTGATGAAAGGTATCCTCTCAAACAGTTCAATCATGTGCAGGTCAGCTAAGTATCTTTCATGGTTCTTAGATCGACTAATTCACTTGCTTGATTTGATTTGCCTTACCAATTCAATTTGTTGAATGCCTTACCACAAGGGCCAACTGTACCCAAAAAAAAGGCAGCATTTTTTGAAAAAAGAAAGGCAGCAATGCCGAGCGCCGAAACGTAGATTTACTGTACATTTACAGGGTTTGGGCCGGAAAAAAAAGGCAGCAATTTTTGGAAAAAAAGGCAGCAACTTCTTCGGGTACGTCCGTACCGTACCCGGTGTACCCCCCGACCTTACAAAAAAAAAAAAAAGAGGCAGCAGTTTTGAGAAAGGCAGCAATGCCGAGTGCCAAAACGTAGATTTACTGTAAATTTACAGGGTTTGGGCCGGAAAAAAAGGCAGCAACTTGTGGAAAAAAGGCAGCAACTTTTGCGGGCACGTCCTACTGCCGCGCCCGCACACGATGCACCGCCTGTTGCATCAGCGTACCGTGCCTGTTGTACCAGCGTACCGTACCTGTTGTACCAGCGTACCGTACCTGTTGTACCAGCGTACCGTGCCTGTTGTACCACCGTACCGTACCCGGTGTACCCCCCCGGACCGTACCCAAACAAAATGCAGCAATTGTTGAGAAAAAGGCAATGCCGAGTGCCAAAACGCAGATTTACTGTAAATTTACAGGGTTTCGGCCAGAAAAAAAGGCAGCAACTTGTGGAAAAAAGGCAGCAACTTTTGCGGGTACGTCCTACTGCCGCGCCCGCACACGATGCACCGCCTGTTGCATCAGCGTACCGTGCCTGTTGTACCAGCGTACCGCACCTGTTGTTCCACCGCACCGTACCTGTTGTACCAGCGTACCGTGCCTGTTGTACCACCGTACCGTACCCGGTGTACCCCGCCGACCGTACCCAAAAAAGGCAGCAATTTTTGGAAAAAAAAGGCAGCAATGCCGAGTGCCAAAAACGCAGATTTACTGTAAATTTACAGTGTTTTGCAAAAAAGGCAGCAACTTTTGGAAAATATGCAGCATTTTTTCGGGTACGGTCAGCTGGTACGACTGGTACGGTCAGCTGGTACGACTGGTACGATCGGCTGGTACGACTGGTACGCTTAGCGGTACAATCAGCGGGTGCGACTGGTAGTACACTCAACTGGTACGACTGGTACACAGTTAGTTCACCTGGTACATCGGTGAGGCGCAATTGGTATGGCACCTATTCTGTTCGATTTACATAAAAATGGTCCGAACCTAAATTTAGGCAATTTACAGACTTAGGGTGCTGTATCACATGATTTAATAAAACATGACTATCTTTCTATCTCAACTAGGGATGCTATGAGTTGAGATAAGGTTGTCTGACCGGCGTGTTGATGTTACCAATGTTGTTTACATCAGTCATCACTTACATGAGAAGAATCAAGACACAAGTTAATCCCAGTGAGGATGTGTCTGATACATATTCTTTGGACAACTGTGTGGGCATTATTTTTCAACACAGGACCCAGCTTCTATCAAAAACAAAGCAGCAAATGCACTTGGAACAAGTGCTTCCCTTGTTTACTTTAATAAAAGAAACCAAAGACTTCAGGACAAATCGGCGCAGACCGAGACTACCCAGGCGCATCTGGAGTCACCATTGAGGAGCATCAGACACCAGAAACAATCATTTGAGCGACCGGGAACTAGTACCAACTGAGCCAAGTCGGCGTGAAGGTCCACTTAACTGTTCAATTTACATAAACTTACCGGGCCAAAAAGAACATTGAATCCCAGGTGTGTTTCTAAAAAACGAGGCCTTTTGACACGAATGTAGCCAGCGTGCTTGGCAAACAGTTCTGCATTTTTTTTGGGGCACATCATTCTTTCGGGAGCCCCTAAATAAAGCTTCTTGACTCCTCGAGTACTCCCCCTTTGTGGGATTGATCAGGGCAAGGTGTTGAATGAAACTATGCAAATCATTTAGAGGTTGGGTGGAATTGTTGCTGTTTTGTCTCACAAATGTGGCTTTGACTCTCCCTTTACTTAAGCTCAATTCGTTTTTGGGTTTCTTTGGAGTTGGATTTGTTTGGAGTTTGTTTGGGTTGTTGATACTAGGCGCCCATTATGCATTGCGTACGCATTTGTGTGCCTGATGTATGCTTTTCATATGCATGGTGTACGCATGATGTATGCATGCTGTATGCATGTTGTATGCATGTTGTATGCATTGTGTATGCATGTTGTGTCAAACGCCATGCATCTTGCATGCATCGTGTGTGCTTGCTGTATGCATGTTGTATGCATGGCGTGTGCGTGCTGTATGCATGTTGTATGCACGTTGTATGCATGGTGTATGCGTGTTGTATGCATTGTGCATGCGTGATGTATGCGTGTTGCACGTATCTTTCATGCCCTTTGTGTGCATGTTTCATGCATGTTGTACGTATGCATGTTGTATGCATATTGTATGGATGATGCGTGCATGTTGTTTGCATGGTGTATGCATTGTGTTTGCGTGTGTATACATGTGGTGTGCATCTTGTATGAATGCTGTACTCATGGTGCATGCATTTTGTGTGCGTGATGTCTGCATTTTGTATGCATTGTGTATACCTTGTGCGTGCATGTTGTTTGCATGTTGCATGCATGGTGTGTGCATATTGTATGCATGTTGTACGCGTTGCATGCATTTTGTATGATGTTGTAGGCATGCCGTATGCATGTTGTATGCATATTGTATGCATGTTGTATGCATGTTTTGTATGCATGTTGTATGCATTGTGAAAGTGTGATGCACGTATCTTGCATGCATATTGTATGCATGTTGTATACTTTGTTGGGCGCGTTGTGTATGCATGTTGTATGCAGTTTGTATGCATGCTGTAGGCGTGCTGTATGCATTGTAAAAGTGTTTTGTATGAATTGCGTATGCATGCTGTATGCGTGTTGCGTGCCTGATGTATGCATTTTGCGTGCACCGTTGTGTGCATGTTGTATGTGTACGCGCAATGTATGATTTATGCATGGATGGCGTACGCCTTGTGTGTGACTGATGTATGCATGTTCTACTCATTTTGCATGCATGTTGTATGCGTTTGGTAGGCACGTTGTATGCATGATGTATGCATTGTGTTTGCATTTGTTTTATGCATGTTGTATGCGTTTTGTATGCACGACATATGCGTTTAGTGTGCATTTTGCATGCATGTTGTATATGTGGTTTTTGCATTTTGTGTGCACGTCGTATGCATTGTGTCTGCATTATCTATCCAATGTCATGCATGTTGCATGCCTTGTGTATGCTTGCTGTATGCATACTGTATGCATGTTGTATGCATTGCGTGTGCGTGCTGTTTGCATGTTGTATGCATGGTGTGTGCGCGTTGTATGCGTGTTGTATGCATTGCGCATGCATGTTGTCCGCGTGTTGCACGTATCTTTCATGCACTTTGTGCAGGTTTCATGCATGTTGTATGTATGCATGTGTATGCATATTGTATGGATGACAAGCGCATGTTGTTTGCATGGTGTATGCATTGTGTTTGCGTGTGTGTGCATTTGGTATGCATCTTGTATGAATGCTGTACTCATGGTGCATGCATTTTGTATGCGCAATGCGCAATTTCTGTTTGCATGCCGGTCTCATTTTGTATGCATGATGTATGCAGTTCGTATGCATTGTGTATAAACGTTGCGTGCATGTTGTTTGCATGTTGCATGCATGTGGTATGCATCTTGTATGCATGTTGTATGCATCTTGTATGATGTTGTGGGCATGATGTATGCATGTAGTGTGCATTGTGTAAGTGTAATGCACATATCTTGCATGCATATTGTATGCATTGTGTATACTTTGTTGGGGGCGCTGTCTGTGCATGTTGTATGCAGTATGTGTGCATGCTGTAGGCGTGCTGTGTGCATTGTGTAGGTGTGTTGTATGAATTGTGTATGCATGCTGTATGCGTGTTGCGTGCATGATGTATGCATTTTGTGGTAAGGCATGCAACAAATTGAATTGATAAGGCAAATAAAATCAAGCAAGTGAATTAGTCGATCTAAGAACCATGAAAGATACTTAGCTGACATGCACATGATTGACATGTTTGAGAGGAAAACTTGTATCACAGAATCAGTCTTGAATATGCATAGTATGGGTTTGGTGTTGATTTATTGATATTTTTACCACACTGTATGAAGTATATTACCAAATTGTTGATGAATTTCATGTGATGTGATATGAATGTTGTATGAATGTCGTATGAATGGTGTAGGAATTTTGTACGGATTTCATATGCATTTTGTGTGTTTTGTATGAATTATTTGCACTTTTTATGCACTTTTTAAAAGTGCGTACAAAGTGCACATGGTGTCCTTTAAAAGCGCATACAAAGTGCATACCACTTAATCATTGCATAACAAGTGCATTTAAAATGCATACACAATGCATATGACACGCATGCACAAGTCATGTACAATTCATATCACATCACATGAAACTCATCAACAGTTTGACAACATCATGCAACATATTGAGTGGTTTGAAGGCCTTTGAGTATCCACACAACATGCATACAGCGTCATACATATTACTGGAGACAAATTGCCAATGGTATCATATATCTTTTGTTAATATATGTATAGTGTCCTGACACTCACGATTCTGAGCTCTGTGCTTGACATGTTGAAATATATGATGCATGATATAACAAGTATTTTGCTGGGGCACATCATACCGTGAATGTCTCATGTTTCCCAAACCTCATTTGTGCATCTCAATGTACTTGTACATGATATAAATATATATATATATATATATATATATGTGATTTCGGTTTAAACTATTTAGATATCATGTTATATACCTGGCCTAAGTCTGCAAATTAACTAAATTTAGGTGTCGCGAAATTTACGCAAATTTTCGGTTTTAGGTGTACTTTTGCGTAAACAAATCCACCTAAGCATTTACGATTTACTGTTTTTTGTTGGCGTTGCGCATTATACAAGTTGATGTTCCATACCTTCATGGAACATGCTTGAAGCACCGTGTTTGTACTTTGGTGGTATAAAGTTGTTTTCCAGTGGTAGAACATGCTGCGCACGCTGCATGCATGTCCTCATGATTACATTTGAGTAATCGGACATCCCCGCTCAACAATGGATCCACCTAAAACAATAGAGGGTATTGAATTTCCATTTGACTTCAGTGATTGACCTGATGTTCCGGCGCCCAAAATTTACGTAAATTTGAAATTTAGGTGGATTTGATCGATTTACGTAAAATTGCCTGAAACCAAAATTTAGGTAATCCGCAGACATAGGGCACCAGTCGTACCCTTGCACCGTGCCAGTCGCACCCTTGCACCGTGCCAGCCGTACCCTTGCGCCGTACCAGTCGTACCCTTGCACCGTACCAGTCGTACCCTTGCACCGTACCAGTCGTACCCTTGCACTGTACCAGTCGTACCCTTGTACCGTACCAGGGTACCCTTGTGCCGTACCAGTCGTACCCTTGCACCGTGCCAGTCGTCCCGTTGTACCGTACCAGTCGTACCCTTGCACCGTACCAGTCGTACCCTTGTACCGTACCACCAAAACGTTTCATCGTCCCAGTGTTTGCACAGGCCTCCAGAGCATGACTCTTAAATTTAGCTAACTTTTAAACTCTTGAGTCCTTATACCGCTTGCATAGTCCGCCATCTTCATTTCCTCAAGTGTTCGCGCGGGTTGGCTGGTGGCTTCTGCAGCGACTTCGACTTCTTTTTCAGGCGCGTTGTCTCATCATCTGGTGCCCTTAGGATCGACACCGACAATGGCAACGCTGGTCAAAACCAACCAGAGATGTGCTGGGCCGAGTCTGCAAGGCAAATACAGGCTGCATCCCTTTGCCTGGCCGTACCCTTGTGTTCGACCACGGCGACGGGGGGGCAAAATGGAACAGTCTTGAGCCAAACTATTTTTAAACGCATCACCGCCAGGCTTGACTGAGTGTGTGTAATATAGGAGCGCCTCGGGGGTATGATTTTTGTCTGCGCGCCCACTCAAGGCGGGCCCACTCCAGCACTATTGCTGCTGTTACTACTGCTTTTACTACTTCCGCAGCTTCTCCTACTACTGCTGTACTCACCTAAGTCTGCCACCATCTGAAGCATGCCCCAACTCCCTTGACATGTATGGCCGCGAAGCCAGACACGCTTGCCCCCGTGAGGCTACCAGCCACTTGTTTATTTCACACAGGCGATTACCCCGCCTGCCGACCGTACTTACGGCTCTGCAGTATCGAGGACGTGTGACACTTTGCTCATCGGCTAGTCGACAAGCAAACGAGATCACAATCTACTACATGTGTGCGAAAGAAGAGCGCAAAGATGCCTGCGATGAGGGACAGGGTTGGTTTCTTCTTGCGAATCACACCTCGGACCATACGGAATAGAAGTCGTCGTAGTCATAGTAGGAGTAGTAGTAATAGTAGTAGTAGTAGTAGTAGTAGCAGCAGCAGTAGTAGCAGTAGCAGCACCAGCAGCAGCAGCAGCAGGATCAGTGGTAGCAGTAGTAGGAGTAGTAGTGGTAGCAGCAGCAGTAGTGGCACAATGTAGTTGTAGTTGTAAGTAGCAGCAGGAGTAGCAGCACTTCGTGGAACGAGCGGACTCAAACCCTGCCATGAAACAAACGTGCTGCACATGAGTGGGTTGTCTTGGAGCAACAGTGCAACCAAGCAAGACACTCGCAACGCAAGCAACAGCCAGCCGTTGCGCAGCTGCGCAGCATAAATGGTCTTTGGAAGCTTAGCGCGTGGCGCAGGCTGCCCGGACACCTTGGCGACAAAGCTGCGGCTTCTTGTTTTTGCACTTTCCGGAGCCCTAGTAAGGCGAAAACGTCAAGAGAGGCACGCGGATTCCCAGCTACCATGCCTCGGCTTCGGCTGGACATGAGCACGTCACTCGCGTTGCGTCCGCGCTGATCCTTGCCAAGTCACGGGACGACTTCCCCTTGCCTGCATCCTCCTTGGCCTCCCTCACCTCGCCGATGGCGGCCAGCTGATTGAGTTGAATGCGGACAATCAGCTCCTTGTCACTTGCCGTCATCAGGCCAACATGCTTCTTCGAAGTTTCAGGCTTCTGGAACGCTTGCAGAATTTGAGGCTCGCTGTGATCTTCCGCCAGCGCTGCTCGCCGGTGTGCCTCTGTGAAGGGAGCAATCATTGCCTCCTGTTCCGGGCTTTCTGCGTTGAAGGACAGGTGCTCGGTCAAGAGAACGGATTCCCGCCTCTCAGGCGCGAAGCCGGGTGGAGAGGTGCTAGCAGCCAGCGTGGAAGGGAGTGGAGGGGTGCGACTCAGCTTGCCCGGTCTGTCCTCCTGCTGTTCTGCCATCATTTGCGCCTCCAGCTCTGCAACTGACATTATTGTGGGCTTGGCGCCCAGGGCAGAATGCAAGGGCGGCGCGTGATGAGGACGTGGTGGGTGGGCAAGTTGCGCTGGGCGCAAAGGATGTGAATGCAAAGGTGACAAGTGCGATAAGTGAGCACTCATGGGTTGTGTGAGTGGATGCGGTCGGGGATGTGGCTGTGCCTGGTGTGCCTGCGGAAGCACAGGATGCGCTGGACGGCCTGCCATCCTCTTGAAATGCGCATCTTTGCCGACGGCTTCCTGCAGCATGGCCATTTGGGGGAAGCCAGGCCATGGGCTGGGGGCAAGTGGCACTTCTAACAGACCTGGGAAGCCCAAATCGTGCGCTCTAGGCCAACCCTTCCCAGCAAGCGGTGGAGAAAAATGTAGGGGCACGCCGGCTGTCAAGTCCGGCTGCGTCATAGTCAAACCTTCAAAGAGTCCAGCTGGAGGCGGGCATCCCTGGCAGTCAAGCTCCAAGACAGCAAAGTGTGGCAAATACGGCTGCGCGCCCAAGAGGCCCGAACTTGAAAGTTCTCCTGAAATATTGGCGACGGGTTTCTTTTATTCAGTAGTGTGTGCGTGTATGTGTGGGTGTGTCTGTGTCTGTGTGGTGTGTGTGGTGTGTGTGGTGTGTGTGTGTGTGGTGTGTGTGTGGTGTGTGTGTGGTGTGTGTGTGTGTCTATGTGTGTGTGTAAGTTCGTGTTATCTGTGCTGTTGAACTGTTTTTGTTGCTTTGCTTTTGTTTGTTTCTGCGGGGTGCGCGTGTGTGCGCGCATGCGCGTGCGCGTGGGCGTGGGCGTGTGTGTGTGTGTGTGGGTGTGGGTGTGGGTGTGCGTGGGGGCGTGTGGGCGTGTGGGCGTGTGGGCGTGTGGGCGTGTGGGCGTGTGGGCGTGCGCGTGCGCGCGCGTGCGCGCGTGTGCGTGCGTGCGTGTGCGTGCGTGTGCGTGCGTGCGTGCGCGTGGGTGCGCGTGCGTGCGCGTGCGTGCGCGTGCGCGCGCGCGCGTGCGCGTGCGTGCGCGCGTGCGCGTGCGTGCTGCGCGTGCGTGTGTGCGTGCGTGCGTGCGTGCGTGTGTGCGTGTGTGTGCGTGTGTGCGCGTGTGTGTGAGTGTGCGCGTGTGTGTGCGCGTGTGCGCGTGTGCGCGTGTGCGCGTGCGCGCGTGCGCGCGTGCGCGCGTGCGCGTGCGCGTGCGTGTGCGTGCGTGTGCGCGTGGCGTGTGCGTGTGCGTGTGCGTGTGCGTGTGCGTGTGCGTGCGTGCGTGTGCGTGTGCGTGTGCGTGTGTGTGTGTGTGTGTGTGTGTGTGTGTGTGTGGTGTGTCTGTGTGTGTGTGTGTCTGTGTCTGTGTCTGTGTCTGTGTCTGTGTCTGTGTTGTGTCTGTGTCTGTGTGTGTGTGTGTGTGTGTGTCTGTGTGTGTGTGTGTGTGTCTGTGTGTGTGCGTGTGTGTGTGTGTGTGCGTGCGTGTGCGTGTGCGCGTGCGCGCCCGTCTGCGCGCGCGTGTGCGTGTGTGTGTGTGTGTGTGTGCGTGTGTGTGTGCGTGTGTGTGTGGTGTGTAAGTGTGTGCGTGCGCGTGCGCGTACGCGCGTACGCGTGTGCGTGTGCGCGTGAGCGCGTGCGCGTGTGCGCGCGTGTGCGTTGCGTGGCGTGGCATGGCGTGGCGTGGCGTGGCGTGCGTGCGTGGGTGGGTGGGTGTGTGTGTGTGTGTCTGTGTGCTTGTGTGCGGTGCGCCCGCGTGTAGTTTTGTGTGTGCGTGTATCTGTGTGTGTGTGCGTCTGTATGTGTGTGTGTGTGTGTGCGTGTTCGTGTGCGTTTGTGTGTGAGTCTGCGCGTGGGTGTGCTTGTGAATGTGTGTGTTTGTGTGTTTGTGGTTGTGTGTGTTTGTGTGCGCGCGCGTGCGCGCGCGTTTGTCTGTTGTGTGTGTGTGCTTGTGTTGCTGTGTGTGCGTGTGTTTGTGTTTGCGCGTGTTGGTGTGTGTGTGCGGGAGTGTTTGTGTGTGTGTGCGTTTGTCTGTGTGCGCGTGCGTGCGTGCATGCGGCGCGTTGCGTGTGTGCGTGCGTGCGTGCGTATTTGTGCGTGGGTGCGTGTGGCATGCGTACGTGCGTGTGTGTGTGCGCGTGGGTGCATCCCTGGAGATCCAGGGCGGGAATCTTTTTTTTCGGTAGTATTTGCCGCATTGTTGAAAAAAGATACTACCTATTTTTCAGCCGAAACGGAGCCCCCCCCCAAAAAAAAACTCCATTTACCTCAGCGCCAGCAGAATAGATACTTAGATACGTCCCTGCTTTGCAAGAGTAGATGCGGAAAGATGCGGATAGATACGGGCAGTTGCAAAATAGATACCAATAGATACGTGCGCAATACACTTTCATAAAAAAATACTTTTTTAGATATTTCAAGAAAATAGATACGCCCAGCTAAATTTTTAGATATTCATAGATACGGGAAATAGATACGGCAGGCAACAAATATTCAAAGAAAGCTCAAAAACTTCCGCATGGTCGATATTGTCCCTGGGTAACGCAAGCGGGAAAAAACATGGCCTTGCGCGTAAAGTCGGCTTCTCGGAAGACGCGCAGACCTTTGCTTAACAGAAGCGGCGACGGAGCGGTCTCAGAGCAGTTTCGGCAACGGTCCAGTGACACCCCGCACGCGTTGCTTTGCAACCACCAAAGGCTCAACCCTCTACAAACTTCCGCAGGGCCGACCTTCAAGCATGAGCGAACTGATTGACTAGTTTGCAGATTGGCTAGATGACCAACCAAACTGGCTCTTGAGCGAAATGATAGGTAAAAGTCGACATAGCTCAGTGGCTTAACTTACGGTTTTCAATCTGGATTCACCAAGTAAGTTAGGTAGCCACCTCGCCTTGTTGCGTTGGCAATTAGATTCACTTGCCTTGCGTAGGAAGGCATCCAAAGTATAGTTGCTCGCACTGTTACAAGTTTGCACTTACGCCGGCTTACGGGTAGGTTACGGTAGTTGTAGTAGACGCGCCCCTCCAACGGTCCTCATCAAAAGACGGTCTCGCACGAAGCTCCTGGGCGATTTTTACACGTTGCGCTCGAGCATACCTAACCAAAGAAGTCGAACCATAACTTGCGAATGCATTGAGTGTCCTTTAGACACAACTGACCACAAGCCCTTTACTTGCTTGTTTTTGGCCTCGTCGGAGTACACCCAAAAAGTGCGAGGCTTCGTGCGAGACCGACTTTTGATGGGGGCCTGGTTGGAGGGGCGTGCCTAAAGGACACTCAATGCGTTTGCAAGTTATGCTTTGGCTTCTTTGGTTAGGTGTGCTGGAGCGCGATGCGTGGTTGCCGAAAGAGAAGCGCACGCTTGGGAGCTGGGGGTTCTTCTTTCTTTGCAGAAATTTTGACGCTGTAAATAAACAAATAGACGTAGTTCAAAATGAGGGCGGGGATGTTGACTTGCTAGTGTGTTCGGGTCTGGCACTGCTTCTTGGGTTGAGCCAGTTCCGGGAAGCCTTATCAGAATTTGTTGTGTCATCGCTGGCCAGACCGACTCTGTCACAGCTGCAATGACCACAGCTTGTCAAAACTGTCGCGATATCAAAGGCGCTGACGCCGCCTGCAAATACATCCTGCCAGCAGGCGCGACTCAGTCCGAATTGTCATGGTGCAGCGGTCTGCCGGCACGAGGCTTGTGTTGCGGGCGTAGCGCAACCAATTCCTGGAAGGCAAGATCAACTCCTCACATTCTGAAGCAGTTTAGATACGCGGTGCTGAAAAAAGATACGGTTAGATACAAATAGATACGCAAATCGATACGATTTGTTGAATACGATGTGTTGTTA
The DNA here is from genome assembly GCA_963377175.1 of Effrenium voratum. Classification (NCBI taxonomy): domain Eukaryota; class Dinophyceae; order Suessiales; family Symbiodiniaceae; genus Effrenium; species Effrenium voratum. Next base: position 169,416 of record CAUJNA010000057.1, read on the forward strand.
AGGATACGATGCCAAAATAGATACGGAATCTATTTTGTTTACATGTTTGCTTGTGGGAAACAATTTTTAATAGATATTCTGAAAATGTATCTTTTTTGGATACGCATGCGTATATGCAGGGATTCCTGCCTGGGAATCTAAAAGCTATATTTCGATCTTTAGGGATGGGTGCGTGGGTGCGTGCGCCTGTGTGTGCGTGTGCATGTGTCTGTGCGTCTGTGTGTCCGTGTCCGCGTTTGTCTCTGTGTCCGTATGCGTGTGTCTGTTTTTGAGTCTGTGTGTCTGGCTCTCTGTCTGGCGGCGTGTGCTGCGTGTGTGTGTCAAAAGGTGTGTGGAGCCTGTGTCTGGTGTGCGTGTGTCTGTCTGCGTCGGTGTTTTTGCTTGAGTGTGAATGCGGGAGTGGGAACGCAGGTGCGGGTTGAGTCTGGGTGTTGTGAGCGTGACCGTGAGTGCGATTGTCTGTTCGTGTGCGTGTGCGTGTGCGCGTGCGCGCGCCCACCGGTGACTGGATGGGTGGGCGGGAGGGCTCGTGATTGCTTTGTCTGCGAGCGTGTGTACGTCTGCGCGTGCGTGCGGCTTTGTGCGCGTGCCAGACTGTGTCTCTGCATGCGTGGTTGTGTGTGTGAACCCCCTTACAACCGCAAGGGGCCAGCCTTGAGCTTTCTTCTCATATGCACTTTTTGACATCGTTTCCAGCAAGGGGCCAGGAACCCGTGGATGTCTGTTCTGGTAAATGAAGTACCTGCTTTTAGCCTTTCTTGCGATGATGATTCCTTCGTTGCTTCCGCAATCTCCTCGGTCTTCAGTGTGACGTGTTGAAGCTCCTTGATTTTCTGACTACGCCGATCTCGCAACTAGAGAGAAGCCGGACCGAAATCAGCGCCGTGACCACGCCAAGCTCCACTAGTGAAAGCACTAAAGCTTGCCGTAAGTCGCCTCACGGATAAGCCCAACAGCTCGTTCTGTCATCAATGTGTCTGCCAGTTGGCAACACCAGATATTCCATCTTCCTTCGGGGGCCTACACGGATGGCCAGTAAGGCTTACTTTATCGCCCTACGGGCTGTCACGAATAGCCCTCCGGGCTGCGCACATGGCTCTGCGAGCCCAACCATTGGAACTGAGATGAACCCAGGCGCAAGGCCACGTTTGTCAGGTCCTCTTGTTTTCTGTCCTTCTTTCTTCCGTTTTTTGGGCCCCTTTTTTCTCAAAGCAAAAACTGGTTTTTCAACCCTGTGGCGCTCTTTGGGCTACGCACGGTTCCGCAACCTCCTGCCCTGTCCACCGTGCCTGAACCATGGTTTACACTCGCTACAGCACCAAGCTCAACCCCACGATGCAGGTTGCAGCGAAGAGACATTGTCAGGCATATGCAGCAACCGCGCACGCACTTTCTTCGGCATCCACGCCCCATCTTCCGACAGCACGACCCACCAAGAAAGCCAAGCCTCTCACCGTCTTCCCACGCCGCGGATCGCGTCCCAAGAGCGCTTTCCCGCCCCACCACGGCGACCTTCGGGACCTTTGATGAAGCCCAACCAGGGGAACATCCGGGCATCAAACGCGTCGCAGTCGACTGGAGCTTGCGCATTGGCAACGCAGCCAAGACGGTTCTAAAACAACTGGCACGGGACATAGCTTTGGCCTACACGGCACACCACTGACTTCGGAACGCCAGCCACTTCAAATGCAATTTTTCTCAGGCTTCTAACCTTTTACGCAGACATTCGTCAACCAGCTTTCAAGCATCTACCGGGGCAGTGGTTAAGGCTCCTTTTTCCAGTACGCCATGCACCAGAAAGTGACGCCCAACACGCCCCTTCGTTTTCTTCGCCTCAAGAAGCTTTCGTCGATCACGGCTTGCCAAGTTTTTGACTACCACCAGATCGATCAAATCAAGGCCTCCCTCTTCCACAAGGCCTGGCACATTGGCTCTGCCATCTACAACGTTCAATGCGCGGGGCCTCGCATGACTACAAAAGCCACGCGCGCTCCACGCCGACACCATGCAGCAACCACAACTCAACAGTTGCTGGGTTTTCCGCGCACTCCGTAGATACGGACACCGCACCTGGATGAACAAGTACTTTTTACCAACTCACCGCCACGACGAACGCGCAGCGTTTCTGGCGGCCCAATGGCCACCTCAGGCACCCAGCACTGCCTACTCCAGCCGCAGGTTCAGCAATCGCGCCGACACAGTTCCAACCTCGTGCGCCTTCCTGCAGATCACCACCCGCGCCGGGTGCATCTAGCCTGTCCACAACGTTTTTTTTTGTTTTTTTTTTTAACCTTCTTGGCCGCACATTTATCGTGGGTACCGTTTGCACCGTATGCCTGCCGCAGGCTCTTCCTGAACTTAAGTTTCTTCTCGAGCTAAAACGCCTTTTCCCCCTCGACCTCTACGCGCGCTACCAGTGGGGTTTCAATTGGAAACGGGACATCCCCGGCACACACCCTGCTTAAGGAGTCCGGGCAGTGGCAGACTGCAACGCCCACTGTCAGCTACAAGAACACCTGGTGCACTCGCATTAGTCATTTTCGGGATCATGAAGCGCACCCTGCCAGCTCACATCCTCTCCACCGAAACCACGCTTGTCACACGCGCTTTACACAGGACTACGAAGGACTCCGGCAGTTTGGGGCTACAATTTCGTCGAAAAGTCATTGGCGGCTTTTTCCACTCCGTGGATCACGACCACATACATTTTTGCATAGAACGACTTCTTCAGCATTTCTTCCAAAAACAACAGGTGTCATTCGACTACCACATCAGCGAGAATATGCAACAGAAGCACCGTCTTCCACGAGTGTTTCGTGGAGCTTGGCAACTGGCAGGCCCACCCGCAAGTTTCATCTCAACGACATCCCCTCCCTGGCCCAATCGATTTTACGCACATCCATGGCACGGATCGGCAACATCACTGTTCGCCAGGTGCGAGGAGCCTCTATGGGCAATCCTTGTGCTCCAGCTGCGGGGCAGTGGCGGCTCTCTGGGAAGTGGCTCTTTACGAACACTGCTGCCCTAGTCCTTCTCCTCCAACCAGTTTGCCCATCATATTGTAGGAGATGAACTTCATCGGCCGTAGGAGTTCTTTCTCCGCCCGTGCTTCTATGGCCCGCCACTTGTCTTGGATTCCGTGTGCACCAAGGACGTCAAGGGGTTGACCATCAACCACGACCAACACATGCGAGTGCCACATTTTTTTCGATCCATTGCCTCAGCTTGGGCAAGGACCACGCTGCTTTCTGGAGATCGCGCACGAGCACTTAGCATTTCGGATCACACAACCTCGACAACTTGCCCACGCCGCGGCGCAAGAGCTTTTGGAGCACTACATCACGGCGGGGTCCCGCGGAACTCCTCTCTGCAGAACTGCAGAAGCTTCGGCACAGCTTCCACACGTGACCCTGTCAAAGCAAGACCAGACACCATGGAAATGACAACGTGTTTTAGCCCTTCTTGTGATGATGCTTCCTTTGCTGCTTCCGAAATCTCCTCGGTCTTCAATGTGACGTGTTGAAGCTGTTTGATTTTCTGACTACACCGATCTCGCAACTAGAGAGGAGCCAGACCGCAATCAGTGTCGCGACCACGCCAAGCTCCACTAGTGACAGCACTAAAGCTCGCCCTATGTGGCCTCACAAAAAAGCCCAACAGCTCGCTCTGTCAGCTGTGTGTGTGTGTGTTGATGCGCCTGCGCCTGAAGAATCGTCTACAAGCGGTCAGGCATCGATCAGGTGTGGTTAGCATGATTGTCTCAGTTCTCAGTTCATTGAGAATTCACCAAGATTCCGCACATGGTGGCTGCTTGTGGGAGGCGATGCAGTGTTTCCGTGACAAAAAACCATTCTTATCGCGCGACCTGTTTTTTGTTGGAACCCAAGGGCCTTCTGGGGTCCCATGGCAGCATGTTGCAGGGGGCAGAGGCGAAGGACCTTGTCGAATGCAGTTTCGTTTGTGCAGCGCTTCGCGTCAGCAATTCCGGCAATTCGGCTCAACACGTTTGACAAAACCCTTTTACGGGCGTCGTGCTGCACATGGGGCCAAAACCCCCTTCAGCCTTTCGCCAAGAAATAAATACTGTGGGCCCTGCGCATATCTCGATTGACGGGGAACCAGGCCAGGCTGACCAACAGCGACGGGGGCGTGTCTAGCCCCAGGGAGCGAAGTGCTTCAAATTCTCCCAATGTGCGCAGCTCCCTGACTGCCTGCAACGCCACGACTCAGACATGCGCGCAGCTCTCGCTAAGCCTGGCCTCTGGGCGCGCCTTGGGCCCTAAGCCTGGGGGAGGCGAAATGCCAAAGCCTGCAATCGCTGCGTCACTCAGGAGCTTTGCAAAGCCGGGTTGAAAAGGTATATGTATACCAACATCATGGTGAGTGGTAGGGATCTCTCAGCGCTTTAAGCTCGGAATGGGCTTCCATTGGCAGCTCGGGCCTGAAGTCGGGCTGCTCCGCGCTTGCTCAAGTTCCCGCTGAAAAGCCTGCAAATCAAGAAGATGGGCTGCAAACTTTGCAAGCATGAGCCTTTCAGCTGTCAAAACCTGTCCTCCTGTGCTGGGGATGGCTGCCAATCATCTCCTATGATAGCTGCCTTAGGCTGCAAAACGCTCAAAGAGCAGCGCCCCTCAGAAGCCCCAAGCATCCCCAAATGTGTCGTCGTTCAAGTCATCTCTACCCTCCTGCGGTCGCCCGTGCTGCTCAGTGGATACAGCTTTCATGTTGCACGCACCAGAGCGTTCGGAAAGAAAAGGTCTGAGCCATCCCTGACTATCTCAGCTTGCAGGCTGAGTCCTGTTCCTTGAACAGGTCAAGATCGGAGTTGTCGAAGGCCATCACCACATTCCACCTTCGCGGGATTCTGGTGAGCGACCTCGGGGCTGCTTCCCTGAACGAAGGTGCAGAATGGCTGGACTGCGCTGCCACGCGCTGCCAGGCCACGAGGAAAAGGCGTATCAAAGTAGCCATTGCCGTCCACTGTGTCTGGTCCACACAGCTGCGACACGACAGCGCGAGAGAAACAACTTTGGACTTGCTCGCTCACCCCACGCAGCAACTTGCATTTTCTTTTGAGCGCCCTCCCGAGTGCGTGAGAAACATAGCTTGCCTGGCTTGCCCGTTTTGAAACCCTTTGTCGCTGACATGGCACGCCTCAGCCAATATATCCACTCAAGCCGCTGCAAGCCACAGCCATCATGCAACAAAGAGCGTCTTACTGGGAAACTGCGCAGGCGCGTGGATCTCCAGCAGCAGGCACGCCAAAGGCTTCTAGCTTTCCTCGGCTTCAGGGATGATTGAGGAATGGCGCATGCCTTTGGACACCGCAAAATAAAAACGGAATTCGCAGCACAAGCCTGGCAAATGCAAGCGCTATGCTTTGACACAGTTCATCCATCTCGCGGCGGCTTCCTGGAGTTCTCTTCTTCCTCAGGCGTTCAAAGCAGTGCACCAGAAAGGAGGCATGCATATGCATGCGTCACAGAAGTCACAACCAGTGTAACAGCACCAGCAGTATCAACAAGCATTCATGCATTGCAAGCCTCAAGCAATGGACTTGTGAGGTGTGGGAAATTCTTGGAAATTCTTGCTAAGGTGCAGCCCCCCATGGTCTGCCAAGCCCTTCTCCAGGCCCTGGGTGCGGTCCAGGGCATGGCCTGCCAGCTTGGCCCGCAGCTTCTTCTTCAAGTCCTGCAGGCATCCGCCTTCCAAGACGACTAAAAGGACTGAGACCGCATAAGAACTGGAGGAGTGGAGCCTGGTTCCACTAAGATAAGGCATTGCAAAAAAGAATGCCGCTCGGCGGGAAATGTGGGCGACTGGGCACGTGGCGCAAACAGCAAAGGTGTAAATAGCCACGGTCAAGGCGACTTCGAAAACAACAAGACAGCGAGAAGGCTTCTCGCGCTTTCAGACAGCGACCTGAAAGAAGCATAACCTCATGCTTCACAAGACAAGAGAGGCACCCTACACTTCCGGGTCGCATGGTTCTGGGTGGGCATGGTCAAAGGATAACTCATGGCATCGTTCCATCTAAGATCCATGAAGAATTGAGGGCAAGTCGCTTGACCGTCTGGCCATGCCATTGTCTGTCGCGGCTATCGGCTCTAGCCTGATGATTCCAGCAAGTCCTCTCGGGGCGCAGCCGGAGCCTTCACAGCGTTCATGTCATCATCCTCACAAGAGCTTCCTCAAGGCAAGTGCTTTGGACACAATGAGCTCGCGCGCAACGTGTCAGCAAATGCAAAAAAGATGTCACCGCGAGCGATACCAAATCTGGAGTATGCCGCCTGCGCCCTGGTGACTGCCTTGACCGTCTTTGCTACAGGGCCTGCCACATTGGTAAGCCGATCCTGAGCGAATGGGCCAACGCCCAACCGCACATCCCCCCAGCAACACATTGCTCGAAGCAAGTATCGGACTGTGTCAAGTGAACTTGGAAAATGACCGTGTGAGGTCATAGTAGCACTGGAGATCTCATTGCATCTGACGATTGAATCCATGCTCTTCGGCAATGCGCTTTCTCATCCAAGCATCGGCCAGCGCATCCACATCCTTGTGCGCCCGAGCCTGTCCAAAAGGCGCAGCAATTGTCAGGCAAGCGCACTTCACCGAAGCTCGGGAAGCATGCCTAAATGAATGTCGTTCCCAAACATAACCAAGCCCTGGACGGCGGAAATGTGCTGCAAAACCATCTTCATTTGCCTTCAGAGCTGCTTGTCGTCGCACATTCCAAATTACGTTTGAACGCATGCTTTCCAAAGGGGCGGGCCAGCAACTCAAAGAGGCAAGTATTAGCCCAGGCTATTAATTGACGAGCTCTATGCTAAGTCTCAGAGCTTGCCTGACTTTGGCATAAATTCCTGGCCGTGCTTCGCTGAATGTCGCACTTTACAAACCCAATTCCCGTTAGCCGCCTGGCCAAACGCAGTACTCCCTTCACTGTCCCTCGATCGGTTCTCCGGTCATTTCCACGACAACAAAAATTGGGATCAATTTCTAAGGGGCCCTTTTTTAGGGGGAATTTCTGGAAATTTACGCTTTCTGTGGGGGGAACAACGCTAAAGCACCCAATCTGAAAGTATTGCTTGGACTCTACGTTCTTAACGTTCAGATTCTTCTTAGCTTGTGGTGGAGTTTCCATGTTGCTTGCGGTACTTACAGCATTACCCACTGCAGGGTGTAGTTGGCTAGTCCATGGTGTTTCGGTTGGTCAAGGTAAAGGAGCTGTGTTCTCTGGGGGCCATGATAGTCCTGCGAGTGAAAACCCGCCCGTGGCCACCTCACCAATGGACCAAACTAGACATCAGTTTGGGTCACTTCAGCCAGCAGGCAGGAAATACAAAAGAATGGCAACAGACTCACTTCTTCCAGATCAAATGAAAAAGAGAAATGCCTTCTCTGATGGCGCAACTTCGGAGGACAACACGCAACACGGGCCAATCAGTTTAAACTCGTCACGCGCACGACCTTGCCCATACCACCCAGAAGCCTTCTCAAGCGGGGGGCTACGGGAAACGTAGCAGCCCCACAAAAATGAAAAAGTGGCCACGTAGTCAAAGTTTGGCACATGTCATGGAAGGTTTGCTTTCACCTGTTCGCAGATAATGTGGAAGCTGCCGTTTCAAGGAAGAATTTGATTGAAATTAGACATATTGGCCTCCTTTGTGTCACTTCCACATTAAATCGGACAGGTTCAGCTCAAGGTCGTTAAGGATGTATTTATTCCACGTGCTGCGTCTGCACGGCGAAGAGACAAGAATAACAATGCAAACTCAGCGCCTTTCGTTTGTCGTGGCGCTTCTTGATCTTTTGCTGCCTCTTGGTGACTGCCTCCAGGGCAAAACCCTCGTCACGCGAAACTCCCCAGCTGTGTTCTCAAGCTTCGACACACGCCCGAGGGGCAAGTCAAAACCAAAGCTGACTGCGCTCGCTTTGCGCGGGGTGGTGTAAAAGCCTTGTGGCCCCGCCATCCACCGCAAGCTTGTGTGTCCTATTTGCTCTTTAACAACCGGCAGGAGAGTCTCACATATGGGAGGCCTTGATTGAGCCAGGACAGGTGACGAAAGTTGAAGAGCCTCTATGCTAGGTGTGCTCAAATGGCAACAAGGTAGCGCTTACAAGTTTTGCGGGGACGTGGGTAGGTGCGGCTCCCTAGCGTGAAGTTGTGGAAAGAGGGACTTGGGAAGATTTACCGGGCATTTGGAGGGCACTGGTTGCTGGAGTCAAAAGTGTTGGCGTTGGCTGGCAAGCCAGGTGGTGCGGATGTGTGAAAATGCGGGAGATCGAATTGAACGGTCACGTGTTGAAACGCAATCGGCACAGCAAAGCTACAAGGAAGACAGCGGCCCATACCAGCTTCTTAGAATGGAGCCTGCCTGAACTAGACTGCAACATGACTGCAACCGAGAGAGAGAGAGAGAGAGAGAGAGAGAGAGAGAGAGAGAGAGAGAGAGAGAGAGAGAGAGAGAGAGAGAGAGAGAGAGAGAGAGAGAGAGAGAGGGGGGGGGGGAGGAAAAGTGAGAGAGAGAGAGAGAGAGAGACGGAGAGAGACGGAGTGAGAGGGAGCGAGGGAGCGAGGGAGAAAGCGAGAGAGAAAGAGAGGGGGAAAAAGAGAAAGAGAAAGAAAACGAGAAAGAAGCACAACAGCTTGTGCAGCGCGCGTGTATTTTTTAAACTTCCACCCCGCGGCCCTTCTGAACTTTACAGGAAACACATATTTTATTAAACGACGGTTGAGTGTGTGCACGCCTGGCTTTGCAAGTGACACGCGGCGGCAGCTCATCAGGCAGAGGCAGTCGGCGCAGCTGGTGATACTTTTGAAGCTAGTTTACGACTCCAGCTTTCGTGCTGGAAACGGAATCGGCAGCGTGACTTCTCGTCCATTTTCACGGTCCGGAAATGCCACATCAGCAGCCTGCGGCCTGCCCTGCGTCTCGTCTTCTTCGTTGCTCCAAGACACTGGCGCGCTTCCGTCGTCACGGCTGTCTTGGTCCCCTGCAGCATCGTCAAAACTAAAATCCCACCGATTTGGGGGGCAGCAGGGCTTGCTGACGAAAAGGCCACGTGAGCAAGCAAAGCAGAATTGGTGGAATCAAACACAGATCCTTCGCGCGCCGTCGCCGTTCACGTGCGGGAGAAATGCGGACATGGAAGAGGGATCCTATCTGGATCACCGTGCCTCGCAAGTGCCGCGGTGAAACTATACAAGGGCTACGGCCCGTCCAGCGCTCGATGCGCAAACAAGGGCTCGCCGAAGAGCTTCACGAGAAGCATGGCCAGCATGCGCGGCAGCGCCGGGCGGGGCCATAAGCACCCCGGAGCTCAACACCAGCTAAGAAAGGGCACCAAGCCTTGCGCGCGAGCGCTCAAAAGAAGCTGTGAGGGGTGTCCGGCCTTTGCGCGGCCTGCCGCGGGTGCCTGCAACGTCAAGCGGCCCAACCCTCGCACGGCCGCCGTCCCTGCGACGGCTGTCGTCTGCCTTTGAACCTGCGTCCAAGAAGGAGGCCACCCCGAGGCATGAAGGAGCCCAGCGTGAACGGCCCCGCGGCTTCTTCGCCCAGAAGGGGGCTTGGCAGTGAGCCAACCATTCAGCGCGGTGACGCCGGCCTTGGGCTTGTCCTCCTTGGGGCTAAGCTCAGACTCCAATCCAAGGATCTTCGCACGAAGGGCGGGGCCAGCTGAGGCGTCAAATGAGCCGATCTCTGCTGCGGCCACCAGCGAAGTGGAAGAGGGACGGCTCCCTTGCGCTCCTCCTTCGAGGAACCTCTCCTTTGCCCCATCCTAAGTCACCGGATGAACCGTCATCATGTACAGCCGGCACTCTTTGTCCCGGGGCCCGGCGCAAGGGGATATCATGAGAAGCGCGGCAAAAGCGCAGCAACGAGTTCAGGAGAGTTGCTGGCGATCTTCCACTGCTACATATTGCCATGTGCTCTATGGGCCCGCGCAAAGTAGACGACCATAGATCGCATTAAAATCTTTCTCTTTGATAATCTCCAGACTGTCAACGTCTTTGTCATCAGAATGTTGAACGACTCCTTGACCAGCCTCACGCATGGTCGCGGAGAGGGTGGGCTTCAAGTTCTTTTGGCCGCAGCCAGGTGTGCTTGGAGAACCAAAGGAGCCATGGGGATGTGACTTCTTGCGCTCGGTTTCCCTGTCAGTGTTGACGTAGCTCCGTCTCGCAGCCCGCGACATAGATCCCCAGCCGTCGGATGAAATGGAGTTCGGCTTGCCAGCCGCTTCTTTCTGGAGGATGATTGCGGGTAATCAAGCGGCTCCTTCTCGTCGGTGTGGTCTGTGCAAGGGACAAAGCCCTTTGAAGCGGAGCGGTGCCCCTTTGGCAAAGAGAACCTCCTCAGGGTCAAGAAGCTGGCAGTGCGTGACCCTGACGTTATCAAGTGTTTTTCTGAGAAGGGCCCCCCTAGAAGAAGAGTTTGCAAGTCGTCACCCGAAACCAGTTCTTTCTAGCCTTAGTATGGCTCCGGTTCCTGGACTTCCCGTCTTCGCACAGTACCCAGTAGTCAGTAGTCGGGGGCCTTGCCCAGCAATAAATTGCTTTCATACATACACCCCCCCCTACATTTTTTTCATCTTCCATCTTCTACCCTTATTCGTTTTCATCATTTTTCTACATTCCTTTCTGTCCATCTCATCCGTTTTTTTATCATCATTTTTCCAAAATTTTCGCCATCCTTTTCTCCTTCCTCCTCGCCTCATTCATTTCACCAACTACCCTCCAAAATGTCATTTCCTCAATCTCCTCACCTCATCCATTTCAAAAAAATAAATTTTGCAAAATATATTGCAAAAAATATTTGTCATCAAAAAAATATTCGAACTGTCTAAAAACGATTTGTCCATTTCCCGGACAAAAAAATAGAACAGCAACAACATCACTCCCTCCTTCGTTTCATCAGTTTCATCATATATGTTTTTTAGGCGTGGTCGCATAGCTTGCGAGCTTCGCTAACGCTCGCGTGTCCCTTGTAGGATTTTAGGGTGGTTAATATCAAAATCATCACTCCTAATCAGTAAATGATACAATAGTGGTCATACTATTGTATCAATCACTCTAAGTTTCCCTATGCTTCTCCATTATGTGTTTCTCCCATTGATACGGTAGAAAACTGGCTCTACATGTCAAGCACCTAAAATGTTTTTTGCCATCTATGATTTTGATTTCATCAGGTTCTGGCAGTTTCTCCTCAGGGTTCTCGCTTCTTCTCAGGTTTCCTTGATGCCATGCTGTTCTCTCGTGTCTTGCTTTGCTTTTTAGTTGCACTTCAACATCACATAATGGACAGTAATGTGTTCTTGTTTTGTATTCCTTCGTGTATTCTCTTTGCCGTTCTTGGTATTTTTCAGGATTGTTCTTTCTATCTTCCCTTCTGTATTCTCTGTATTTTTCAGGGTTGGTGTGGTAGTGTCTTTTATTTTTTGCTCTACATATATTGCAAGTCTTGAACCCTTCTTCAAACTTGTCGGCTTTTTGATTGAACATGCATGTGCTACAATACTTTCTTTCAATTTCCATCCTTATTATCTATAGGTGTTCTCTCTTTAAGTGTAAATCCAAGCCTATAATTTATGAAAAATGTAGGCGTGGTGTCCTTTGTAGGATTTTAGGAAGCCCTTCCCCCTTTCCCCCAAAAAGGGGAAACCCTTCCCCCTTTCCCCCAAAAAGGGGAAACCCTTCCCCCCAAAAGGGGAAGCCCTTCCCCCAAAAAGGGGAAGCCCTTCCCCCAAAAAGGGGAAGCCCTTCCCCCAAAAAGGGGAAGCCCCTTCCCCCTAATTCAAACTCACCAAGATTTCACAAATTAATTCGCTAGGTATTTTGTATAGGTCTTCCTGTTTATGTATTGTTGGATTGTCTCCCCATTGTTCCTTGTTTCCACTTGGCAAACGTTGCGCAGTTTCAATATGTTTATTATTCCTGATGTTACCACAATCCTTTTTACATAGTTCTCTAGGTTTCCAAGTTGTAATGTTATTCCATAGCCTAGTGCGTTTTCTGTAAGGCATTCCATATTTACAGTAATCAACATCTTTAAATTCAAACTCATCCATAAACTCCTGATTTTTTAATAATCCAGTTTGTGGATTTTCGATTACAAAATATTTAGGATTAAAATATTTGTTATCTCGATAGTTTTTAAGACAATACTATTTGCATATTCGATATTCCTAATTCCCCTAGTTTTTGCTACGCTGTATTCAGTGCATGGGGGACTACTCCAAATAAAATCAAAATGGTTTCTGTCAAACTGTTTGTAATCCCACTCCAAAATATCAGTGTTGATATCAGCATTTTTCAAGTCTAATGATACTACATTAAATCCAAGCGACTTTGCTATGGTTCCGACGCTTTTTGTTCCGCTAAATAATTCTAATAAATTCATTTATTAGAATTATTTAGATATTAATTATTCAAATAATACATATACTCCATCATCATTTTTTGAAATGTTATAAAATTCTAATGTTTGTTGCTTTGGTTGTTTGATTTTTCCTGTATTCAACATATCACAGTATTTTTTTTGCTTTGTAGGGTAGTCACCCGATGGTCTTCCTATGGATTTTGCTTGAAATATCTTTTCGATGTTCTCCTTCTCTTCGTTGCTTTGTTGTTCGCGTTCAACTGGTTAAGTTTTTCATCAATGGATTTAATCATATCATTTAAATTTTTGATATTTTTACTTATTAATGTTATATTTTCCATTAAATTATTAATAGTATAATTCTCATTTTCAGACATTACTATATATTTATTTAGATAATTATTTATTTAATTATATATTTATAAAGTGCAATTATGTTAAATCTACTCTTTAAATACTAATTTTTCATGATTTGTTTAATAGTTTCCTGTGTTTCGTTTTCATTAGTATCGGATGGTGTTGCTTGCCTACCAAATTTAAAAGTTATATTATGGACATCAGTTTCTAAGTTGATACTGTCTTTAGTTTTATCAATATTCATTTTCTTATCATTTTTACTTACTTTAAAGCCAACTGGCACACAACTACATTTACAATTTCCCTTCCTTTGTATTTCTAACTCATTTTTAAGTTCTAACATCTTTTTGCACATAGGACAAGCAACCTCAATTACTGCTGTTTCTTTAACAATTTCTCCGCTATCTTCATCTGTTGAAGAAACGCTTAAACCTGTCTTATCTTTGTTTTTCTTTTTCTTTTTCACCATTTATATTAATATTTACATTTTTATTTTTGATATATTGTATTCCTAGCTTAAGTATTTCTAATGAATAATAACAACATTTCTTAATTTTATTATCAGTTATTATTACTTGTTCTATATTCTCTACTTCATCTATTATATTAATATAATCTGAATGACTCCTATTCATATAAATAATAAGATAAAATAGGTATTTAATCTTATTATTTTCATGCATAATAGAATATTGGTGGGGCACAGCACTTGGGGTTTTCATTGCACACGCGAGCAAGACACAAAACTAATTATCTTCAATGCTTATTGATTGAAACAATGGAAAGCCTGTTCCATTTTTTATGGTATTCACTGCCAGCATTTCATAAAAAAAGATGTTCCATTTAATATTAATTACAAGTTTTTTATATATAATTTTCTAAATATCTTTAATATTAACTATATGACAGATGTTCCAATAATAAAACCAATAAACATAACTGACTATGAATTCAAACACTCTAAATATGAGCACGTGCCAAAATTACCATTTAGAAGTATTATAGTTGCTTCTTCGACAGGCGGTAAGACTGTCCTTATTCAAAATTTAATATTGAATGTTTATAGAAATTCATTTGCAAGAATATTTATATTTTCACCCAGCGTCCATAACGACCCTACATTTACAGAAGTTAAAAAATATATCAGGGATGAATTGCACGTGGATGATGAAAAAGAACAAATTTATTTTGATAATTATAATCCAAGTGATTTAGAAAATGTAATCGAAAGACAGAAGAAAATAATTAATTATATGAAATCTAAAAAGATAAAGAAACTACATTCAATATTAATCGTTATAGATGACCACGCAGACGACCCTAAATTTGTTAGATATAGTAAACTATTACATGGATTATTTACAAGAGGCAGGCACGATGCAGTAAGTGTGATTTGTTCAACACAAAAATACAATGTTTTGGCGCCTATCATTCGTTTAAATGCCAGTTCATTATATATTTTTAGGTTGAAAAATGCCAGTGAATTAATGAGTTTTATTGAAGAAAATAGCGCCATTGTTGACAAACAGCAATTATTAGATATGTATCATCAAGCCGTTAATTTTGCTCCATATTCTTTTTTCTACGTGAATATGAATGCTAAAGACATTAACAAAATGTTTCATATCAATTTTGAACAGGCATTTCAAATTACAAATGATGAATAAAGATATTCTAATTTAATATAATATAATAATATGCCAATGAAACTATGTAGATGTGGTGGATTTTATCGTAGGGGTAATTATAATTTTCATACTAATTCTTGGATACATAAACTTTATAAAGTGTTAAAAAGACGACCAACAGACGAGGAATTATTAAGATTTCAAAATAATTTTGTTGATGAAGACGCCTCGCCAGAGGCTCGCGGGCTTCGCGACGATTTAATAGATGATATGTGTAGCAACGCCTCAACAAAATTACCCGAAAGTGAAATGACAGATTATGATAGCAATTAAAAATACTAATTATGTTTTAACATTATCAATTTAAATTAACGAAGCATTGCAAAATTGTAAAGCAGGAAGTTTATATATTAATTTGTCAGATTTTTCTTTTTCTAATTTCTCAATTCGTGCCACACATTCTTGAATAGATTTTATTATTAAAGTATCTGCTCTTGTTTTTCATCTACTCTTAAAGTCTTAATGTCTTCCATACTGTTATTTGCATCATTTTTACTTTGACCAATACCCATTATATATAATATTATTTAGATTTTAATTTTTCAAAATTGAAATGTTGGTTTTCTTCTTCTTCATCTTCGTCTTCAGTTGGTGCTGGTATTTCTGTTGGACTTTCAGATGAAGAACTATGAACAGTAACAGGTGGAGAACTATGAACACTAATAGCTTCATTTGATGAATTGCTACTGCTACTTTGTGCATTTCCTGCTGTTATCTGATCAACTAAATCTGCAATATTTATTGTTGTTGCAATTGTGCTGTGTGATAAGTTTAATATTATATCTGCTACTGTAGCGCCGTTGTGTAGCATTATTTCTATCATTTTTGTCAGTTTGAACTTCTTTTCTTCTTCATCGCTGTCATCCTCGTCTGGTTTCTTTGGCGGTGGTTCTGGCGGTTTGTTGTTGTCGAGCATTTTAGTAAAGGCTGACACCATTGCGTCGCGTTGGTTTTTCAATGTTTGTGTTGCCTGTGTTCTTGTTGGCTCATTTCTTTTGTATGTGTTTGCGCCAAAAGTTTTTAAGCATTATTTGAAACATATTGTCCTGGTTTTCCTTTACCTTAAACGCTTCAAATGTCACATTTAATGGTTGATTTGCATCATTGTATAACTTTTCTTGCGTCTCTTTGGTTGCTGTAGCAATAGTATCTGTGTTGGTTGCAATGTCAATAAACTCTCTCGGCGTGCCCTTTTTCATCAATTTCGGTGGCTGTATTGTTGTTGGTGTGTTTGGTTTCATTAGGTTATGTATTGTAAAACTGTCGTCATCATATTTATCATTGAATTTCTGCTTCTTTCTTTTCAGTATATTTTTAGTTAATATTCTCATTAAATATACTTATATTCTTATTATTAACTTTCACCGCTTCCTGCTGCTCGACTTGGAGGTTTTGCAATCTTTTTGGTAGTTGCTCCTATTACTTGTTGGGGTTTGGCGATATATTTGTAATAAACTAAGTCGCCATACATTTGGGCGATTTGGTCTGTTATTGGTTTCTTTGTATCGCCTTTTGCATTCTTATGAAGTCTTGCTAGATGTGAAAATTCTTCAAACTCCGTTGCCTTAATTAGTTGTATAATATATAAATCATTTACTACTTTGCTCATTTCAGTCAAATTATTGGCAAAAATTCGTGGTTGTCTGTCCCTTACTGAATACAATATTTCAAACGCTTGTTGTTTAAACTCCGGTTGAATGTCTGGGTGTAGTTCATCAATTCTTGATATAATTAATTTTTCTTTTTCACTTAATTGCGATTCTCTTGCTGTCATCATTTCCTCATCTGGTATTAATTCTGGGCTGTCAGTTATGTCGCTTGATATTGAGCGTCCTAACATTAAGCGCTTGAAAATAGACGATGCGCCTTGTGCAATAAAGTTTCTATGTTGTTCTTGTGCTTCTTGCTGTCTTTGTGTTGCTTGTTGTGCTCGTTGTTGCAATTCTGTTTGAACAGGTGCTATTGTTGGTTCTTCTGGTTGTGTCGGTTGGAAATCATCTGTTGTTGTTGCCGGTTCTGTGTTTCTTCTATGAAGTGCATATGTGTGTCCGTTTCTGTGTGCTTCCTGCTTCAACATTATCTCTCTCATTTGTCTGTCTAATATTATCATCTCTTGGTCTTTCAATAATTCTAAATGGTCGCTTCCATCAAAGAAAACTACCCTGAGGACTTGCTTTAAAAAATGTAGCATCTCTGTTAGGTAGTTTTCCTGTTAATTGTTCGTTCTCGCCTATTAAATTAGTGATTTCTTCATAAGTAGGTCGTCGTTTCAATCCAAATTTTGCATATGGGTTTATTATTTCTAAACTTGCTGTAGTTGCCATATTGATATAATATTAATTAGAAAATATTATTAATAATATGTTTGTGAAAATATTATTAATAATAATATTTTATTGTTACTAATATTTTGTGAAAAATATTATTAATCTATATCAATAAATCTTAAGTAAATATTAACTTTTTTGTATCTTCATACCATTTATTTAAATGTTCTTTTGTTGCATGTGGCAAGTTAGGACGATATAATTCACCCATCATCCTATCCAGCTCATTTACATAGTTTGCTCTCTCATTTCCTTCGTCAATCTTTTTCCTTAATGCTACTGATGCTTCTTGTGAGTTTCTTGACTTCATTTGTTCGTGCAGGTGTTCTAAATATTTTGTATCTTTTAAATCAAATGGACTGTATTTAATTTGTGAGGATTGTAAAAATACTTTACCTTTATTTTTCTTCGCATTCTTCTTGTGATGACGATACATTTATATATTTATCATAGATTTAAATTTAATCATAGAGCAGACTTCCGCTTTCGCGTAATTCCAGAACAGACTCCGAAATCATATGCACAAATAATTCTCGCACATCTTCATCAGTTGTCAGTGCTCTGTTACTTCCTTTCAATTTAAAGACGAGTAAACCACCCATTTTAGTATTCTGTCAAGTAAAATTAGTGTCTGCCATTTTCTCAAATGAAATCCCAATAACGAACTTGTCTTCTCTGTAGCGTTTATATGACATGCTAAAGGCGTCTTGGTCAGGGTTCAAATAGTGTAATGTTCTTCGGAGGTAGTAGGCACTCTCGGCGAGGCTTTGGCATTCAAACTCTGGATATGTCTTATTATTAATTTGTAATTGCCACGTTAAATCTAAATCTTTATCTTGAAAACCTTTACCTTGGAAACGCTCGCGCCCAGCACCATCAGGGTCAGCACCATCAAAAATACGAGAATTAATCATAGGATTGTAAAAATAGTTCCATCTCTTATAAATATAATTATCGTGTCTGTAATAATTATTATTATCAGCATCCACACCTGCTCTTGGTGCACGATACAATGTAATGAAGCAACCATTTAATTTAGAAGCGGATTTAACAATATTCATACTAATTTCAGTTCCTGCCGCGTTGAATGATTGCGTCATAGTGTGATACATTGGAAATACTAGTTTCAAACTTTGACCCTCTAACAAATGCTTTACTATATTATTGTTGACCGTGTTGTCCAATTGTATTACCTCTGCTCGTAGGATTACATTATTTAATTCCCACGAGGTGCTGGTGTCTCCAGTTGTGAAATAATAACCTTTGGCATCATTTTGAATGTTGGCATCAGTTACGGTAAAAGGCGTAACTACTGGTATATGTTCATCTGATACAATTGTAAATTCCAGTTCAAGTGGAGCATAACGAAGAGGTAAATAATAATTGCTTTCTAACAGTCCGCATACTGGTTTATGTCCTAATCGCATATAACCATTAGCGCCGGGAATTCCTGCTACTGAATGGCGAGTATATCGTGCTGTTAAATCTCCCCAGTTGTTGTGGTCTCGTGCAGTTGGAAATGTAGCCGCTGCGGGGTCTGCTGTAGGGTCAGTTCTTTTATTGACATCTAACATTTCTGCTAAGCCAGTAGCATAAGTATGTCGCCAGTCATCATCCCAGCGAGGATTCGCGCTACTTTCTAAATCGTCCATATCTCTGGCATCTTGACTTTTAAAAGAATTATACAATTCACAGTGCCTATTGTATTCAATAATATCCTGAACCTGTTGTCCGCCTACTGTGCATCTATACCGACTGAAGAAGGATGATAAATTACCTAACGGTCGTAAAAAATGACTTCGTGTTCCGTCGGTGTTTTGAAGATTTGCAAATAAACGAATACTTGATAAATCAATATATGTGTTGTCTTCTCCTGATATATGAAATCTAATATTTTTGTTTCCTGCATTTGGATTATAGACATTACTACCCGATGGAAAATAATTAACGTGTCTTCTGTCTGTGATATATTGTGCTGTTTCTGGAAGTCCAAAATTTAACGAGTTAATCATTGTAGTTTCTGATTCTGCAATTATATTATCCATTACTTATATATGATGATATAGATTTTATTTTTTATTTTTTATATTTTTCTTATGTGGAAGCATTGTAGTAGAATTGTTTGAAGTTGTATGTTTTATAGTATTTATTAGATAATTATTTTTTGTATCAACTATATCTTTTAAAGTATCATAACCTAAAATTTTATATTGTTTATCGTATTTGGTAGGTTCTTTTGTCAGTTTCTTCTCTAATGGATTTTTGTTTTGTTTTTCCTTATTTCTAAACATTATTATTAATATTATTGAGATAATGTGAGTTCATTTATACGCTTTATACAATCTTCTAATTCGTCTCTATACTTATACAAATAACTTAAATCATCTTCATCTAATGGAATGTTCTTTTCTTCTTGTTCTTTTAAAAAGTCGGTATAATCAACTCTACTATAATCTGTATAATGCATTTTGTTATTTTCTGGATGTAATTTTAAATAATCATTTTCATAATTAGTAATTTCACTATACATACCTATCATAAATCCTTCAATATTGCCTTTTCTGTAGTATATATGATTTAAATCATTGCTTCCGTGCTCTTCTTTATCCTTATTCAATACTTCTTTGCCACAATTACATTCATATTTACTATTTGATATGTTGTATTCTTTCTTTTTCTCTCGCTCTATCATCTTCTTATAAGCATATTCAATATCGTTGTCCCATTTCTCAGCATCAATACTCATATATAAGTTATATATATATATATATTTATTTATTGTTCTGGTGTAGAATTAGGATTAAACCCGTTTGAAACTGCCGTAGTAGGATTAATTTCAGTCATACCTTGTCCTGTCCCATTATTGAAACTGTGTTTATCTAATAAATTATTGCTTTCTATTTCTCCAGTTATTGCCGCGTCATCGAACATTGCTATAGGGTCTCCACGATTTCTAAATCGTAAGTGTCGCGGGTTTTTCTGTTGATTACTTCCTGATACAAAAGGTGATGAATAAACAGTAGTAGCATATTTGTTTCCGTGTCTGTTGTTGATTTCTTGAACAACGGAACTGCCGAGACTATGTCCAACGAGTCTATCGACATCTGGATTTTTCCTTAATTCTTCCATTGCGTCTTTATATCTTTCGCTTAATTGAACATTATGAGTAGGAATAAAAAACAAATCTGCAATTACATCATTGACTTTGTGATTTAGTCCCGTTTTAGCACCAGTGCCGCCAATATATAATGTGTTGCCTATTCTTGTTATTCCATTTACATTAGAATAGGCTGCCTCTAAACCCTTGACATCATCGATTTTATTTTTATTTTGAACATTGATTTCTTCAGCATAGCGTGTTTTATGTTTCATTATTTGCTTATCAAAATGTTTATTGAAACCTCCTAGTTTGTCTTCCAATGTCTTTTTATGATTAAAAAATACATCTTCTATTAAATCCTTACCTGCTGTATATGCTTTATCACTTGCTACACCTGCCATCATTTGCGTCGGCGTCCTGCCTTCTATAGCACCTAATAATAATTGTCGTCCAATCATATAATAATAATTATATTATAATTTCTATTGAATATTATATTTATGAGTGACAGATTAACATATAAAAAAAATCTATGTTGATAGTGCCTACAGATTGCAAGAAAGTAATTCTACCAGCGACTTTATTATAGAACTTGGCCAAAACTTTGAAATTCCACCAAGAACAAAAATGTTCGTGACAGAGTGTTCATTCAGCACTCCGTTTTATACAACAGAGAAGGGTTTTATGAAAGATTCGATACTATGTTGTATAATAGTTCCAATGTCTTATTAAGAAGCACTGCCGTTGATGTATCCGGTGAAATTTATTATGCCAATTATCATTTAAAATACAATCAGAATTAAACGCGGCATTTAATGATATTGTGCCGGATTTATTCTTAACAGTATATGGACAAAGTGAACGCAAAATGGAACTTAAATTAAATGACCCTCTAACTTACAAAATCAAAATACCTACAGATGAAGAATTAGAAACTTATGTAAATGGCGAATGGAACAGAGGACAGTTTGAATATGACAACTTGAGACCAAAAGCTATCAATTATTTATTAAGTAATTATATTGCCTATGAACCTGCGACATCTTGGTTAAATGGATATTTTAATTTAGTTCCTTTTCAGAATATATACATAAATTGTCCCCAATTAAGCGATTATAAATATTCAGCGCCTAATAATTTCAGCAGTTCAGTAATTAAAAAAGTTCAAATCAATCAACAACTTGGCGGAGTTATAACAGATTTTACAGCGCCCATATATGCAGATTTTATTGATGTAGGCGGTAAAAATATTAAGAGACTACACTTTAGAATAACAACTTCAAGAAACGAGTTAATTGATTTTCACGGCGTACCCATTTCTTTTAGCATTCTCTTTCAATTAGATAATTGAATAAACCCCTAAATATTAATATTTATATCAAATTATTAATATTAATATTTCTCAATTTGTCCATATATACAAAATATATTAAAAAATATAGACAAAATATATAATATATTCTATATGTCAGAAGTTGAACCTGAAATTACTAATACAATTGAAGCAGACGAGCCAGTAAATGAATTACCACCAATTAGCACCAAAGGCAGAACCAACAATAGAAGCACCAACAGAAGCGAAACCTATAGAACCATTGAAAAACAACTCAAAAACTCAAGCACGCAATGAAAAGAAAATAACCTGTCCAAAATGTGCCAAAACTTTAACATTAAAATCTTACAGATACAGTCATGAACGCAATTGCCAAGGACCATTAGAAACCAAGCCTATAAAACCTAAACCAAAAGCAGTTCCAATAGCAAAACCCCAGAAGGTAGAATACCACGAAGTAGCGCACCACGAAGAAAATCAACAACCACAACAGCAACACACCACCCCCAAGAAGAATGCAACCACAACCGCCTGCAAACCCGCTACAAAATATAGCACAGCATTGCCAATTATTGCAAAATGAATATTTGAGACAGAAGCAAGAAAAATACAATGCATTAAATAAAGGTATATTTGGTTCAAGAGGAAAAAAGGATAGACTATAATTATTTTATAACCTACTATATAATAATTATGTTTTCAACATTATCATTGGATGGCTCAAGCAGAATTATAGCAAGTGAATTAGTATTAATAAATTCAACAGAACCATCAACCTTAAGCAGTGTTTATGCTACAAAGCAAGAATTAGCAGATACAACAGGCGCATTGGGTGGCGGTTATACTACTGAAGAAGTTGATGCACTGATATTAGCACAAAAAAATAAGATAGATGCCAATATTTTAGATATTACTGAATTAAACGCAGCATCAACAACAATGTTTGACGAACAAGTAAATCAAAACACAACAATTACAAGCAACCTTAATAATATAACAGCACACGGATTAACCATAACTTCAATACTACCGACCATATCCGCAAATACAATTAAACTTGACACAAATGCTAATAATATTAGTTCTAATACTTTTTTAATCAGTAATTTAAATGCTACAATAACATCAAACTTCAATACTATTAGTTCTAATACATTCTTAGTAGGAAATTTCAATAATACAATCACTTCAAACTTCAATAATATAAGTTCAAATTCTTCACTAACAACAGGACACGGAAACACAATATCAACAATTTTAGCAGATGTATCAACATTATATACAAACGGTACTAATTTATTCAATACAAATACCGCATACAGCAATACATTTGCTTCAATCGTATCAGACAACACTACACAAGATTTATTAATAACTGAAAATTCAAATACGATTAACAGTTTAATATCAGCAGATTTACAAAAATTAGATAAAACAATCACAACTGCACAAACAGTAAACTCTCCACTAACAATTAGTTTAACAGATAATACTAATCCAATTTTTAGAATTCAAGATGCCGTAAGTAACCAACGCTTAGAATTTAAAAGAGGTTGTCAGTTGGACTCGTATCAAGGTTTAACAGGTGCTACACCTTATACATTATGGCTAGGATGGAATACGGGAGATGTTGTTATTGGAAGACCTATTAATGCTTCAAGAATTACGATTAACGGTAATGTTCATAGTTCATACAATTTTGCTCAAGCACACGGAACTTCATATTTTGAAGGCGCTGTTTATATGAAAGGTAATTTATTTACAAATAATGATTTTTCAACAGATATTAAAACTAAAATTGATAATTTAGACAATGCATTAACTCCATATTTAGAAACACACACACCCGCGGCAACAGAAGGTTTTTATATTCATCATCCTAATTTTGTTGCTTGTAGTATTGGCGATATTACAAATTCTTCTAACCAATATTTTATGTGCGATGGTGCTGTATCTAAAACCATATTCAATAAACCAGTTGACGTATTAGGTGATGTATATACAAACGGCGATTTAACAATGGTTTCTGGTAAGAAAGTTGAAGTCAACCAAGTTCAGTCTGTATCAGGAAATACTTTATTATTACAAAATTCACCGAGTGGCAATGTTCAATTTGGCAACACATCAAAACTAATAATTGATAATGCTGAAATGTATGTCGATACAAATGATTTAATAATCAGGAATAGCAACACGTCAAACTCTATTAATTTGGTTGTTGGATTATCTTCAACATATGCTGATAATAAAATTATTTTAAATAGTGGTAGCAATAGCGAATTACGAGGCGACTGGACTATTGACGGTGATATGACTTTTGGAATTGCTCATAAAATCAATTTGAGACATTTAAACAGTGATGCTGTTTTAAGATTAGAAGCATCAACAACTATTGATAGTTATATTGATGGCACTAAATATTTGCAATTGGATGATACTCAATTTTCATCATTTAACGGATTTAATTTAAGTAGCGATAAGAGACTGAAAGATAATATAGAAGATGTAGAAGACGACACTATAAATATGGTAAAAAACATTAAGATTAAAACATTTGTTAAAAATCAAAAAACTAAAAAGACTGAATTAGGATGGATTGCTCAAGATGTTCAACAATACACAAATCCTAAATATAATATTGTAAATGATTCAGGAGAATACTTAACGATGTGTTATGACAGAATGGCCTGTATTAGTTGGGATGCTTTATCAAAACTAATCCATCGCGTAGAATATTTGGAAACTAAATTATTGAAAAAGAAAAAATCTAAATAATTAATAATATTAAACAACATAATATTATTAAGTATTTCATTTCGTGAGCTTGTCAAGTAGTTCTTGAGGGTTTTTAATTTCATCAATATCTATATTTTGTTTTTCTATGTATTCCTTTATGGCTTTCTGACGATATGCCTTTTTGCTTTGTTCAATTTTATTTTCCATCCATCCATCTTTTTGTAGGTTCTTAAGATAATACAAGCGGTTGTATATAGCCATCTGTTTTTGTATCTCTTCCATTGTGTAGTCATCCGGGTTCAAGTCCTTAGTAACATCATGATATTTTGATAATCTGGGCATTCTGTTAATATATTATTAACACAGTATTTCTTTAAATAAGTTTTACATAAAATATAATTATATACTATAAATTATTATTAAATAACATTTCAAGAAAAACGCATTTAAAGAAATATTGACACTATAAAATATATAATATAAATATTATTATGACATCAAAAGCTGTAAAAAGAAATATTAACTCTTTAGAAAGCAAACTCGAAAGGAACAAGGGGAATTTATCAACACAACAAAAGGCAAAGGTTAGAGACATTATAGGATTATACACCGACAGGAAAATATCACAATACACAACAGCGGAGAAGATAGTTAATGATTTCATAAAGGCAAAATCAGAGGATGAAAAGAGCAAGGCAAATCAAAAATATGACCAGGTTATGAACACATATGAAGAGAGAGAACCACTAAACGAAAGAATGAAAAAGAACAAACAGGAGAACATAACAAGAGGGCACAAAACAAAACCCAGAGATTACACAATCGGATTTCGTTTTTTACTATGAGTGGATATGGAGCACATAAGGTAAAAGCGTCGTTTAAAGACATTGAAGGCGGGACATATTATCCCATGCATTTTGATGATAAGCATGCGGGAGTGAAGACTGGAAGATGGATAGAGGAATTAGTCAAGAAGAGAATTTTTAGACTGTATGACAAAAACCTTTTTAAGAAGGTTATTAAAACACTGGCACAAGATGACGACATCGCTAGGCATTACAAGACAATGAAGCACTATATAGATGCAGTAGTCATTTATGATGCCGACACGGTAGAAGGAGATATTAAAGATTATGACCCTAAAAAGAAGAACTTAAAAAACGCAAATAATATTGGTATTTTTCATAGATATATGGAAACAGAACTCGACCCAGAATATTGCACTTTTGAGGAAGCCATTAAGGTAAAGCATTATGTTGAAAACGAATGTTGGATTAACACATTGAATGATTTTTACGGACAAGACAAGAACATGAAGAAGATGACCAGAGAAAGTATTTTGAAACTCATAGACAAAACAGACGAGGAATTCAAAAACCATGGTGCTTCAATAGAAGACATGAACAAGGTATTTAAAGAGTATGCCATCACCGCCAGAATTTTCGATATTGTAGGTAATTTGAGTTTTACATTTGACCCACCAAAAAGAAACCACCATATCAAAACATTCTACGCATTAATAAAGAATGACCATATATATACATTAAATAAGGACTTGAAACAATTGAAATCAAATTTAGGAATAAAGAAAGAGTATAATATCAATGTTAATGCTTCTACCGACTTTTATTTAAATCATAGAGAGGAACCCATTAAATGCATCATGATTGAAGAGCTGGATGACATATTAAAACACACCGAACAGGACGAATACACAATGATATATACACGCAATGATTTGGCGAAAATGTATTATCAAGCAAAGCAGGCGGGCTATGACCCGAAAATTAAATTTAGTGCGTGTATCATTTCGGAGCTGATGTTTCAATTCAAGATTAAGAAAAGAATAATTACATACAGGATAAAAACACAAAATTTGATTGATGCCTTCAATGCAAGTATAACAGTAGAAACTGAAGACACCTACAATAGGATGTCAAGAGCGATGTTTGAATTCAATAAATCATTATTTAATCCACTGCATAAATCTTATTATAATGACATTGATGTAGACATTTTAAACACATGCAGGACAGTAGCACCCGCTGGTAAAGTTCATTACTTTTATCATAGTAATGAATTACATATAGAGATTGACCAGAACAAGGCATATACACATAATTTAACTAAAATCGTAAAAATTCCAGTGTTTAAACAATTTGACATTTGGATGCCTTATGAGTATGGTAAACATGATTTTAATAACATGGGAGAATTATGTTTATTCTTAGTTAAGTTTACTGGAAAACAAACATCATTATTTTTTAATAAACAATATAATTTAATATATGGCATGTTTTTAGGAGAGTTTATTGACGAAGTCGAAATTTTATATTTTAAAAAGCCTTCTTCGATTTATGAAGTAGATTATAAAAGTATAGTTGAGAACCTATGGAAGACTAACATATCAAATAATTTAGGCGAAGACATCAAGGTTAAGAAGTTGATTTCAAATGTAAATATCGGATTGTTAGAAAAGGGAACTAACAAGTCTCAGAAGAGTTTAGTATTTGATACATTAAGTGAAGCATTGTATCATCAAAATCTGTATGGGGGAAGAATTAATAAGATTAGTGGATTTTATGATGATAAGGTTTTGACAGAGATGACAAATGAATATATTAAAGAATTAGAAAGGAACATAGGCGAGGGATGGGTTTTAGAATTTAAGGCTCATGATAACGATGATGATAGGTACCGGAATTCTGATGATGGTACATATAAATTTTGGAAAAATAATATGTATTATCACAATCATTGTCGTGAATGTTATAAAATTATAGATGGTAAAAAAATACGATATCAAAAACGTGGAGAAAGAATCAGAAGTCAAATATTACACATTGACAACGACACATAAACAAGACTTAACCAATGGCTTTAGGTATATTAAAGAGCTACTCATGCAACGACATAATTTTAAAATGCATAAAGATTATAAAACATTGAAAAACAACAATATCAATGTGCATAGTGTTAAAACCGATGCCTTCATTATTGATAGGAAAAATATTGACAAGGCCAAAACATTGATTAAGTTTTCAACCAAAAGGGGAGGATGGAGAGCTGAAGATAATAAACAAGTATCACCACCGAGTGATATATACAAAATTAAGGTTAATGAGTTATCAGAAATTCCGACTTACAATAATGTAAAAATTCGTGTTAAAGACGAATACGACACCAAAAGCATTTGTGAGCAAATTGTGTCGTGTAATCCGGTGTTGATAAAAGCAAAACTGGCTGGAAGCGGCAAGAGTTATATAGGCGAATATATGAAAAATCTAGGTTATAATGTGTTATTCGTATGTTCTAATAACAAGCAGAAGCAAGAAACCGAAGCCGACGCCGTAACATTAAACAAGTTTTTCAGTATTCCAATAGAAGCTGGAGAAAGACTACCGACATTTGACCATTCTGATTATAATTGTATTGTGTTTGATGAGCTAGGTATGGCGGGCAATTATATTTTGAACAGAGTTAGGGAGTTTAAGGATACGTACCCAGAGAAGATAATTATAGGAACTGCTGACGGGAAGCAGTTGAAACCTATAGCTGATTTAACTAACACCCAGGACCACGAGACATATTTAAACAACTGTCTTAATCAAATATTTAAATATAAGATTTATCTTAAGATATCTAAGAGACTTAAGACAGAAGAAGATAAAATTAAATTGAATGATATATATAATGACATTTGGAAAAATAAACTGCCCATTAAGGAAATAGTAAATAAACATTTTGAAACTACAAGCGACATCATGGAAGGAGAGCATAACATAGCCTATACTAATGCTAGGTGCAAATGGGTAAGCAAGACCGTAAGAAATAATTTAGGAAAGACAGATAAATATGAAATTGGAGAGCATGTGATATGCAGAGTTTATAAAAAAGAAATGGGGCAGGTGTTTAATGTAAATATTACTTATGAAATTATTAGTATTGATGATTGGAAAGTAGAAATCCAAGATATCAAAAGTAAAACTATATTCATGACAAACACCACGACTTTAGACAAGCACTTTATACATGCGTATTGTGCTACATGTCATTCGTCTCAAGGGGCTTCTCTAGATAAAAGCATTACTATACACGAATGGGATAAATCACATTTGGTCAGCCGTGAGTGGATTTGGACAGCCCTCACGAGATGCAGAGATATCAATAAAGTCAAGTTTTTCAAAGCAGACGTAGATGATACTGATTAAATGAAGCACAAGTAACCAGATATTTAGAACATAAGATTAAACAATATAAATTACAAGACATGAAAGCAGAGAGAGAGATAGACAACAAACAATATATTGATGTCAAATGGTTATTTGACAGGCTTAATACCAGATGTAATAAATGCAGTTCAGATTTTGACATAGAAATAAATAATGGAGTAATAAATAGCAATATGACAGCCCAAAGAATAAACAACGAGTATGCCCATCATAAGGAAAACTGTATATCTTACTGTTTAAACTGTAATCGCCGGGAAAAATAATATCTATCTTATTTTATATGGCATCTAAGCAAGATATTATTAATAATGTTTATTATGATAAGGGAGGCTTCGGGTCAAAGAACCGCACTTTACAAGAAGCAAGAAAAAAGGATAACACAATAACTATAAACGATATTAATGAGTTTTTTAGGAAGAATGTAGAACAGAAAGCCAAGCCAAGAGGACAGAATTCATTTGTAGCTCCTAACGCATATTATGAGTTTCAAATTGATTTATTTTTCATTAATGATATCCCTAAACAAAAAATGAAAGTTGGCATGATGTGTATTGACATATTTTCTAAGTATATGGTTGTTGTCCCGCTTATGTCAAAACAGCCAGCGGACATTTTAGCAGGACTGATGGAATGTATTAAAAAAATGGATGGAAAGCCCAAACTAATTTATATTGACGATGAAGGAGCTTATAATAATCAAAGTGTTATAGATTTTTTGAAAGATGAAAAAGTAGAATTACATAGAACCAGAGGTCACCCAGCATTCGCGGAGAGGGCGATAAGGACGTTTAAAGATAGCTTGTATAAGAGGGTTGAAAACGATGAGAAAAAAGGAAAGGCTATTCAATGGACAGACTACATACACGAGATTATATTAACTTATAACAATGGAATAAAGCACACTTCGCACGGCTTAACACCGTCAGAAGCAAGAAAGCCTAAACATCAATTAGAAGTGAGTTTAAATTTAGGTATGAAAGCCAAAAGAAATAGAGTTTATCCAGATTTAAATGTAGGAAATGAAGTTAAGATATTCAGGAAAAGGAGACCGAATGAAAAGGAGAGAGTAGGAGTATGGACTAAACAAACCTACAAAATAGCAAAGATTGAAAAGAAGTTAGGACAGGAATACTATTATATTGAAAATTATGACAGGGCATTTTTGAGACATGAGTTATTAAAGGTATAAATTTATTTCTTGTAAAAAAGTATTAAGAAATAAAAACTATATATATTATAATAGAAATGGTGGAAACCGAAATCAATAATTATATCAATAAAAAAATGCTATGATTGTTGCCACTTTAAAAAAGAAAATATGGAATTATATAAATTGAATTTCCTAATGGAATAGTTAATAATATTATTGATTATTCTTTGGGTAAAGAAAATTTATGTAAAATTTGTAGAAATTGGAGATATTACCAAGAAGCAATCGAATGTAATTTGGATATTGAAAAGCTTAATGAAAGAAATGTTGAAGATGACATTTTGATATTTTTAACTGTGTATAAAATACCACCTTATGATTATGTTAGAGCATTTATGAAAATCAGTAAGAAGAAGTATGAAATAATTGACTACATATTATGGATGTTGGAGCATCAAAGAAAAGAAGGGTTTGATGTAAAAACAGTCATTAAATCACATATTGAAAGTGAAAAGTTTAATGTTAAAAATACAGTGAGAGATACTAATATTATTTTTAAAATGATGTATGAAAGAGGTAAGATGTATCAATTAAATTATTATCCTGAACTTAAATTATAATCATAATATAATAATAACATGTAAAATATTATATGTTATAATTATATTTCAATATGTAATTTTATTTCTTGTAAAAAAGTATTTAAAGAAATAAACACTATATATATTACAGTGGAAATGTTATTTAATTATTCAAAGTGCGAATGTTGTACAACTAAAAGGAATGATGTTAATATAACATTGTATAAGTTATTACCCGCCAATCTATGTAATAAAATAAGTGAATATGATGTATATTGTAATCAATGCTGTATAACAAGAGACCTTGAAAAGTTTTTTGTTGAAGAACATAAGGATAAGGGATATACAAAGTTTCAATTACAATTGAAATTCTTTATGAGATATCAAAAACGATTTCCTGTATGTTTTTACCATAAAATTGCTAGAAAGTCATTTGAAAAAGAAATTGATGAGTTCTTTAATAATAAAGATTTAATTAAGAGGTTTGGAGGGGCAAACGCAATTAAACCATATAAAGCATTCGTTAAAAAATTTCGAGACATGTTTGAAGCGATTGATTGGCATTTATTAAGTAAAGATAAAATAAACGAGGTCTTGAATGAATTTAGAATAACTAAATATCATGTATGGTCTTACTACAACACTAAATATCAAGTATGGCTACTAGTTAATTTGTTTTTCTGGGAATATATTTATTCAATAATAGGAAAAGACAATATCAAATATATAGACATTGGCGATATTGATAAATATGTAGATTACATATTTGAAGACATTTTTCCTGACTATAAATGTAACCCATAATTATTAATCATACTATAATAATAACATTTATACCCTTATATGTTATAATTATAATGTAAGTATAGCGTTTTATATATTGAAGATAAAATCCTACAAGGGACACGCGAGCGTTAGCGAAGCTCGCAAGCTATGCGACCACGCCTAAACAAATATATGATGAAACTGATGAAACGAAGGAGGGAGTGATGTTGTTGCTGTTCTATTTTTTGTCCGGGAAATGGACAAATCGTTTTTAGACAGTTCGAATATTTTTTTGATGACAAATATTTTTTGCAATATATTTTGCAAAATTTATTTTTTTGAAATGGATGAGGTGAGGAGATTGAGGAAATGACATTTTGGAGGGTAGTTGGTGAAATGAATGAGGCGAGGAGGAAGGAGAAAAGGATGGCGAAAATTTTGGAAAAATGATGATAAAAAAACGGATGAGATGGACAGAAAGGAATGTAGAAAAATGATGAAAACGAATAAGGGTAGAAGATGGAAGATGAAAAAAATGTAGGGGGGGGTGTATGTATGAAAGCAATTTATTGCTGGGCAAGGCCCCCGACTACTTAGTCTTCGCCTCTTTTCAGGCTCAAACTGCTTGCGTCAAAGTGGCTGGCCATGGTCGAAGCGAGCCGGCGACGTCAG
The DNA here is from genome assembly GCA_963377175.1 of Effrenium voratum. Classification (NCBI taxonomy): domain Eukaryota; class Dinophyceae; order Suessiales; family Symbiodiniaceae; genus Effrenium; species Effrenium voratum. The sequence continues at coordinate 200,740 of CAUJNA010000057.1, forward strand.
GGTCAGTACTGTTAGTATCACCATTATCATCATCACCATCATCATGAAGAAACCGACCTTCACCGACGTAAAACATCTCTCCTTTTCTTGTCTGCACTCTTCCCGCCTGGGGTTTCGGACCCCTGGTGCGGTCACGTTCTCCGTCTTCGCTCTCTGACAGTGAGGACAGGGTTCTTGGGCAGGTGCCTCGTGAGATGCCTGAGGGTTCTACAAAAGCCTTCCAATCGTCAGCACTCCTCGTTCAGATTGAATTCAATACCCTCGTCCTGAAGAGGAGCGCTCAGAGGGGGAAGATCGTCGACGATAGTGTCATTTAGCACTGGCGTGTGGAACGGGGGGCGTTGAGGGAGACTCAGCTCCATGCAGCGCGGAAGGAGCAAGTTCAGCGGGAATGCCATAAGTGGCATCGTTCATGGGAAGACTGAGGTTGCACTTGGAGACAAGCCACAGTGTTCACAACGTCAAGGACAGCTTCCTTGCCGTTGTTCCATATAGCTTGCCGACAGATATCAGCGAGTGTAAGGAGTAGAGATATGCGCGACACTCTATACATCATGCGCCGTCGGATTGACTTGGACAAATTGCTCCTGCCACGCCTACGGTTCCGGTGACATGCCTACATTCACCGGTCCGGGGTTGCTATATAGCCTTTTGGGGCACGTGATGCGCCGGCAGCATTGGGCTCTTGCGTTCGGCCTTCCATTGTTGAAAGAGAGGTGATCTGTTGACTTCGGCAGTGCGGGAAAAAACTCGCTTCCCTGGTTAGGACGCACAGAGGCGTTCCACGCAGTGCGGAGAGCGGAGTCGGTGTAAAACCAGAAGGCGGTCTTGATGTCACCCGGACTGTCGCCGATCTTTCCAATGGCTCGGCTCGCTCGCTGTAGGAATGTCTCGTGCGCAACCCCGAGCGAACGACCCGAGAAAAGAGTAGTGCGCCCCAAGCAGGGGCCGTCTCAACTACTTCTCAAATGCTGCACCAGGTTTCTGAATGCCGATTTGCTCACAAGGAAAATAAATCGAGATCCCCCTAAATTTTGCCTCTATCCCGGCCCCAATACACCTTCAAGCGCGATTCCGCTCCCTTGTGCAGCAAGGCGACACCTCGCGTGCGCCCGTCCTGTACGCTGGCGGCGGTCCTGACCTCGGAGAAGGACCCAGCCACTAGATGATTCCCGAATAGTCACTAGGGGGTTCCCTACACCGATCATGTCTTTGGATTGAACGCCAGGCGCTGCAGCATTGTGATGAGGGTTGAATTTCTCCTTGGTGTTGGAGACATTGTAGCGTGTCCACCAGCGAGACTGCTTTCCGAGCAGCCTTCGTGATCCCTTCGTAGTTCTGGACCTCGCGGTTGCGCTCCCGGCGCTGGATGTGGGGAGCAGACATGGGGGTGTCGCACTTGCGCGGGAAGTACGTGCTGCGACGTACTCTTGCCGATCATCGCGACTGGCGGCCTCGTGGCCTGTCCGAAGATATGCGCGTGTCGAGCAGTTCAATGATGAGGAAGGTCAGCATGTGGAACACATGGAGTTCCGACACATGGTGCATGTGTTGAATGCAGGAGGCTGGCATTTGACGTTGCTGTTCGGCTGCCGGTGCAGCAGGACCGGCCAGGTCCAGGATCCGGGCGCCTGGGAGCTTGATCAGCGGAGTCAGCCCGAATGCCGTCAGAGAGCTCCATTCTTCGCCTCGGCACTCAAATACGCCTCGCAGCCTACTTTGCAGCGTTGAAGCCCGTGACGTCCGCTTTTGCTACGACCTGTGCGACACAGCGGAAGCTACATGGAGCAGTTGTGGTCGAAGCATTCGTTGCGCCGTTTCCCTGCGTTTGACGCAGAAGAAACGGGGCTCACGGTGAGGCCAGGAACTTCTAGTGTCTTGGGGGCCAAGGCTGATCCAGCACCTCCCAGGTCCACCGGATGGAGCGCTGGCAGGCGCAAGGTCGTTCGTTTCTGTGGCCGGGGGCGCCAAGAGTGGAAAAGAAGAGCCCAGCATCACATCAGAACTTTGCCCTCCCCAACTCTGCGCCCACAAGAGCAGCGATTTTGCGAAGCGATTCGTGTCCCTGGTCGAGGCGAGCTGCTGGACGTAGGATTCAACGTTGCCTCTCACGGATCTCTCATTGCTGACGGCTCCCTCCATTGTCATGAGGGTCCGGGAGTTCGCCTCCGGATCCTTCGTACTTCACGTTCAAGTTCACCGACATCGGGGAATTTCAGAAGTTGAGCTCGGCCTGTCATCATACGCGCCTGACATCAACCTCAGCACAAGTACCTTCAAACACGCCATGCTGGATGGATTCGGGCAGCCAAATTCCACATGGAACCAATGCCCATTCAACGATGAAAGTCGTTGACAAACTCACTGAAATCAGCGGGGCCAACGTCTTGAACCGGCCATTAGTACCTTGAAGCGACATACATCAACCTCTCTAAACTTCGCCTCATGCCGGGTGAATGTCCCGGCAACAGCTTCAAAGGAGAGCTTAACCTTCCTTTCAAAGTTTGTGATGCGCTCAATCGTCTTTTGATCTCTGACACGCACTCCTGCCCCGGATCTAGGAATGGCGTTTTTTGAATCTCCGCCTTGCAACCTTTGATGTCGTTGTGGATAGCAAGGAGTAAGCGCTGGAGACTCACTGGGGGCGGGGCGATTGTTTGCGCTTCCAGCCCCATTGTTCCCGTCATCCTGCTCAGGCCACAGATCTGAAGGAAGTTGGTTTGGTCTACAAGCACGAGCTCACAGGCTCCGGACCCAACCAATCCTAGTTCTAGATCGTCGGTTTCTGGGGGTGCTGAGAGCTGGATCTTTGCGCCCGCCCTCCGTGTCCTTTTCGGACATGGGGGCGTTGGCTGTGGCTAGATCCTGCAGAGTTGATGGGCACGTAAGCAGGTTCAGCATGAGCAGGAGGGCGAGATCTCAGTTCAATGCTCTGGGTTCAACATCCATGCGATCTTGAGGCAGTTCAAGAACGCGTTAGTCATGTTGTGAAATGAAGACATCCAGTCCTGGATCGAACGGCTTTGGCAACAACGCCTTGGAGATTATGGGTGGGACAGCCCTCCTTTCCGGAGTGGTTCCTTGGCGTCGGCATGACATGGGATGTCTACGGGGTTGAGAGCAAGGCGACTGGTTTGGCGACCATCCTGCCCAGAGGCAACGCGGAGGTTGACAATAATGGCGATGGGCCCCTTGCGCGAGTCATGAGGGAGGCCAGCCTTAATTTAGGGAACGCTGCTGGAAGTGAAGGCTCTCTCCCAGTCATCGTTCACGACTTGGTTCGGCGGTCACCGTCGGAGGAATAGGCCACAACAGACCTGTTTGGCTTGGGGCAATTGAGGGCGTGCAGGGCGGGGCCCATGATGCGGCGCTCTTGGCAAAACCCGCAAAAAGCAGAGCTGTTTGGATGAAGAGCAAGCAAGGGAAGCAACAGAGACAAAATGGATCATGATGTACCCAAAGTACCCAGGAGCACAAATCGTGGGGAAAGAAGTAGGGGCGTGACACAGAAACCTAGTTCGGAGGGTAATGAACACAAGTTGCAAAAGATGGGAGTGACCGCTCAAGCTCAGGGAGCCTTGCCGAAGATCCGCTCACCACCTAATACCAAGCAGCCGCAGCACCGAGTCCGATTTGCCAATGATGAACAAGTAACTTGAGCCAAGCGGCAGCGTATGGCCGCTTGCTTATGAAACAACATCCCGTGAACAAGACACAACGAATGCGCCACCAGGCCACTTCAGCCTGGCGCGCTACAGTTCCCTTTCTAACAAGCTTTGCGCGGCCCCCGCCTCGGTAATATGTGAATCCAAACCTTTCTGGTGCACAAAATGCACACTAGAGGACGATTGGCCCGAAAGCATTTTTCCCCAAGCGTTTCCCACCATGTGCTTTTCCAGCCGCGGACACGCCCTTTTACATCGATGCAACAGCTTCTGAAAAGCAGGCTCGTGCAACTTGGCTCTATGTAACTTGACTCTATGTAACTTGGCTCTGTGCAACTTGGCTCTGTGTAACTTTTGGCTCTGTGCAACTTGGCTCTGTGCCACTCGCAGCCGGGGCTCGAAAATCGCAACTTTTAAGTACGAAAGTAGTACGTGAAGTCCACTTTCGCAGCTGGGGCTCGAAAATCGCAACTTTTAAGTACGAAAGTAGTACGCGAAGTCACACTTTCGCAGCCGGGGCTTGAAAATCGCAACTTTTAAGTACGAAAGTAGTACGCGAAGTCCACTTTCGCAGCTGGGGCTCGAAAATCGCAACTTTTAAGTACGAAAGTAGTACGCGAAATCCACTTTCGCTGAAAATCGCAATTTAAGTGCGAAAGTAGTACGTAAAGTCCACTTCCGCAGCTGCTGGAAAATCACGACTTTCAAGTACGAAAGTAGTACGCGAAGTCCAATCGCAACTTTTCAGTACAAAAGTAGTCCGCGAAGTCAACTTTCGGGGCTTGAAAATCGAAACTTTTAAGTGCAGATATAGATGGATAGATAAATAGATCGATAGACAGATAGAGAGAGATAGCTAGAGAGATAGATAGAAAGAGAGATAGAGAAAGAGATAGATAGATAGATAGATAAATAGATAGATAGAGACAGAGAGCGAGATAGATAGATAGATAGATAGACAGAGAGAAGGAGAAAGATAGAGAAATAGATCGATAGAAAAAAAGAAAGAAAATAGATAAATAGATAGATAAAGATAGAGATAGAGAGACACATAAATAGATAGATAGGTAGATAGAGAGGTAGACAGATAGATAGGTAGATAGATAGAGAGATAGATAAAGAGATGGATGGATAGATAAAACAATCAGATAGATAGATAGACAAATAGATAGATAGAGAGAGAGAGTTACATAAATAGATAGAAAGAGAGATAATGAGATAGATAGATAGATAGGTAGATGGATAGATAGGTAGATAAATGGATAGAGAGGGGGGGGTACATAGATAGATAGGTAGAGAGATAGAGAGATAGAGAGATAGATGCGCAGGAGATAGATGGAGAGATAGATAGAGAGATAGAAAGAGATAGAGATAGAGAGATAAAGAGATAGAAAGAAAGAAAGAAAGATAGAGAGATAGATCGATAGAAAAAAAGAAAGAGAGATAGATAGAGAGATAAACAAATAGATGGATGAACAATCAGAAGATAGATAGACATATACATAGATAGATGGATAAAGAAAAAAGATAAATAAAGAGATAAAGAGATAGAGAGATAGATAGATAGATAGATAGATAAGTAGATGGATAAGGAAATAGAAAGAAAGAAAGAAAGATAGATAAATAGATAAAGAAGTAGATAGCTAGATGGATAGACAAATAGAGAGAGAGAGAGATAGAGGGATAGAGAGATAGATAGATAGATAGATAGATAGATAGGTAGATGGATAGAGAAATAGAAAGAAAGGGTGATAGCTAGATAGATAGACAAATAGAGAGAGAGAGAGAGAGATAGAGGGATAGAGAGATAGATAGAGGGATAGAGAGATAGATAGATACAAAAAAAAGAAAGAGAGATAGAGATATTGGTAGATATATAGAGAGAAAGATAAAGAGCTAGATAGATACATAGAAAAGATAGATAGAGAGATAGATAGATAGATAAGCAGATAGTTAGCTAACACGAAAGATAGATAGATAGGTAGTTAGGTAGGTAGATAGATAGATAAAGAAAGAAAGATAGATAGATAGACAGATAGATAGACAGAGAAGAGACAAAAGAAATAACAGCACAAAAACAAGCAAGCGAAAGAAAGAAAGACAAGACAGACAGAAAGAAGGAAAGAAGGGAGGAAGGAAGGAAGGAAAGAAAGAAAGGAAGAGTGACGGAGAAAAGAGAAAAGGAGTCAAGAAAAGAAGTAGAAAGAGAACTATAGTTTTTATATTTTTCAAACTTCCGCCCACCGGCTTCGCCGGCTCTACTGGTAACTTGGCTCTATGTAACTTGGCTCAAGGTAACTTAGCTCTATGTAACTTGGCTCTACGTAACTTGTCAAAGGGCTCCGCACGGAAGAACCCTTCGCGATGCTTTCGCAGCTTGGCTCTGTGAAAGTTGGCTCTACGCAAGGTACTTTTCGCGAGTGGCTCTGCGAAACTTGGCTCTGCGAAACTTGGCTCTGGATCCAATTTCACAAAGTGCGGCGAGTGAGGGTCGAACTCACGACCTTAGGATTATGAGACCTATGCGCTACCAACTGCGCTATCGCCGCTTGGAATGTGGCCACGCACAACTTGACAACTGCGTACAGAACTGGCAGCACGCAACAATCGCCCTGAAAAAAATTGCATCAGCCGGGAATCGAGCCCGGGTCACATCGATGGCAACGATGTATTCTGCCACTAGACCACTGATGCTTCTGCCACTCATAAGAAGAAACACCAAATCGGTTTGAACGCGGAGACCGGCATCATGTTCCGTGCGCATGTTGCGAAACAAATTTGAAAGCTCGTGGGGCCCGCCACATTTAGTTGGTAAGACTTGCCCGACTAACACGTCGCGCTCTCGCCTTTCTTGCTGGACACGCGTCAAGTCCGATCTGCGCAAAGGGCTGTTCTGGGAATTGAACCCAGGACTCTCGCACCCGAAGCGAGAATCATGCCACTAGACCAAACAGCCAGTGGTTGATCAGCTCGAACCATGTTGGCAGACTAGGGCAGCGCGCTTACACCGTGCGCTACAAGTTGCACTTATGTCCTTGCCGACGAACCCCCAACACAAGGACAGTTTGGCCGAGTCTAAGGCGCTGGCTTCAGGCGCCAGTCCGTAAGGGCGTGGGTTCGAACCCCGCAGCTGTCACTTGTCTTGCCCACTCCGCGTACTACGTTTGTACTTAAAAGCTGCGATTTTCGAGCCGGAGCTGCCGCGGACCAGAGGGGAATCGAACCCGCGACCGTGGGATTGCGAAAGCAGGCGCGCAAACCACGAGACAACTTCCAAAAGGCCGTTTCGCGAGCAAGAAAATCGCACGCGCCGACAAATTCGCACGGCGCCACAGCGAGGGTGCTTCGACACGCACGATCTCCGCAGAGGGTCGCGCGCGCGCCGCAGAAATCGTAATAAGTCCTGTTTTTGGACATCGACCACACGGAGCTCCGCAGAGGGTCGCGCGCGCGCCGCAGAAATAGTAAAAAGTCCTGTTTTTGGACATCGACCACACGGAGCTCCGCAGAAGGTCGCTCGCGGACCGCAGAAATCGTACAAAGTCCACAATTTTTTAACCTCGACCACGCGGATCTCCGCAGAGGGTCGCGCACGCACCGCAGAAATCGTAAAAAGTCCTCAGTTTTTTAGCGAATCTCCGCAGAGAGTCGCGCGCGCACCGCAAGAATCGTAAAAAGTCTTCAGTTTTTGAACCTCGACCAAGCGAATCTCCGCAGAGGGTCGCGCGGGCACCGCAAGAATCGTAAAAAGTCCTCAGTTTTTGCCCCTTGGCTCTATGTAACTTGGCTCTATGTAACTTGGCTCTATGCCACTTGGCTCTGTGCCACTTGGCTCTGTGCCACTTGGCTCTGTGCCACTTGACTCTGCGCCACTTGGCTCTGTGTAACTTGGCTCTGTGCAACTTGGCTCTGTGTAACTTGCTCTATGTAACCTGGCTCTATGTAACTTGGCTCTATGTAACTTGCCTCTACGTAACTTGTCCAAGGGCCCCGCACGGAAGAACCCTTCGTGATGCTTTCGGGAAAAATGCTACAAGGTGTCAAGCTCCGGATGAAATGTGGCATGAAACTATTCTTACTGCCCTGTTGGCTGCGAAACAAAGTGTTGTAAGTCCCCGCTTCCAGGTGCGAGCTTTCAAGTTGGATCCCCGCGGCCAACACCAACAATGGTCATCAGTGGGAGGATCCTCTGCTTTTTGCCTCCATGAGCTTGCGTTTCCATCCCATCTTCCTTCTTTCAGCCACCCGCTCGCTAATCTGAAGCCCGGATTTCCTGATCTATTCCTCGAAGAGGCAAGGCTGGTCTGCCCACCTTGCTGCTCCGCTTCCCTGGCACCCTTCGGCGCGCTTTTGTGTGTGCTTTCGCCATTAAGGCGTGCGAGCAACGCTCACCGGATACGGGGAGAAGCAGAACTGCTGCTTGTACATTGGAAGTAGCCATGTTCCCGCACTCGTGAATTTGCGAGCATAGAAGTCTTGAGCGAAGAAGCAGTCAGCCACTCACAACCACGCAACGCCGAAACTGTTGCAATGAACTAGCGTGTAATTTTCGCATCGGCTGCGCATGGAAATGGCTGAGAAGCCGGCGGGCATTGACAAGCCACTCGGGCACTCTCAGTGCCCCTAGCTCCAATGCCGGCAATTCAAACATGCACCTGTGTGGCAAATCGCCAGTTGCAAACTGCTCACAAGGCTTCGCCTTGGCACCTGAAACAAGGTCATTGTGCCAGGAAATAAGCTTGATTCTACTGGCTTCTTGCACGAGCTCGTGCAAGGTGCATCTTGTGTTCCTAGACGCTTGCAGCATTGACTCACAATTGTTGGCAGTGCTAGGGCAGCGTCAATCATTGCACATGCAGTCAAGCCACACCATTCCAACCCAGCCGCTCATTGCAATGCTGCAATCCCTCGGGCAAAAAGCATCTTGTGGCCAGCTTTCTCGACTTGCACCGCTTCCCAGAAAGATGGCTCCACCGTGTTCAACAAGCCTTCCCTAGCACAGCACGGCCATGCGTGGCAGGTCTCTTGCACAAGCGGTCTGCGAAAACAAATCCGAATGAGCAATGAGGCTCAACGCGCCTGCTTGCATTTATTCTCGCAAGCACAGGACCACGACGCACAATGACACAGGGACACCAAAGAACATGCGCACACACACACACCGCAAATGAAACAACCAATGCAAGGACAACCGCAGAAACACAGACATAGACACACAAACGCGGAAGCACAGAAACGCATAAATAAATGAACAAACACGAACACTAAAACATACCCAAGTATGAATAGCTAGTGTATCTACTGATATTCATCAGTAAACCAATACAGCTACATCACACATCGCTGCAAAATGATGCTCGCCGGCCTGGGGTCGCGATCCACTTTTGCAGCAGCAATTTGCCGCAAGTCCGCATCGAACTCTTGTGCTAAAACGTCAAAGTACCGCAACATTTGGCCTTTGCCGCAGTCCAGTTCTTGGAGCCACTTCCAAAGCTCCCCTTGCCGCCCGTCCGGCCCATCTGTCCTTGCCCGCTTTGACTCCGGCTCGGCTGAGGGATCCACAGGGACCGCAGGCGCACACGGCGCAGGAGGTGTGAGGGGCGCAGGCGCCGAAGTTGCAGGCGGAACGTCGGGGGACTCCCTTGATCCCGGCTTTGACGCAGCCGTGGCTTCCAGAGGCTCCTTTGGCTCACCAAACGCCAAGGGTGCGCTTGAGAGCGGTCCAGGGCCAGCATCAAGGTCCGTCTTGGCTTTGCCCTTTGGAGCAGCGCCAGGTGGGCGGCGCGTAGTCACAGAGACTTGCAGCTCGGGATCCACCTCGTCGGTCGAGAGAATTAACCATCCAGTCGGTGGCGGTAGAGGGCCGTCAGCTGCATTGTAAAGATAAGCCTCGCAAGATGTGTACCGTGGAGTCACAAGGGATGTGTCAACATAAATGATGTACGTGGTTCAATGTGCCTAGCACACATCCCGCCGGCATCTTGCACTAAGCCTCGAGCATTCTGGCCTCCCACCTCCGCTCCAAACCACCACCCTTGGCCATCCGAACCATCCCGGTCATCCCAATAGTAAATCAAAACCTTCTCCGAGACTGGCTCCGTGGCTAGCTCAACTCCTTGGCGCGCAGAAAAAAACTACCGGTCTGAGCTTAGCATGGGTGCCGATGTACCTCCCTTCTTTTCCTGCAGCACCAAAACCGCACGTCAAGAGTCGCTTGAAAACTGGCCTCTTGTGGTTTGACCCTTCTTTGCGGTACTTGCCCTGGACGGTGCTCGCCATGCCTTGATGCGTGCCTCCTTTCACGATGAGAGACACTGGAGAAGCTGCGGCCTGGATCAAACACATCTTTGCGCGTGCCAGCTGTGGAGGGCAAGGTAGCTGCTTTGTTTTTAAACTAGATTCCGTTTTCTGCTAGGTCCATTTGGCCTTCAACATGTCAACGCCCCAGCATCACAAGAAGCACTTGGACCTGGGGTTGCCTGTCGGCTCGGATGGGGTCTCAGTTAAGAGTTGCTGGGGGCTGGTTTAAGTTTGGAGGGCTTTTGGCTGGCTTTTTTAGACTTTCGTGAGAGTCGTGTTTTTGGACCCAACAAGTGTGTTTTCTGATTCGCCTGTGCTGTTGGACCCCACAAGTGTGTATGGCGCCTCCCTCTCGAAAAAAACAATGGCTGTCCACACTTATTGGATGTGTGCCCGATAGATGACACACACACATACTTGAGATGGTGACCATGGGTTTGCAGCAAAAACTGTCCTTTCCCGTGGGAATCCGAACATTTTGGCAAGCACTTCTGATCTGTTCTGAACCAGGAATCCAGGAGCTGGGATCAGAAAAATATGAATACGCGGGCTGGAATCAGAGCATTTCAACAAACATGCTTTTGCACTTTTGCATTTCTGATTGGAAGCAGGAATCAGAAAATTTCACACAACTATGATTTGTTTGATTCGGAAGCTGGAGCCAGAACATTTCAGAAAGTTATGTTTCTCTCTCAAATCAGACATTTCCAAAAAATCAACTATCTAAAAAGAAACTGGAGGAGGTGCGTTTCTTCTCTTTCCGGAAGGCTGGAACCCTATTCTTCAGAAAATTCCTGAATTTTTGTAGCTCCCGCATTCAATTTCACATTTTCTCTGAAAGCTCCCGAAATCAAACAAATTCAGAAAATCTGCATCTCCCAACTTCAGAAATGTTCAGAGAATTCCAAACTTTTGCTAAAAATTACGAAAATTTGAGAAAACTGCCCCCGGTAATCAAAATGTTCTGCAAAATTTCTGACTCCAGCCCGACATCAAAAAACTGCAGACTTCTCTGAAAGGTTCTGATTCCAGCTCGCGCTGAGACAACTTCAGGATGATCTGTCCAGCTCCCGGATTCAGACAACAGTAGAACTTTCTATATTTCAATCAAGTGGCTTGCCAGGGGTCCGAAAAGACCTGACCCCAGTCTCAAATGCGAACTTTTGGACGTTGTGTGGCTTTGGACGCTTGCGGCTTTATAGACACCATGCAGGTCTCGGCCCAAATCCTACCAGATGGTGGACCTGTGTCAGCTGATGTTTGGGAGCTCCTTTGACTTACGCCATGGAAATCGCCATGTTTCGTTTCCCTCCTCTCGCTGGATGGTGCTGCATTGGGATCGTCATTGCTCACGGATGGTGCTTTTTCCTTGGGTTCCTCGTGTCTATACAGCTCTCTGTCCTGGTCAGAGACTTCGTCTCCAAGGTCCAGTTGAACAGTGATTCGCTGCAGCTCTGGTGGATTTTCGCTGCGTCGGCGCGGAAGCACTTGTCTTCTCACTTGCGTGTGGAACTCCTTGACGAAGCTGGGAGCATCAGGTCGTGGAGCCCTACTCATTGCTGGCGACATCGTGGCAACAACGGGGTGGCGCTTCACACAGACTCTGCGCAACTCGATTGTGGCTACGGCGGCACTTTCGCTGCCGGCAACTTCAACTACAAGGCACAACCATGGAACGCAAGCGCAAGCTTGCCGCACTTAGGCATGAGGCCACCACGGCTTCCGACCGATAGGTTCTGTTCTAGTTCTGCCCTTGGCTCCTTCCTGGACCGTACAATTGGCAGCATCCTCGCGGCCTACACCAGACCTTGAGCCCCCGGGTGCACTTCCGTGCTTTTCCCACTTTTTACATTTCAGGGTAGCAAAGCGCTTGGTCCCTGCCTACGCACAGCTTGGCAGGACTTGGAATGACTTGTTTTTGAGCAACATGCTCTGTGTGCATCTGTCTACAACTATGACTGATGTCGTTAATGTTGGTGCAGCGATATGCTGCAATTCTGTCTGTCACAGACATGTAACTTAGTTTGGACATCTCGGGCCCACGCCTGTGGAATGCTTCCGAAGGCGGATGGGTCTACACCCATCCCCCCTCGTTGCTGCACAACGCAGCTGGACTCGAACAGTGCTGCGCCGCACCGCTCACGCTGCGCGCGCACCACTCAGAAGCCGTCCGCGCTATAGACACCATGCGAGACGCCCGAGTCACCAAACATCGGAGGACATGTGATTTTCGGCTCTGCAATCAGAGACACCCGTGCAAGCTCCAGAGGTTTCATTGGTTTTAAACTGTGCAGGAGCAATTAAAGTTAATAAGTGTGCTTGGCCATTTTGTAGGCAAATTTCGGCACATGCGCTCTCAAAAAGACAAACAACACACTTACCAGGTGCTCGGAGGTATCATTTTCTGAAAACAACTCGTTCAGGAAGGTCCTTGGCTGGCTTAGGTCTTCACGAGGGTGGGTTGGGGTGGTTTGGGGTTGATTTTGGCAAAGCGAAGGGCTGACATCCAGGCTGCTGTTGGGCGGGTTGAGGCTTGACGTTTGGGCAAGCTTGGAGCTGATTTGTTTGCTGGTTGGTTGGGGGGCGACTCTCCGAAACCTTTCCTAAACGAGACTCAAACTCGCGTAACCACACCTAACGCAACCCTAAAGCCGCAAGACCACGCCGCACACAAATCAGCCTGAAGCCAACTCAAAGTCAAGCCTTAATTGGATGTCAGCCCTTCGCTTCGCCAAAGTCAGCCCCAAATCAAACCAAAACCCACCCTCGTGAAGAAGCCAGACTAGACCAGCCCCCAGCAACTCCGAACTGCGACCCCGTCACAGCGAATAGGCAACCCGGCAAGACCTGCTTATAAACACAGACCTGGCAAAACAAAACACTACCCTCCGGACCCCCAGTGCTAGGCTGTACTTGAGGGAGAATCAGCAAGAAGTTCAGTGACTTTTTGCGCACGAAGGCTCCAAACCTTGCTGCTCGGGCTCACCAAATTCTTGCTCGCGCAGTGGCATTCACACTGCCAACCTTTGTTGACTGCGCTGTCTTGTCGCCAGTGGCTTCGCCTTTTGGCCGGTGCCTTTGCAAGGTCAGCTTGGGCACCGGTAATGAAAGAAGAAGGCTGTGGCCTTCACGAAGCAGCGATTTTTACCAAGTTCGCCCGCCATGAGCTTTTGCTGTTACGATAGTGTTTACAGCGAATTCGCGCGTTGCTCCTGCACCCCTGCAGCGCGATTGCAACGCCAGAGCTCTGCAATCAACCTCTGGCGGTCGGAGGGCGGCCCCGCATCGCCCCAGACGCAGCCGGCCCTCGTGCTGAGGAAACACTCCAACCTTCTAGGGGGAGGAGCTGGGACTGCCAGAGCCCGCGAGCAAAACCGAGGTCGCCGACCTCTTGTAACGCAGCACTGAACAACCGCTCGAATCTTCTGCCCAACCCTATTCAGAGACCTGCGCAGCTACACGGCTCGCAGCGCAGAGGTCTCTGTGGAGGAAGGCGTCTTTCTACTCGACAGAGCACGCGCGCGCTGGCAGCGCGTTTTTGAGCGCCTGTTGGGTCGGCAGTTGTGTCTCCTTGAGCGACGTGCGCTATCATTTCCTTGGGCACGCATTTTCTCACCGCGCGCGGGCTCGCGAACAAGGCGCCGTGTTGCTCGTCCGGCATCACGCGCGCGTTGGAGCGAACACCCCAGCTGCGCTTCTGCTGGGCCAGCTCGCTAGCGCAGGCTTGTCGCCGACGCTAGGCCAGGCAAGCAATTTTCAGCTGGGCGCGCGGGAAAGGATGGCCAGGCAGGTCGCACAGCGTGACGTGACGCCCTACCTTTCGAGCCGGGCTCGCCCTTCATCCGCACTATGAGCGCAAATGCCCCAGGTGGGGTGCCGAACTCTGGCCCTCCCGATTGCTCTGGCGTCGCTGGGTGAGGCGATTGCCCAAAATACTTCTGCGCCGAACGTCCGCCAACTGTAACTAGACAGTTGCTACTGCGAGCCAATCTACCAGCACGTCGGTCGCACCGTGTCGCGGGTGGTGCGCGGAAAGGCAGAAAGCTTGCCCCCGACCCCTTTCCAGCGCCCTATCCTCTCAAACTCTCGCCCACCATCTGCCCTGCTGGAAGAGCCCAACGCGATCATAGCGAGCAGCGTCCTCTCCTGCAGCGCCCCCGTCACACACCCAGCACTCTTGAAGCGGTTCCTCTTCCTTGTTCCCCGCCGAACATCAGCGCAGCGTCGACTTGCCACCGGCGCCGATCACAGCTGTAGTGGAGCCAATCTCAAGGAACAGGACCCCAAGCCACGTTCTAATAGGGCTCCCGCCCAGCTATTCGGGCTCAAATGCCCAAAGAGCGCACATGTCATTACTCTGACGTTTGCACTGGGAATGAGCCCATAGACAGATAACCATTCACAAAAACCGCTTCTCCTGCCCAGCAGCCCTGCGCCCGCGCCTTGGCGTTTGCCTTGGGCCGCGTCTCAGGGGCAGGTGCAGCCGTTGCAGCAGTCGCGGGCTTAAAAGCTGGCTTGGATGCCGCTTTCGGTTTCGTCTCGTGAGGGCTTGCGTTTGAAGCCTTTTGCTCTGCCTTTCGGGCTCCCTCGCGGGAGCGTGATCGGTGTGCACCTGAAGCATCACAAAGCATTGGCCACAACCATGTTGCTTACGCACACCCGCGTGAAACGCTGTCTAGATGTTGCAAATATGAACTGCGCCGCCTCGCGCGGCGCCAGACTTGAGAGGGGGTTCTGGCTGCAGCTTGAGGGCCTGGCATCGGGACTCCCTTCAATGCCCGAAGGCTTGGAGGGGGGAGGTCATTTTAGAAAAACCCACCTTCTGGAAAAGAAGGGCAAGGAAGCTGGGTGAACCGGACCTTTGCTCAGTAGGGCACGCAATCAAACATAATGGGGTCAAACAATCCTGGCGCAAAACAAGCGTTCGGCATGGGACAAGACACGCCGTGCTTTGCAAGCGCGCCTCACTGCGCAACACGCGCGCATGCACACACAAACGCGCACACACACACACACACACTCACACGCAGGTCCCTCTAGGCCAAGGGCGGCGATGTGGCGCAAGGATTCAAGTGGGATTTAACTGCCCAATTTTCTACGTTATCGCTGGCTTTTCCAAACCGAAATTTTAGCATGATCTGAACTCAAAGCAACTTGTAGGTTCTGAGGTGTTCACACCCAATAGGTGGCAGTGATTGCTTCCGCCAACCTGCGCTGGCCCTTGTAAATAACTTCCCAACAGTCCCTACCTCTGCGAAGAGCTGCAGGATTGAACAATCCCGTAGCACGACATATGGCAACTGAAGGCGCACAACCGCCAGCCTCTGGAACCAGAGCGCCAAGCTCTGGAGTGCGAAGGGCTGCCTTTGGCCTGGGTGCTTCAAGGCGGATACTTTGGCCACCGGACCAGGCCATGCGGCGGCTCCTGATCGCAAATCCCGCTCACGCACGCTGGGGCATGTGGCTCAGCCTGGTTCTCACCATTCGCAAGCTCGAAGAATGACGGCAATGCCGATTTGCGTTTTGTGCACACTGGCGCCTGTGATCCAAGATCCAACTGGCCTGTCACGGCTCCGAATCAAGCATCAGGAGTCCTGACTAGAACGATCGAGAGCCAACTCCTCGGCCAATGGCAAATCAGCTCCCTTACGATGACCTGCTGAAAATTCAAATAAGCAGCGACCCGAGCGCATCCGTCAATTCTTCCCGTAGCTTCTTGTGCTCCTAAACGGCATGAACTAATTGTGTGGTGGCGTTGGTTGCAATTGCGCTGGTGTGAGGGTGGGATGCTCAACTTCTGCCTTTGGGAAAATGGACTACCTGTTTCAACAAGTGTTTGGCATGCGGAGAAATTGAAACGGGAGTGCTTGAATACTTTCGGCTCTCGGCATGTCCTTGCCCATCAGCTGCATCTGCACATGGTCCAAGCGACGCTCTGCTGGACCCTCCAACAGCAAGGCCTCCAGCCAACCCATGCTGCATGTCGTGAAGCTCCCTTCCACCACTCCCCAGCAACAAAAATGAAAAGCACAAAAAGGAACCAGCC
The DNA here is from genome assembly GCA_963377175.1 of Effrenium voratum. NCBI lineage: Eukaryota > Dinophyceae > Suessiales > Symbiodiniaceae > Effrenium > Effrenium voratum. The sequence continues at coordinate 216,751 of CAUJNA010000057.1, forward strand.
CAAATGCTTTCAGCTGTAACCAGACACATTGCCACGTGTGCATCAAGGCAGTCTCTGAACTGCAACATTGGGACTTCCTTTGTTGAACCTCAGCCTGCCAAAAGAGGGAAACAACCACCTTTGCGAGCTTCAGGCATCCTGCCAAGTGCTGCTTGCCATGTTGCGTTCTCTTGCGCTCTCCACTTGGCATGACCAAACTCAAGCATTCGTTAAAATAGCGCCAGTCTGCCATCGTTACGGGGAGAAAGCTCAGTCAGCCTCAATCTGCTCGATCCACGTGTCTAGCTCATCGCCCAGCTCTGGCTGGGCCTGCAAGGCCTCGTGCAGCCTTAAATGACTTGGCTACAATCAGCTTTGCCCAAGTGAGAAAGAGCAGCAATTTGTCCTACTTGGCCGTGCCTTCACCAGCAGCTGGATTAGGGTGGTCAAATCTTCACTAGGCCTCTTTGCAGGCGCAGCTTTCCCAAGCACCAGCGCAATCTTCTCCACAAGCGTTGGCATCAATGCCTCAGCTGAGAAAATCGCATTTGTTCATGCGCTTCGCCTGGCGCAAGTGCGGCTCTGGACAAATAGCCGGTCTCGCATCAACTGAGGTTAGGCTTAAAATCCCCCGGTCAATACACAACATGTTTGTCATCGCTCATGTGCGTTAGTGTTTTGGAAGAAGTGTTTATCAGATAGCAAGAGTTCAGCGCTGCTTACACTTCCAACTCCAAAAACTCCGGCTGCATCACAACCGCAGCTCACAAGCTACACGCTGGCAGATCCGGCTAACCGTGAGGAAGGCCATTGCCTTTGCCGGGGCATCTCCTGACCCGCCCCTACAGCACCAACCTGGCTGAGAAAGAGCATGCGACGGGCAGCTTATTTGGAAAAACGTGATTGAGTCCTACCAGACGACAAGGCTGCTTCCCACGATCATGATGGTCTTGTTACACGGGTTCCCGTCTTTTGAGGAAGCAGAACATGTGTTTGGAACAAGCAGGGCCCAAATTACTAAACAGAAAACAAGGTGTTAATGTGACCTGAAGCCCGACTGTCAAACCACAAGGTTTAGGATGAAAACTTTGAGCGGAGGATGGCAGTTGTCCAATGGACTAACTAACTCTGACCAAGGTGCTAAAGCATCTTCGGAAAACTGGGACGCTGCGGTCAACAGGTCGTCTCCAGAATGTGATGCCTGGAGCACCAGCTGCAAGTGTAGTTTTGAGGCATCCCAAGGTGGTGCAGCGATTTTGGAGACTTGCAGTTTCTTCATTTCTAAACCCGGCCCGCCTTTTGGCCCTGGCACGCTGAACAACACAACTCATGATCCATAGCTGCAGCTGGGCGGCGCTGGTTTGGTCCAAAGCTTGCATCATCCGTGCGCCGCACGCAGCTTCCAAACGCTGGACCCGCTGCTTGGCGCGGGCGAAGGGGCCAAGAATGCCTGAGTTTGGTCCAAGGGGCGCGGCTGCATGCGAAGAAAGGGTGGCCACATGGCTGTTTTGCGTTGCAGCCTTGCTGGAAGCCGTCACACAACCAAAGAGAATTGATAACCTTTTTGTCCGAATGCCTTGTGACTCTACAACGCCCGCGTTCTTCGTAGGGTCAAAACTGTCACGATGATAGCACAGCCACAAGCCGCTATGTGCCACACATAAGCTCCGGCAGCGCGCCAATGAATCCAGCGGCGCCCTGGAGACCCACGTCGCCGAGATCAAGAGCCAGAACGCGGCTCGAGGACGTCAAACAGCAGGCCGTTAGCCCCAAAACTGCGCGCGGCAATTTTCAGAGCGCTCCACCCACGAACAAGAAGAGACCCGCCAGTTCAGTGACAACATCCGCACCAACTAGGAGCAGCTTACCAACTCCACGCTCTCCACAATGGGCAACTTCCGCACCAAGTTCGGTGCTTTCGACACACTGGACGCGCTCCTTGCCAGGCGCCTCAAAACCGAAAACTGACTAGGTCAATCGAATTTTGACATCTGTTGGATCGGATATCGACAGCGGAGGCCGTTTGGGCCTGAGGCCATGAAATTACAGCTTGACTGTGTGTGTGAAAGGCCGCGATAATCCGAAATTTTTGAAACGGCCGTTCAATTCCGTCATTTGGCCGTGGGAATCCAAAATAACCCCTGGAAATGCGGCGTGGCCCTGAACATCCCAAATGGCCGTGAGCAGTTGCAAGTGCGGTCGCGAGCAGGTTGGCCCTGCAAATTGCGGCCGAACGGTTGTCAAGGTAAGGCTGGGCCTGGACCAACCAGCCCGACGCCTTCACCCCCCGCCACCCACCTCGCCCCTGGCAACGCACCCGGCCGCCTCCCAAGGGTGTCCGAGTACTGTGCGTGCAGTGGTGAGATTGTTACTTGAACACAATTTTTTGCCCTCTCGTGCACGGGGCATCTATGCTCGGGATTTCGCTCGTCAAGGAGGCCAGTAAACTCGGCGGCTCTCTAACTTTTCCACGGGAAGAAGTTTGCGGACTTTCAGTAAGCGCAGTGAGCAGACCGAGCACGAATGGCTTCGCCTGGCACCATCCGCGGCTCCAAGCCAAAAGAAGGCCTCAGCTTTGCAGTCAAATTTTGGGCCAAGCCACTACACAGTTGCAGCGCCGGACAAGTTTATTCAGGGCCTCCGGCCGAAACCCAGCCATAGTTTGGGGCTTTCTTGGGCACGCCCACCCACTGCTGACCCCGGGTACTTTCTTTTGGGCAACCGTGTTGCACACTACCAAGCGCCTTTGCTGGAAGCCCCCAGACATTCTTCTCGCTTGGTGCCACGCGCAATTCTACGTTTTTTTCTTTGATGGCCGTTTCGCTAAGGTTGTCCAACAATGCATCATGATACGCTGGAGAATCACTGATCCACCCTTGTTCCGCACACACGACAATCTCGAAGTCAACATCATTGAGATTGACCCTGGCGCGTCCGACATGCTTGCTCATGACGCCTAGATGCAGTTTGCGTCTTCCTCCGCACGGCAGCGCGAATCGCTCACGGCGCTGCCAAGCAGACAACGCCTGAGCACGCACGTACATCGCAGGCCACATTCGATAACTTGACGGAGGCCTCCTGTCCAATTTGAAGTGTCGGACACCATCCTACACATGGCGAACGGTTTGCGGAGATCCCGGGCTTTATTCCGAGACTCACCGGTCTTCTGCCCTCGTGCTCGGAGAGCACGCGCTCGCGCCTGCTGGTTGCAAGATGCAAGTTTATCTCATCCGCAACTATTTGCTCGACATACCTTACAGCTTCACTTTCCGCTCCTGTGGCTTCAGACTTGCAAACGCAACTACCCGCAGACCAGTGGCCGGACAACCCTCCCACGGACTTACACAGTCTATTGGACGTGCCGAGCTGGCAGCAATCAAAGCAGCGGCTCAGTTCACACTGGACTTCGACTGCGAATCCCTCATCTGGTCAGACTTGCAAAGCACAGTTTCCGGCTCCCAGCAGCTCATTAGACGCGACCCTTCCATTTTGGCAAGCGACCCTGACCCTTGACTTTTTGGGGCAAACCTAGCATGGCCCCTGCGCAAGGATGACACGCACAAATCGAAGTGTAACAATATTTTTGCGTTGACAAGCTTGCACTGCTGCGCGGATCCTGAGAGGTCGAAGTCTCGACGCGTAGATACCGCGCTGTTGCGACGTGTTAGGCCAAGCTTCTGAGGTAGAAAGCCGCCTGCAGAATCCGCGATAGTCTAGCTGGTTAGGATACTCGGCCCTGACCCGGGTTCGAGTCCTGGTGGCGGAATGTTCTTGCGAGGAAATGTTGTTCGTGCTCAGATTGCTTGGACACCGTCGCACATCGACAAGGTGCATCGTCAGAACTTCATTGAAGACTGGCGAGCAGCATGGAACGATAAGACATAAACGCGGGCACCATCAACCAGTTCTGTGCTTCTGTGTGACTCTGAATACTTCACATTCTGGCCGACAGCAATACGGCTTCTCCGCCAATCCTCGCAGCGGGTCAGCTCAGAACAACCTGGACCAGTCAATCTTTGAAGCAGCACTTGCAATGCACGATGCTGATTGGGGAGAGCACAACTAACCATTGAGGAAGCAACGCCGTAACAGGCAGCAGCTTCTTTCCGCCAAGGGCTCAAGTTCTCGGACCGCCTTCGCCGCACAGCTTGTGGATCAGGCTACCGAACTTGGAGCAGCCGCTTTCAAGCATCTTGCTACGGACAGGAGTCGACAGTTGCTCTGCTCCGGCCTTTGCGGCACCATCGCGGGACCTGCCTTGTCATGCGACGATGTGATCCTCAGGAATTCCACCCCGCCTTTTGGAATTCACCAGGGGTCGCGGCTCTCGGCGGGCATCAGACCTTGCCAGGCCAGCCGAGGTAGTTGAGACCGAACTCGCCTGGCCGCACGCCTGCGCTGCCCGCCAAGGTCGGCGAGAAACCGTTCGAGGTAAGACCCATTTCATAGCTATGAGTTGGGAGCTCGGCACGTTTGGTCTAAGCTTTTGCGTTTAACAAAGTTTTGTAAATTTGTTACACCGCTAATAGCTCCGGCAGTACACGGTATCATGACCAGCACCCACAACAGCACCAAGACCAGCACCCGCCAGGTCCCACAACAGGGTGGACAGATGCAAGGTGCTGGGCAGGGCACTGATCAGGGCCCCGTTGCGGGTTCTGCTAGGGTGCTTTTGGCGTGCTCCTGACGCACTTGCAGCTGCCTCGGCGCTTATTTCACGAAGAAGTGAAGGTGACAGTTTGGTGAGCTGAGGGTGGTGTGGCAGTTGGTAGCGCTTGTCGCGCAGTGTTAGGGCGCGGTTGGGGTCTCAGAGGGTGTCGGCTAGGTGAAGCAAGCCACCCTGGGCCTAATTACGCTAAACAGATCAACAAGCTTTGGGCCACTGCGACTTGTGTCATCGACACTTCGCGCAACATTGGGAACACAAAGGTATCGCAAAAAAACACTGCTTTTTGCTGCGGTCAACGGGCGGTGGCAGCTGCTGTTTTGCGACGCGGCTTGTCAAGGCACCTGTCAAGCGTGATCGTCGGCAGCAACTTTGGCGCGCCCAAGGTGGTTGCTGGCCGCGGCTCGGCAACCTTGACTTGGCCAGAGCCCGCCTTGTGCCACAGCACCCTGACCAGCACCCACAACACCACCAACACCAGCACCCACCACAGCATCCTGCAGCGCCAAGCCAGCACCGCTGGCACTGCAACTTGAGCACACCAAGTAATCCGCTCCCCCAATTAATGAATGACCCCAATTAATAATAAATGCAAATCCGGAGCCCAGGACCAGATTTCCACTCCACACAATTGATTTTCCATTGCGCCAATACTAAACCAATACTAACGTCTTGGAATCCTTATTAGGGGGCACTTTTGGCAAGCTTCCAGCCTCACTTTTCAACAGGTGGGTTCCTCAATTCCCCAAAAGGTTGCTTTCCCAAAAGCTGGCTTCTTAAAAGGTTGGGTTCTTTTGGTGGGTTCCCAAAAAAGTTGTTCTTGACTCTGTTGTCCCTGGCTGTCCCTGACTTCCTGGCTGGCTGCGTTTGTCACCTGGCTGCGGTCTGTCTGGTCTGGCTGCCTGGGCAGAGCTCTGTCCATTACAATTCAATCCATTTCATCCAAATCCTACGTGAACCCTCACATTGTTGGAAAAGCAAAAAAAGCCAACCCCAAAAACCCCAATTAAAAAAAATACATTTTTTGGGGGATTTATGTATAATAGGGGGGGGGCGTATTTATTAATAGGGGGAAGGGATTAGCAGCTTGACCAGCGCCAAGTGCACCCTGACTAGAAAGCTTGCCAACCGAGACAGCGCAATATGACCTGCGTCAAACGTTGCACGCGGGCCAGGCGAAATGCACTTTGTCTTCCGGTCACATGTTGAAGCGGCCGACCGTTTTTCATGAAAACCACCGCGCGTGTGTCCACACATGCAAAGATGCTGATGCTATTGACAACGCCACTCACAATCAATGTGAACCCCCTAAAGCCATTGACAATTCTCTGACGCCTGGCATGCAAAACGAATATCACCATCCCCCGACCGCCCCGCACCACGATATATTTGAAAGACCATATGAAACTACGGCTTGCATATCCGAAATGCTGCGCAGGCCGCGCGAAACGCAGTTGGGGAATTCTTGTGAAACGCGCGTTTACGTCAAGGGGGAGCCCCAAACAAGTACCGCCAAAAGCAAACCAAAAAACACCCTGACCAGCACTCACAGCATCACCTTGGCCACAAGCAGCCACCACCGCAGCGCACCTTGAGCAAAACAGTGGAGTCCTCTGGCTGGTCACGGGCACAAAATGAAAACTGTGTGTTTTTGATCCAAAAATTCGAAAGGTGAAAGTCGAAAAGTTCCCAGAAACTCGAAAAGTTGAAAAATGGAAAAGTCGAAAAGTCGAAAAGTCGAAAAGCCGAAAAGCGTTTGACCTTTCTTTTTTGGAGAAACATCCCCTGCCCACAAAACGTTCGCCGCGACATGGGCGCCACGTATCAGGGGAGCTGGGCCTGTGGAGCTTGCAATGGACAGGGTGTCACTTCTGCACCCTTCCTGTCAGACCTGGCTTTGTAGGGCACAGAATAAGCAATTCCGAGCCCCACAAACAATACACGGCAGACTTCGTGTCAGAACGCGGGCTTGTATTGTAGGGCGCAAAATGGGGCAGTTCAAGCCCCACAAAAACAAAAACAAAACGCCTCAACCCCGGGAAGTGTTAGATCAGAGCGTGCGCAGCTGGCAGTCCAACCCTGGCCCTTGCTCTTGGAGCATCACTGGCAGCTCTGTGAACTCTTGCGGATCCGTGTTTTGGGCGTTTTTGTCTCCTCCTCACGCTTGTGCACAGCGCAAGACGTGTCCATTTTGGCACCTCCGGCTTGCAAATCATCCTTTTTTTGCTCCCCTTACAGTGCCAAATTGATGAAATTCCGCAGGCTGCTCAAGCTCAAAACATCACGGGGGAAACTGTAAACAGGCGAACTTGGGCGTCCAAGGTGTGGGAAGAAGCCACGAAACAAAACTGGCAAGGGCTAAGCTAGGGTGACGTTTCAATTTAAAAGGACGCTCGTTGAGCTATCTATCGTTAAGCGAATGCTGTCCCGCGGGCCTCTCCTCACAAGCTGAACCTTAAAACCAGGCAGCGCCTTGCGCTTCCTCTGACAAAAAGCAAGGCTCCATTCCGGGGAAAAATGTAAAGCAAAAGTGGACCTACTACAGAATGAAGAAACATAAGCCGGAAGAAAGGCATCCCAAGAAAGGGCGTCACCACCAGTGATTCCAACTGCCACGCGGCTTCCAGACCTTGTTGGTTGCTTTTCCTGCTTTTGACGTTCTCAGGTTGCTTTTCCTCTTTTGGGGGGTCACGGAGTTAGGTCTGGGATTTAGGTTTAGGGTTTAGGGTTTTGAGGTCTAGGATTTAGGTTGAAGACTTAGGTTTAGGAATTTGGTTTAGGATTTAGGCTCAGGGTTTTTAGGTTTAAGGTTTTAGGTTTAGGATTTAGGTTTAGGATTTAGGTTTAGGATTTTTAGGTTTACGGCTTATAGGTTTACGGTTTTTTAGGTTTAGGATTGTTAGGTTTAGGGTTTAGGGTTTAGGGTTTAGGGTTCAGGGTTTAGGGTTTAGGGTTTAGGAATTAGGTTCAGGGTTTGGGTTTAGGGTTTTGAGGTTTTATGGTTTTTAGGTTTAGGATTTAGGTTTAGGGTTTAGGTTTAGGATTTAGGCTTAGGGTTTTTAGGTTTAGGATTTAGGTTTAGGATTTAGGTTTAGGGTTTTGAGGTCTAGGATTTGGGCTTAGGGTTTTTAGGTTTAGGATTTAGGTTTAGGGTTGGCGCCTTTTAGTGTTCCTGCTGGCGGGATTCCTTTTAGGGTTCCTGCTGGGGGGATGTCTTTCCGGGTTCCTGCTGGCGGGGCGCCGTTTAGGGTTCCTGCTGGCGGGTCTTTTAGGGTTCCTGCTGGCGGGGTGCCTTTGAGAGGCCACGGATTTAGGTCTAGGATTTAGGTTCAGGATTTAGGTTCGGTCTAGGTTTAGGATTTAGGCCTAGGGTTTTTAGATATAGGAGTTTAGGTTTAGGGTTTAGGTTTCGGATTTAGGCTTAGGATTTTAGGTTTAGGATTTAGGTTTATAGTTTTTAGGTTTAGGATTCAGGACACATTTTGGCTCAAATGTAGAGAAGCTCCCATTTGGAGCTCCAAAAGCGACATTTTGGAGCCGGCCATGGAAATGGCAAGTCTCTTGGCTCAAATGCAAAGAATTTGTGATTTGGAGCTCCAAAAGCAACCTAGACGAGCACTAGACGGGCACTAGACGAGCACTAGACGGGCGCTAGACGAGCGCCAGACAGGCACTAGACGAGCAGACGGGCACTAGACGAGCACTAGACGGGCACTAGACGAGCACAGACGAGCATTGGACGGGCGCTAGACGAGCGCTAGAGGAGCACTAGACGAGCACTACACGAGCACTGAACGAGCGCTGGACGAGCGCCAGAGCACTAGGGCACTAGACGAGCGCTAGACGGGCACTAGACGAGCACTAGACGGGCACTAGACGAGCACTAGACGAGCACTAGACGAGCACTAGACGGGCTAGATGAGCACTAGACGAGCACTAGACGAGCACTAGACGGGCACTAGACGAGCACTAGACGGGCACTAGACGAGCACTAGACGGGCACTAGACGAGCACTAGACGAGCACTAGACGAGCACTAGACGGGCACAGACGAGCGCGAGACGGGCGCTAGACGCGCACTAGACGGGAACTAGACGAGCGCTGGACGATCGCTAGACGAGAACTAGACACTAGACAGAGCACTAGACGAGCACTAGACGAGCACTAGACGGGCACTAGACGAGCACTAGACGGGCGCTAGACGAGCGCCAGACGGGCACTAGGCGAGCACTAGACGAGCACTAGACGAGCACTAGACGGGCACTAGACGAGCACTAAACAAGCACTAACGAAGACGGGGACGAGCATTAGACGAGCACTAGACGAGCACTAGACGAGCACTGGACGGGCACTGGACGAGCACTAGACGGGCACTAGACGAGCACTAGACGGGCGCTAGACGAGCACTAGACGGGCACACTAGACGAGCACTAGACGGGCGCTAGACGAGCGCTAGACGGGCACTAGACGAGCACTAGACGGGCACTAGACGAGCACTAGACGGGCACTAGACGAGCACTAGACGGGCACTAGACGAGCACTAGACGGGCACTAGACGAGCGCTAGACGGGCACTAGACGAGCACTAGACGGGCACTCGACGAGCACTAGACGGGCACTAGACGAGCGCTAGACGGGCACTAGACGAGTACTAGACGGGGACTAGAGCGGTAGACGGCGGGGATTAGACGAGCACTAGACGGGCACTAGACGAGCACTAGACGGGCACTAGACGGGCACAGACGAGCACTGGACGAGCACTGGACGAGCGCCAGAAGGCTCTAGGGAGGGCACAACCCCGGAAATTTCCGGAAAATTTCCGGGGATAGAAGAGCACTAGACGGGCGCTGGACGGAGCACTAGACGAGCACTAGATGGAGCACTAGACGAGCGCTAGACGAGCGCTAGACGAGCACCAGACGAGCACTAGACAAGCACTAGACAAGAGGCTCTAGGGAGGGACAACCCCGGAAATTTCCGGAAAATTTCCGGGGCGAGCACTGGATGGAGGACTAGACGAGCGCTAGACGAGCGCTAGACGAGCACCAGACGAGCACTAGACAAGCACTAGTGCTTGCTTAGTGCTCGTCTAGTGCTCGTTTAGTGCCCGTCAATTTCCAGGCCAGGCCCAAAATGTTCCTTTTGGAGCTCCATGGCGAACTGTGTCCGTTTCAGCAAAAATGCGTAATTTTTATATAAACTCTAGTAAAGAACGGTCATTTCCAGGGCCGTCTAGTGCCCGTCCTAGTGCTTGTCTAGTGCCCGTCTAGTGCTCGTCTAGTGCCCGTCTAGCGCTCGTCTAGTGCCCGTCTAGTGCTCGTCTAGTGCCCGTCTGGTTTAGGATTTAGTCTAGGATTTAGGCTTAGGGTTTTTAGGTTTAGGATTTAGGTTTAGGGTTGGCGCCTTTTACTGTTCCTGCTGGCGGGATTCCTTTTAGGGTTCCTGCTGGTGGGATGTCTTTCCGGGTTCCTGCTGGCGGGGCGCCGTTTAGGGTTCCTGCTGGCGGGTCTTTTAGGGTTCCTGCTGGCGGGGTGCCTTTGAGAGGCCACGGATTTAGGTCTAGGATTTAGGTTCAGGATTTAGGTTCGGTTTAGGTTTAGGATTTAGGCTTAGGGCTTTTAGATATAGAGTTTAGGTTTAGGGTTTAGGTTTCGGATTTAGGCTTAGGATTTTAGGTTTAGGATTTAGGTTTATAGTTTTTAGGTTTAGGATTCAGGACGCATTTTGGCTCAAATGTAGAGAAGTTCCCATTTGGAGCTCCAAAAGCGACATTTTGGAGCCGGCCATGGCTCCAAAAGCGACATTCTGGAGCTGGCCCTGGAAATGACCGTTCTTTACAAGAGTTTATATAAAAATTACACCTTTTTGCTGAAACGGAGAGAGTTCGCCATTTGGAGCTCCAAAAGGAACATTTTGGGCCGGGCCTGGAAATTGACGGGCACTAAACGAGCACTAGACGAGCACTAGACAAGCACTAGTGCTTGTCTAGCGCTCGTCTGGCGCTCGTCTGGCGCTCGTCTAGCGCTCCATCCAGTGCTCGTCTAGTGCTCCGTCCAGCGCCCGTCTAGTGCTCTTCTATCCCCGGAAATTTACCGGAAATTTCCGGGGTTGTGCCCTCCCTAGAGCCTCTTGTCTAGTGCTTGTCTAGTGCTCGTCTGGTGCTCGTCTAGCGCTCGTCTAGCGCTCGTCTAGTGCTCCATCTAGTGCTCGTCTAGTGCTCCGTCCAGCGCCCGTCCAGTGCTCTTCTATCCCCGGAAAATTTCCGGGGTTGTGCCCTCCCTAGAGCCTTCTCGTCCAGTGCTCGTCCAGTGCTCGTCTAGCGCTCGTCTAGTGCTCCTCTAGCGCTCGTCTAGCGCCCGTCCATCGCTCGGTCTAGCGCCCGTCTGGCGCTCGTCTAGTGCCCGTCTAGCGCTCGTCTAGTGCCCGTCTAGCGCTCGTCTAGTGCTCTTCGTTCTAGTGCCCGTCTAGTGCTCGTCTAGTGCCCGTCTAGTGCTCTAGTGCGCGTAGCGTCGTCTAGTTCCGTCTAGTGCTCGTCTAGTGCCCGTCTAGTGCTCGTCTAGTGCCCGTCTAGTGCTCGTCTAGTGCCCGTCTAGTGCTCGTCTAGTGCCCGTCTAGCGCTCGTCTAGCGCCCGTCTAGTGCTCGTCTAGTGCCCGTCTAGTGCTCGTCTAGCGCCCGTCTAGTGCTCGTCTAGCGCCCGTCTAGTGCTCGTCTAGTGCCCGTCCAGTGCTCGTCCAGCGCCCGTCCAGTGCTCGTCTAGTGTTGGTCTAGTGCTCGTCTAATGCTCGTCCCCGTCTAGTGCTCGTGTAGTGCTCGTTTAGTGCTCGTCTAGTGCCCGTCTAGTGCTCGTCTAGTGCTCGTCTAGTGCTCGCCTAGTGCCCGTCTGGCGCTCGTCTGGTGCCCGTCTAGTGCTCGTCTAGTGCCCGTCTAGCGCTCGTCTAGTGCTCGTCTAGTGCTCTGTCTAGTGTCTAGTTCTCGTCTAGCGCTCGTCCACTCGTCTGCCCGTCTAGCGCTCGTCTAGTGCCCGTCTAGTGCTCGTCTAGCCTTGCACCCGTGCTGTTTCTAGTGCCGTTACGCTGCCTTCTTGCAACTTTTTGCAGGTGTGTTAGTTGCCCGTTAGTGCTTGTCTAGTGGCTCGTCTTGTCCCGTCTTGTGTGTCTAGTGCTCGTTAGTGCTCGTCTAGCCGTTAGTGCTCGTTAGTGCTCTTCTAGTGACTCGTCTAGTGCCCGTCTAGTGCTTGTCTAGTGCCGTCTGCGCTCGTTATTGCCCTCTAGTGCTCGTCTAGTGCCCTCTAGTGCTCGTGAGCGCTAGTTCCAGTGCTTGTTTAGTGTTTTCGTTCACTAGTGCCGTCTTAGTGCCCGTCTAGTGCTCGTCTAGTGCACGTATAGTGCTCGCCTGGATGCTGTGGGTGCCGTCCAGTGCTCGTTAGTGCTGTCTAGTGCTCGTCTAGTGCCCGTCTGGCGCTCGTCTCGTGCTCGTCTAGTGCTCGTCCCCGTCTAGTGCTCGTCTAGTGCTCGTCTACTGCTCCATCTAGTGCTCGTCTAGTCCCCGTCTAGTGCTCGTCTAGTGCTCGTCTAGTGCTCCATCTAGTGCTCGTCTAGTGCCCGTCTAGTGCTCGTCTAGTGCTCTTCTATCCCCGGAAATTTTCCGGAAATTTCCGGGGTTGTGCCCTCCCTATAGAGCCTTCTGGCGCTTGTCCAGTGCTCGTCCAGTGCTCGTCTTTGTGCTCGTCTTTGTGCTCGTCTAGTGCTCCTCTAGCGCTCGTCTAGCGCCCGTCCAATGCTCGTCTGTGCTCGTCTAGTGCCCGTCTAGCGCTCGTCTAGTGCCCGTCTGCTCGTCTAGTGCCCGTCTGGCGCTCGTCTAGCGCCCGTCTAGTGCTCGTCTAGTGCCCGTCCGTGCCCGTCTAGTGCTTGTCTAGTGCCCGTCTAGTGCCCGTCTAGCGCTCGTCTAGTGCCCGTCTAGTGCTCGTCTAGTGCCCGTCTGGTTTAGGATTTAGTCTAGGATTTAGGCTTAGGATTTAGGTTTAGGGTTGGCGCCTTTTAGTGTTCCCTTCTCTCCCCTTTTCTTTTTTGGCTGGACGGGATTCCTTTAGGGGCGCCGTTTAGAGGTTCCTGCTGGCGGGTTTTTGGGTTCCTGCTGGCGGGTGCCTTTGAGAGGGCCACGGATTAGGTCTAGGATTTAGGTTCAGGATTTAGGTTCGGTTTAGGTTTAGGATTTAGGCTTAGGGTTTTTAGATATAGGAGTTTGGGTTTAGGGTTTAGGTTTCGGATATAGGCTTAGGATTTTAGGTTTAGGATTTAGGTTTATAGTTTTAGGTTTAGGATTCAGGACACATTTTGGCTCAAATGTAGAGAAGTTCCCATTTGGTGCTCCAACAGCGACATTTTGGAGCCGGCCATGGAAATGGCAAGTCTTTGCTAGAGTTTATATCAAAAATGATTTTTGGCTCAAACTTGGCTTAAATGCAAAGAATTTGTGATTTGGAGCTCCAAAAGCGACATTTTGCAGCTGGCCCTGGAAATGACCGTTCTTTACTAGAGTTTATATAAAAATGACACATTTTGCTGAAACGGAGAGAGTTCGCCATTTGGAGCTCCAAAAGGAACATTTTGGGGCTGACCTGGAAACTGACGGGCACTAAACGAGCACTAGAGACAAGCTCTAGTGCTGTGCTGTCTAGTGCTCCGTCCAGCGCCCGTCTAGTGCTCTTCTATCCCCGATTTTTTTCGCGGCTGTGCCCTCCTAGAGCCTCTTGTCTAGCGCTTGCCTAGTGCTCGTCTGGTGCTCGTCTAGCGCTCGTCTAGCGCTCGTCTAGTGCTCCATCTAGTGCTCGTCTAGTGCTCCGTCCAGCGCCCGTCTAGTGCTCTTCTATCCCCGGAAATTTTCCGGAATCTGGCGCTCGTCCAGCGCTCGTCCAGTGCTCGTCTAGTGCTCGTCTAGCGCTCCTCTAGCGCTCGTCTGTGCTCGTCTAGTGCTCGTCTAGTGCTCGTCTGCGCTCGTCTAGCGCCCGTCCAATGCTCGTCTGTGCTGGTCTAGTGCCCGTCTAGCGCTCGTCTAGCGCCCGTCTAGTGCTCGTCTAGCGCCCGTCTAGCGCTTGTCTAGCGCCCGTCTAGTGCTCGTCTAGTGCCCGTCTAGTGCTCGTCTAGCGCCCGTCTAGTGCTCGTCTAGTGCCCGTCTAGTGCTCGTCTAGCGCTCGTCTAGTGCCCGTCTGGTGCTCGTCTAGTGCTCGTCTAGTGCTCGTCTAGTGCCCGTCTAGTGCTCGTCTAGTGCTCGTCGTGTCGTTCGGTGCTCGTCTAGTGCTAGCCTAGTGCCTTGTCTAGTGCTCGTCTAGTTTGCTTTTGGAGTGCTCGTCTAGTGCTCGTCTAGTGCCCGTCTAGTGCTCGTCTAGTGCTCGTCTAGTGCTCGTCTAGCCCGTCTAGTGCTTGTCTAGTGCTCGTCTAGCGCTCGTCTAGCGCCCGTCTAGCGCTCGTCTAGTGCCCGTCTAGCGCTCGTCTAGTGCCCTAGTGCTCGTCTAGTGCCCGTCTAGCGCTCGTCTAGTGCCCGTCTAGCGCTCGTCTAGTGCTCGTCTAGTGCTCTGTCTAGCGTCTCGTTCTCGTCTAGTGCTCGTCTAGTGCCCGTCTAGTGCTCGTCTAGTGCCCGTCTAGTGCTCGTCTAGTGCTCGTCTGGTGCCCGTCTAGTGCTCGTCTAGTGCCCGTCTAGTTCTCGTCCAGTGCCCGTCCAGTGCTCGTCTAGTGCCCGTGTAGTGCTCGTCTAGTGCCCGTCTAGTGCTTGTCTAGTGCTCGTCTAGCGCTCGTCCAGTGCTCGTCTAGTGCCCGTCTAGTGCTCGTCTAGTGCTCAGTGCTCGTCTAGTGCTCGTCTAGTGCCCTCTAATGCCCGTCTAGTGCTCGTCTAGTGCCCGTCTAGTGCTCGTCTAGTGCCCGTCTAGTGCTCGTCTAGTGCCCGTCTAGCGCTCGTCTAGTGCCCGTCTAGCGCTCGTCTAGCGCCCGTCTAGTCTAGTGCTCGTCTAGTGCCCGTCTAGTGCCCGTCTAGTGCTCGTCTAGTGCTCGTCTAGTGCCCGTCTAGCGCTCGTCTAGTGCCCGTCTAGTGCTCTAGTGCTCGTCTAGTGCTCGTCTAGTGCTCGTCTAGTGCCCGTCTAGTGCTCGTCTAGCGCTCCATCCAGTGCTCGTCTAGTGCTCCGTCCAGCGCCTCTTCTATCCCCGGAAAGGGGTTGTGCCCTCCCTAGAGCCTAGTGCCCGTCTAGTGCTCGTCTAGTGCCCGTCTAGCGCTCGTCTAGCGCCGTCTAGCGCTCGTCTAGTGCCCGTCTAGTGCTCGTCTAGTGCCCGTCTAGCGCCCGTCTAGCGCTCGTCTAGTGCCCGTCTAGTGCCCGTCCAGTGCCCGTCCAGTGCCCGTCCAGTGCTCGTCTAGTGTTCGTCTAGTGCTCGTCTAATGCTCGTCCCCGTCTAGTGCTCGCCTAGTGCTCGTTTAGTGCTCGTCTAGTGCCCGTCTAGTGCTCGTCTAGTGCTCGTCTAGTGCTCGCCTAGTGCCCGTCTGGTGCTCGTCTGGTGCCCGTCTAGTGCTCGTCTAGTGCCCGTCTAGCGCTCGTCTAGTGCTCGTCTAGTGCTCTCTCTAGTGT
The DNA here is from genome assembly GCA_963377175.1 of Effrenium voratum. Classification (NCBI taxonomy): domain Eukaryota; class Dinophyceae; order Suessiales; family Symbiodiniaceae; genus Effrenium; species Effrenium voratum. The sequence continues at coordinate 232,004 of CAUJNA010000057.1, forward strand.
CTAGTTCTCGTCTAGCGCTCGTCCACTCGTCTAGTTCCCGTCTAGCGCTCGTCTAGTGCCCGTCTAGTGCTCGTCTAGTGCCCGTCTAGTGCTCGTCTAGTGCCCGTCTAGTGCTCGTCTAGTGCCCGTCTAGTGCTCGTCTAGTGCTCGTCTAGTGCCCGTCTAGTGCTCGTCTAGTGCTCCAGCTCGTCGAGCCCGTCCAGTGCTCGTCTAGTGCTCGTCTAGTGCTCGTCTAGTGCCCGTCTAGCGCTTGTCTAGCGCCCGTCTAGCGCTCGTCTAGTGCCCTAGTGCTCGTCTAGTGCCCGTCTAGTGCTCGTCTAGTGCCCGTCTAGTGCTCGTCTAGCGCTCGTCCAGTGCTCTGTTTAGTGTCTCGTTCTCTAGTGCCCGTCTAGTGCCCGTCTAGTGCTCGTCTAGTGCTCGTCTAGTGCTCGCCTAGTGCTCGTCTAGTGCCCGTCCAGTGCTCGTCTAATGCTCGTCTAGTGCTCGTCTAGTGCCCGTCTGGCGCTCGTCTCGTGCTCGTCTAGTGCTCGTCCCCGTCTAGTGCTCGTCTAGTGCTCGTGTAGTGCTCCATCTAGTGCTCGTCTAGTGCCCGTCTAGTGCTCGTCTAGTGCTCTTCTATCCCCGGAAATTTTCCGGAAATTTCCGGGGTTGTGCCCTCCCTATAGAGCCTTCTGGCGCTTGTCCAGTGCTCGTCCAGTGCTCGTCTAGTGCTCGTCTAGTGCTCCTCTAGCGCTCGTCTAGCGCCCGTCCAATGCTCGTCTGTGCTCGTCTAGTGCCCGTCTAGTGCTCGTCTAGTGCCCGTCTGCTCGTCTAGTGCCCGTCTGGCACTCGTCTAGCACCCGTCTAGTGCTCGTCTAGTGCCCGTCTAGTGCTCGTCTAGTGCCCGTCTAGTGCCCGTCTAGTGCTTGTCTAGTGCCCGTCTAGTGCCCGTCTAGCGCTCGTCTAGTGCCCGTCTAGCGCTCGTCTAGTGCCCGTCTGGTTTTGGATTTAGTGTCGGATTTAGGCGTTGGCGCCTTTTAGTGTTCCTGCTGGCGGGACTGCTGGGGGGATGTCTTTCCGGGTTCCTGCTGGCGGGGCGCCGTTTAGGGTTCCTGCTGGCGGGTCTTTTAGGGTTCCTGCTGGCGGGGTGCCTTTGAGAGGCCACGGATTTAGGTCTAGGATTTAGGTTCAGGATTTAGGTTCGGTTTAGGTTTAGGATTTAGGCTTAGGGTTTTTAGATATAGGAGTTTGGGTTTAGGGTTTAGGTTTCGGATATAGGCTTAGGATTTTAGGTTTAGGATTTAGGTTTATAGTTTTTAGGTTTAGGATTCAGGACACATTTTGGCTCAAATGTAGAGAAGTTCCCATTTGGTGCTCCAACAGCGACATTTTGGAAAATGGCAAGAGTGTATATCAAAAATGAAAAGAATTTGTGATTTGGAGCTCCAAAAGCGACATTTTGCAGCTGGCCCTGGAAATGACCGTTCTTTACTAGAGTTTATATAAAAATGACACATTTTGCTGTTCGCCATTTGGACTCCAAAAGGAACATTTTGGGGCTGACCTGGAAATTGACGGGCACTAAACGAGCACTAGACGAGCACTAGACAAGCTCTAGTGCTGTGCTGTCTAGTGCTCCGTCCAGCGCCCGTCTAGTGCTCTTCTATCCCCGATTTTTTTCGTGGCTGTGCCCTCCTAGAGCCTCTTGTCTAGTGCTTGCCTAGTGCTCGTCTGGTGCTCGTCTAGCGCTCGTCTAGTGCTCCATCTAGTGCTCGTCTAGTGCTCCGTCCAGCGCCCGTCTAGTGCTCTTCTATCCCCGGAAATTTTCCGGAATCTGGCGCTCGGCCAGTGCTCGTCCAGTGCTCGTCTAGTGCTCGTCTAGCGCTCCTCTAGCGCTCGTCTGTGCTCGTCCAGTGCTCGTCTAGTGCTCGTCTAGCGCTCCTCTAGCGCTCGTCTGTGCTCGTCTAGTGCTCGTCTAGTGCTCGTCTGCGCTCGTCTAGCGCCCGTCCAATGCTCGTCTGTGCTGGTCTAGTGCCCGTCTAGCGCTCGTCTAGTGCCCGTCTAGCGCTCGTCTAGTGCCCGTCTAGCGCTTGTCTAGCGCCCGTCTAGTGCTCGTCTCGTGCCCGTCTAGTGCTCGTCTAGTGCCCGTCTAGCGCTCGTCTAGTGCCCGTCTAGTGCTCGTCTAGCGCTCGTCTAGTGCCCGTCTGGTGCTCGTCTAGTGCTCGTCTAGTGCTCGCCTAGTGCCCGTCTAGTGCTCGTCTAGTGCTCGTCTAGCGCTCTGTCTAGTGTCTAGTTCTGTTCCCGTCTAGTGCTCGTCTAGCGCCCGTCTGGTGCTCTAGCGCTCGTCTAGTGCCCGTCTAGTGCCCGTCTAGTGCCCGTCTAGTGCTCGTCTGGCGTCTAGTGCCCGTCTAGTGCTCGTCTAGTGCTCGTCTAGTGCTCGTCTAGCCCGTCTCGTGCTTGTCTAGTGCTCGTCTAGTGCTCGTCTAGCGCCCGTCTAGTGCTCGTCTAGTGCCCGTCTAGCGCTCGTCTAGTGCTCGTCTAGTGCCCGTCTAGCGCTCGTCTAGTGCCCGTCTAGTGCTCGTCTAGTGCCCGTCTAGCGCTCGTCTAGTGCCCGTCTAGTGCTCGTCTAGTGCTCGTCTGGTGCCCGTCTAGTGCTCGTCTAGTGCCCGTCTAGTTCTCGTCTAGTGCCCGTCCAGTGCTCGTCTAGTGCCCGTCTAGTGCTCGTCTAGTGCCCGTCTTAGTGCTTGTTAGCGCTCGTCTAGCGCTCGTCTAGTGCTCGTCTAGTGCCCGTCTAGTGCTCGTCTAGTGCTCGTCTAGTGCTCGTCTAGTGCCCGTCTAGTGCTCGTCTAGTGCATGTCTAGTGCTCGTCTAGCGCCCGTCTAGTGCTCGTCTAGTGCTCGTCTAGTGCCCGTCTAGTGCTCGTCTGGTGCTCGTCTAATGCCCGTCTAGTGCTCGTCTAGTGCCCGTCTGGTGCTCGTCTGGTGCCCGTCTAGCGCTCGTCTCGTCTAGTGCCCGTCTAGTGCTCGTCTAGTGCCCGTGTAGTGCTCGTCTAGTGCTCGTCTAGTGCCCATCTGGTGCTCGTCTAGTGCTCGTCTAGTGCTCGTCTAGTGCCCGTCTAGTGCTCGTCTAGTGCTCGTCTAGCGCTCTGTCTAGTGTCTAGTTCTGTTCCCGTCTAGTGCTCGTCTAGCGCCCGTCTGGTGCTCTAGCGCTCGTCTAGTGCCCGTCTAGTGCCCGTCTAGTGCCCGTCTAGTGCTCGTCTGGTGCCCGTCTAGTGCTCGTCTAGTGCTCGTCTAGTGCTCGCCTAGTGCCCGTCTAGTGCTCGTCTAGTGCCCGTCTAGTGCTCGTCTAGCTCGTCTAGTGCCCGTCTAGTGCTCGCCTAGTGCTCGTCTAGTGCTCGTCTAGCCCGTCTAGTGCTTGTCTAGTGCTCGTCTAGTGCTCGTCTAGCGCCCGTCTAGTGCTCGTCTAGTGCCCGTCTAGCGCTCGTCTAGCGCCCTAGTGCTCGTCTAGTGCCCGTCTAGCGCTCGTCTAGTGCCCGTCTAGTGCTCGTCTAGTGCTCGTCTAGTGCTCTGTCTAGTGTCTCGTTCTCGTCTAGTGCTCGTCTAGTGCCCGTCTAGTGCTCGTCTAGTGCCCGTCTAGTGCTCGTTAGTGCTGTCTGGTGCCCGTTTCTAGCGCTGTCTAGTGCCGTCTAGTTCTCGGTCTTGTGCCCGTCCGTGCTCGTCTAGTGCCCGTCTAGTGCTCGTCTAGTGCCCGTCTAGTGCTTGTCTAGTGCTCGTCTAGCGCTCGTCTAGTGCTCGTCTAGTGCCCGTCTAGTGCTCGTCTAGTGCTCGTCTAGTGCTCGTCTAGTGCCCGTCTAGCGCTCGTCTAGTGCATGTCTAGTGCTCGTCTAGCGCCCGTCTAGTGCTCGTCTAGTGCTCGTCTAGTGCTCGTCTAGTGCCCGTCTAGTGCTCGTCTAATGCCCGTCTAGTGCTCGTCTAGTGCCCGTCTAGTGCTCGTCTAGTGCCCGTCTAGTGCTCGTCTAGTGCCCGTCTAGCGCTCGTCTAGTGCCCGTCTAGTGCTCGTCTAGCGCCCGTCTAGTCTAGTGCTCGTCTAGTGCCCGTCTAGTGCCCGTCTAGTGCTCGTCTAGTGCTCGTCTAGTGCCCGTCTAGCGCTCGTCTAGTGCCCGTCTAGTGCTCGTCTAGTCCGTCTAGCGCTCGTCTAGTGCTCATCTAGTGCTCGTCTAGTGCCCGTCTAGCGCTCGTCTAGTGCTCCATCCAGTGCTCGTCTAGTGCTCCGTCCAGCGCCCGTCTAGCGCTCTTCTATCCCCGGAATTTTTCCGGAAATTTCCGGGGCTGTGCCCTCCCTAGAGCCTCTTGTCTAGTGCTTGTCTAGTGCTCGTCTGGTGCTCATCTAGCGCTCGTCTAGTGCTCCATCTAGTGCTCGTCTAGTGCTCCGTCCAGCGACCGTCTAGTGCTCTTCTATCCCCGGAAATTTTCCGGAAATTTCCGGGGTTGTGCCCTCCCTAGAGCCTTCTGGCGCTCGTCCAGTAGTGCTCGTCCAGTGCTCGTCTAGTGCTCGTCTAGTGCTCCTCTAGCGCTCGTCTAGCGCCCGTCCAATGCTCGTCTGTGCTCGTCTAGTGCCCGTCTAGTGCTCGTCTAGTGCCCGTCTAGCGCTCTAGTGCCCGTCTAGTGCTCGTCTAGCGCCCGTCTAGTGCTCGTCTAGTGCCCGTCTAGTGCTCGTCTAGCGCCCGTCTAGCTCGTCTAGTGCCCGTCTAGCGCTCGTCTAGTGCTCGTCTAGTGCTCGTCTAGTGCCCGTCTAGTGCTCGTCTAGTGCTCGTCTAGTGCCCGTCTAGTGCTCGTCTAGCGCTCGTCTAGCGCCCGTCTAGTGCTCGTCTAGTGCCCGTCTAGTGCTCGTCTAGTGCCCGTCTAGCGCCCGTCTAGCGCTCGTCTAGTGCCCGTCTAGTGCCCGTCCAGTGCCCGTCCAGTGCCCGTCCAGTGCTCGTCTAGTGTTCGTCTAGTGCTCGTCTAATGCTCGTCCCCGTCTAGTGCTCGTCTAGTGCTCGTTTAGTGCTCGTCTAGTGCCCGTCTAGTGCTCGTCTAGTGCTCGTCTAGTGCTCGCCTAGTGCCCGTCTGGTGCTCGTCTGGTGCCCGTCTAGTGCTCGTCTAGTGCCCGTCTAGCGCTCGTCTAGTGCTCGTCTAGTGCTCTGTCTAGTGTCTAGTTCTCGTCTAGTGCCCGTCTAGTGCTCGTCTGGTGCCCGTCTAGCGCTCGTCTAGCGCTCGTCTGGCGCTCGTCTGTGCCCGTCTAGCGCTCGTCTAGTGCCCGTCTAGCGCTCGTCTAGTGCCCGTCTAGTGCTCGTCTAGTGCCCGTCTAGTGCTCGTCTAGTGCCCGTCTAGTGCTCGTCTAGTGCCCGTCTAGTGCTCGTCTAGTGCCCGTCCAGTGCTCGTCTAGTGCTCGTCTAGTGCCCGTCTAGTGCTCGTCTAGTGCTCGTCTAGTGCTCGTCTAGCCCGTCTAGTGCTCGTCTAGTGCTCGTCCAGTGCTCGTCTAGTGCCCGTCTAGTGCTTGTCTAGTGCCCGTCTAGCGCTCGTCTAGTGCCCTAGTGCTCGTCTAGTGCCCGTCTAGTGCTCGTCTAGTGCCCGTCTAGTGCTCGTCTAGCGCTCGTCCAGTGCTCTGTTTAGTGTCTCGTTCTCTAGTGCCCGTCTAGTGCCCGTCTAGTGCTCGTCTAGTGCTCGTCTAGTGCTCGCCTAGTGCTCGTCTAGTGCCCGTCCAGTGCTCGTCTAGTGCTCGTCTAGTGCTCGTCTAGTGCCCGTGTGGCGCTCGTCTCGTGCTCGTCTAGTGCTCGTCCCCGTCTAGTGCTCGTCTAGTGCTCGTCTAGTGCTCCATCTAGTGCTCGTCTAGTGCCCGTCTAGCGCTCGTCTAGTGCTCTTCCATCCCCGGAAATTTTCCGGAAATTTCCGGGGTTGTGCCCTCCCTATAGAGCCTTCTGGCGCTTGTCCAGTGCTCGTCCAGTGCTCGTCTAGTGCTTGTCTAGTGCTCCTCTAGCGCTCGTCTAGCGCCCGTCCAATGCTCGTCTGTGCTCGTCTAGTGCCCGTCTAGTGCTCGTCTAGTGCCCGTCTGCTCGTCTAGTGCCTGTCTGGCGCTCGTCTAGCGCCCGTCTAGTGCTCGTCTAGTGCCCGTCTAGTGCTCGTCTAGTGCCCGTCTAGTGCCCGTCTAGTGCTTGTCTAGTGCCCGTCTAGTGCCCGTCTAGCGCTCGTCTAGTGCCCGTCTAGCGCTCGTCTAGTGCCCGTCTGGTTTTGGATTTAGTGTCGGATTTAGGCGTTGGCGCCTTTTAGTGTTCCTGCTGGCGGGATTCCTTTTAGGGTTCCTGCTGGGGGGATGTCTTTCCGGGTTCCTGCTGGCGGGGCGCCGTTTAGGGTTCCTGCTGGCGGGTCTTTTAGGGTTCCTGCTGGCGGGGTGCCTTTGAGAGGCCACGGGTTTAGGTCTAGGATTTAGGTTCAGGATTTAGGTTCGGTTTAGGTTTAGGATTTAGGCTTAGGGTTTTTAGATATAGGAGTTTGGGTTTAGGGTTTAGGTTTCGGATATAGGCTTAGGATTTTAGGTTTAGGATTTAGGTTTATAGTTTTTAGGTTTAGGATTCAGCACACATTTTGGCTCAAATGTAGAGAAGTTCCCATTTGGTGCTCCAACAGCGACATTTTGGAGCCGGCCATGGAAATGGCAAGTCTTGGCTTAAATGCAAAGAATTTGTGATTTGGAGCTCCAAAAGCGACATTTTGCAGCTGGCCCTGGAAATGACCGTTCTTTACTAGAGTTTATATAAAAATGACACATTTTGCTGTTCGCCATTTGGACTCCAAAAGGAACATTTTGGGGCTGACCTGGAAATTGACGGGCACTAAACGAGCACTAGACGAGCACTAGACAAGCTCTAGTGCTGTGCTGTCTAGTGCTCCGTCCAGCGCCCGTCTAGTGCTCTTCTATCCCCGATTTTTTTCGTGGCTGTGCCCTCCTAGAGCCTCTTGTCTAGTGCTTGCCTAGTGCTCGTCTGGTGCTCGTCTAGCGCTCGTCTAGTGCTCCATCTAGTGCTCGTCTAGTGCTCCGTCCAGCGCCCGTCTAGTGCTCTTCGATCCCCGGAAATTTTCCGGAATCTGGCGCTCGGCCAGTGCTCATCCAGTGCTCGTCTAGTGCTCGTCTAGCGCTCCTCTAGCGCTCGTCTGTGCTCGTCCAGTGCTCGTCTAGTGCCCGTCTAGTGCTCCTCTAGCGCTCGTCTGTGCCCGTCTAGTGCTCGTCTAGTGCCCGTCTAGTTCTCGTCTAGCGCCCGTCCAATGCTCGTCTTGTTTGCGGCTGCACCGCTCGTTCTAGCGCCGTTTGCCGAACCGTTGTCTAGTGTCGTCTAGTGCCCGTTCTAGCGCTTGCGTTCTTGCGCCCGTCTAGTGTCTAGTTGTAGTGTCGTCTCGTGCCGTCTAGGTGCTCGTCTTTGTTTGAGTGCACCCTTGTGTTTTTCCTGTCTCGTGCATGTCAGCGCCCGTTCTAGTGGCTCGTCTATAGGAGTGCTCGTCTAGTTTGCTCCGTTAGTGTCGTCTAATGCCGTTTAGTGTCGTCTTAGTGCGTCTAGTGCTGTCTAGTGCCGTTTTATTTGCTCGTCTGTGCCCGTCTAGCTGCTCGTCTAGTGCCCGTCTAGTGAGCGCGTCTGCGCCGTATCGTCTAGTGCACGCCTAGTGCCCGTCTAGGGCCCGTCTAGTGCTCGTCTAGTGCTCGTCTAGTGCCCGTCTAGCGCTCGCCTAGTGCCCGTCTAGTGCTCGTCTAGTGCCCGTCTAGCGCTCGTCTAGTGCTCGTCTAGTGCTCATCTAGTGCCCGTCTAGTGCTCGTCTAGTGCCCGTCTAGTGCTCGTCTAGGGCCCATCTAGTGCCCGTCTAGTGTTTGTCTAGTGCCCGTCTAGTGCCCGTCTAGTGCCCGTCTAGTGCTCGTCTAGTGCTCGTCTAGTGCTCGTCTAGTGCCCGTCTCGTGCTCGTCTAGCGCCCGTCTAGTGCTCGTCTAGTGCCCGTCTAGTGGTCTAGTGCTCGTCTAGCGCTCGTCTAGTGCCCGTCTAGTGCTCGTCTAGTGCCCGCTGGGAAGCGGCTTCGGCACTGAAAGCAGAAAAAGCAACCAAAACGGCGCCAAAACAGAAAAAGCAACCGCGTACCTACTTATGCCCTGCCACGCGGGCAAGCCGGTTGCTGCGCGCAGTTCGCACGTGGAGGCATGTTTTAGCTCATTCAGCCGAAATTCAAGACTGCAAGCAACCTTGGAAGCTTGAAACCTATTCAAAACAGCCTTGCCAATCGCCAACATGTCGGGAGCAGGAACAGCGCCAAATTGTGCCATCATCATGCGTATAATTTGTCTTGCGACTGTGGACAAGGCTGCTCGCCAGGATCTCAACAATGGCGCAATAGTGCGCAGCGCCCCGTCACGTCTGTCGAGCTTGATGATTGAGGCAACGCAGGAGCAGCCATCTCGCGAAACAGAGCACGTCTTTTGAAGAAGCGCGCGTAGGCTGCGAATACTGGAAACAGGTGTCGAACAAGTCGCCCTTCCACACGCCCGCCTGCTCTTCTGAAAATCGTGCTGGACAGGCTCTGATTCCAACGCGCCCCACGCAAAAATCAAATCGTCGTCATGCAGCGAGCAATTGTCTCGAGAGCGTGTCGCCGCCCTTGCTGTGAGAAGAAGCTGGTAGGGCAGTCGCTGTAATCCGCCGCATTACAAAACTCTCTGTCTCTTTGAAAACGTTGGCTGCAGTAGGCCACCGGTCACGGTCAACCAGTACTCTCCTAATGTTGGAACTTGATTTCTAAAGGCCCCCCCCGAGGCCCACTGCCAGGGGTATCTTATCCGCGAAGGGAACCGATACCTTGTGGTAGTAGAGGATCTTTATGTGGTGGCCCTGGATCTGTTCCTGAAAGTTCCAAGTGTCAATACTGATGGACTGATACTGCCCTGGTAAACTGTGTGTTGTGGTTTATCCTGAAAGTGCTCCGCTAGCACCTTTGCATCACGGATGCAATGGCTCAGTGAGCTATGTATCTGAGGTGTGACATGAAAGGCCTTGAGCCAAAATGGTAACGTGTTGCATGGAGATCAGCGGGTCCTGAAAACAAACGCAAAACAAACACAAATTTCATTTGATCTCCAGCACTGAATTACTATTGGCTTATTGGCCTTCGACCGTAGCCATTCAAGTGTGTGCCGTAGCCATGACTGTGTCAAGTGACAGATAACACACACGCACATATATATATATATATCTTGTCAGAATTAAAATACTGTATTCATCCCTTTTTGGGGCGGGTGAAACGTCTTTGTTGGCAAAGGGAAAAGAAAACTCTGTACTCATTGCGGATACCTAATTGTATCAAAAGATAACGTACAATGCTACGCACACGCAGGATCATTGTGAAACTATTGCCCTCTCATGGAATAGTCTTGCTGATGGCGAGGATCAATTGGTCGTCATTTGTGGTGCTTTTCTCGTGTGAACTTTTTTGAGATTCTGAAAACCTTGGCTGTAGCGGACATAGTCGTACCAAGTCGAGGAACCATAGCTTTTCCATCCAGGTTGATCGTAGCCGGAAGCCTTGTTGTACCCTGAGCTTCCCCAGGTATTATCCTTCTTCTTCTGGTTGTGCTCCTTAGCTCTTTGGGTGGCTCGTTCTTTGCTCTCCGATCGGCTTCGAATGTAAACCAGGAGCGGGCTGTGTGAATCTGCATCACATGGGCCATTCAAAAACATCTCATTGGTGATGTGTTTGAAGCGCTCAGCTGAGGTCACCTGGTAATCGGCAATGATCAGCGTGGCCTCGTCCTGCATTTTCGTCCTTTCCTCTTCGGTCATGGGCTCATACTCAGATTTTCAAGAGCGATTTTGGATGTCGGTCTTTCCCCATCCAAATGCAAACGTCATCACGCAATCCGGAAATGTTCGATTACATCCAGAACCAGTCTTCATGTAAAGATGGTGATGTACGATTGCCTTCATCGCGCAGGATATTGACACGGCGTAATCCATTCCTTCTTCGATGGGCATTCCCTTTGTCGTGTTCCACATGTCCTGGTATGTCTGCATGGTGTGGTTAATCAATCCCAATTCCGCATTATAGACCCGCTGCAATCGACTGTAGTGTTGGCAGATTTCTTTACATCGCCAGTGATTGCATCGCATTGGTACATGGTCACGAGTGGCATGATTCCATTCTGGAAATCCTCTCTTGCTGCTCCATGGGTGATGTTCGGATGGATGTGAGTTTCGGATGATCTCGGAAGTGCTCCTCGGAACTCGTTACTCTGGTCGATCTGGATCACCGCAATTTCCTTGTTGTGTCCATAGGTCTGGATGTCTCCTTGGACATATGAGGTCCGGTCGTTGCCAGGCAGTCGAAGGTTGGCGTATCATATTCGGGATCTGTGCAATCGATCTCGATGCCAAAGAAATATCTGAACATTCGGAATGCGGTTCCCCAGTTCTGGGATCTTGTTGAGATGTATCTTGCCAAAAGTTCGACTCTGGCGTGCTTATTGCCACGCACAAAACATGCGATGGGTCTAGCAGACCAAGATTTCTTTCATCACAATGCCCTTGTATCCTGAGAGGATAAACAAACGGATGAGTTCCTTGCATTTTTCATCTTGGGGATCGAGACATGCATCCGCTTCGTTGAGGCATATGATGCGAGCACTGTTGTGCAGCAGCATCCGTGTGATCGGTCGGTCTCGCATGGGCATGTTCTTCTATTCTCGGCCGTCCAACTTAGGATTCCTCGTGAGGTTCTCTTGGTTCATCGTGAGGATGTTGATCCTCCAGTGGAGGAGTGGCAATCTCGAGCCTGGAACTTGTCCATCACGGGCCCTTCAGTTGCTTCAAGGATCCGAGGATACCCGCGCATGCCTTGATCACATCGGGATCGTCTTGTGTCCTGAGAGATTTCACAGTCGAATCGGATACCCGGATGCCGGTTGTGCAGCTCTGTACTCTTCCATGGATGGCTTGTTGCTGCTGTGGCGAAAGTAGAATATTTCTTCATCAACACGCTCGTCAGGATCGACGTCTCACAGGGAATCAATCTCACACTGGTTGAGGTTTTTGTGAACCTTCTGAGGGTTCTTTTCATACCTTTGCATGAAGTCCCTGAAGCTTTCCTTGGTAGTCTTGAGTTCTTCTTCCGCTTCAGTTTTACTCATTTCGCAGTTGAGATAGACTTGCCGGAATTCCTCGTTGAACTCGGCGAGATTGTCAGGATTGAGGTTCTCCATCGTGACCCTGTGTTTGACGACTCTTTCCCTGGCGGGTTCCATTCCTGGCTCATCATCATCGTCCCTGTCAGCGGGGCGCCTTCTTTTCTTGGTCTCGGTGGATGTGTTCTTCTGAGATTTGTCCTTGTCTGATTTGTTGGTATTGACACGGTTGAAGAAATCCTGCCAAACTCTTGGTATCTTGGTCACACACGGTTCCAGATCCTCTTTGTCCGGGTTCTTCTAGTTGGTCTGCATTTCCGCCCCTCAGAATCATAGGCTGCAAGGGTGTTCTGTGGACCGATGGTATCTTCGGATATAATGCAGTGCGTTCCTCGGTGAGCCTGATGCCTCGGTGGTTGTTCTTGAGGAAGGATCAACAGGGCCTCTCGTCCTCCAGGCGCATGTGTCAATCCTGCTTTGGATGGCTCATCGTCCAGGATCACGCCGTCAATGCTCGCAAGATGGCCATGTATTCTTTCACGTGGGTTGAGCTCTTCCCCGGCTTCATTCCCTGCTCCAGAATGCTATGTATCTGGTCGTTGTAAGTAGCATGGATCGGCCTCTTGCTGAACGGCCTGATCTTTCTATCCTGCTCCACGGAGTCAGGCGCTGGTCTTCGCGCCCCATATTTCGGCTGAGTGGTGCCGTCATCCGTGTGTTGCTTGTTGAATCTTGAGGGATGGATGCGCTCGTGAAATGTTGATGACGGGGGAGATCATAGTCCGGTTCTTGCTGTTGGTAAACTTGCTTCTCGGTGTATAGTGGTCGTCCCATGGATTCAAGCTCAACGGGACGTGAATGACCACTGCAGCATCTCAAACACAGCTCCAATTCCTTGTCGTTGTAGAATGCTGTTCCATCAGGTCGGAGGAGCGTCGTGTGCTGCTTGGGATGTGAGGTTGTCAATCCACCTGTTCTTGGGTACAATGGCGCCTTTCTGTTCTCGTTCCTCATATGTTCCGTCATAGTCTGGAAACACAAATGCAATTTCAAACCTTGATTTCCCGTATTTCGGAAACATAGTCATCAGGAAAATGAGGGGCTTGTTTCCCAGCAAATTCTTTGCATGGCTGATGCCGCACAATGCCTCGTAGAGCTCGCAGGATCCGTCCGGATTGACTTGGATCTCTTTCTTGAGCTCACGGGTGCTTCTCTCTTTGGGGTCGCAGACATCGGGAGAACAATCTGCCCAATCTCTCTACTCTCCAGAGGATGAAGTGGACGGCCTGTTGCGCCTTGGACTCATCAATGGAGAAATACCTGCAGATTGATTCTGCATTTATGATGGTTCTTCTCACGTCGATCTGTCGGTTGTGACATACCATTGGAATGATATCTGATCCGTAATCCTCCGGATCTGCATTGACATGGCAGCAAATACTGTAGATCTTCTTGATATAGTCCATGCAGGCACTCTCTGTGCGCTGCCCATACCCTTGGAATGTAGGAGCCCACCAAGCATCGAACCGTGCCTTTAGCCAGAAAACCTTGTCTCCCTGGTTTCTCTCATGTTCTGGAACAAGATGGAAATTTGGTTCGTATTCCAGAATGGTCGAGCATTCCTGGTAGTAGCCCTGGATGTAGCTCAGGAATCGCTGGGCCAAAATGGATCAGGATGATCGGATTCCTTCAGGAGGCGAATGGTCATCCTCTCAGGCTTGTTCGATCTGATCCGTTTTGATTCATCGATGGATGGACGTGAAACCTTCGTTGTTGGCCTTCTGGACAATGGTGCCCGGTTGTCGCTGTAGTTGTCGGACTCTGTCTCCTCATCGATGAGGCCCTGAGGCAATGCCTTGATTTTCGGTGTCAATCGAAGCGCCGGTGGATTCATTGGCATGGCCTTCTGCTTTGGCTGAGAGCTTTCTCCGAGGAGTTGCTCTTTCCTCTTCTCTTTTTCCTCTGCGTCGGATTCTTGCACCGCAGAATCGGATTCTCGATCGTAATCGGCCGTCATCCTTCAAGTTCTTGTTGAATGCAATCTCCTGAAGTTCGTCAATGGCAACGTTCTGGTGAACATTAACTAATGTACCAACCGTGCTTGTCGTCATGCTTCCATTGAATGCGTTGTCCCACGCAAAGGCAATCATTATCTCCGGAACCAACTTGGAAATCCTTACGAAGTCGTCCCACGATCTCCTTCTCAAACACATCATCACCGGTCAGAAGAAGATCATCAACATGAAGAGATAGAGCTCCATGAGCTTGTCGGTTATTGGCGTTGCTACCGGAAACAAGATCCATAAGGTACTCAACTGCGCCTCCTAGATCGAATGCGTTGGATTTTCTTTTTGCTGATCGGTGTTGGTTTCGGAAGCTGTTTACCGTAGTAAACATATGTACAACGATCTGCTCGTGTTTGCACTAATCCGTATGAACGGAGTGCCGAACCTAGGATGTTCCACCATCTGCGTGGTGCATCGTTCAGCCCGTAGGCAGTTGATCATTCTTCTGCTTATCCTGAAAACCCCGGAGGACCCAACGAGCCTTGGTCTTCAGAAAGTTCCCGCGCTTGTCTCGCTTCAGGGTAAGAACCCAGCCACCGGTGACCCAGTTTCTGACCTCAATCTTGCGTGTGTCGACCAGGTCAAACACTTCATTGTCAAGCCAGGATTTGCACTCAAGATGCTTAGCCTCAAGGATGAGTACAAGACTAAAAGTGCCCGGCCATCGCTGGTCACAATTGGTCGACATGATTCTTGTCTGTGTACTTCTGATGAGAGAAACCACATCTGTAGGATGCATTGAAGGTCCCTTTCACACGTCTCTCGGAACCGTAAAGGATCCTGTGTTGGCACAGATCTTCTGCTCAGCTGTCATGAGTGACCAACGTGCTTCATCGAAAACAAGGTCGGCTTCCTGATTATGGTATGGCCTCGTCCTCTGATATTGTAAGGTTCTCTGCGAACTTCCAGTGACGGATGAAGTTGGAACATGAGGAGCTCTTCCTCACTGTCGGAACGCATCGGCAAATTGACTGGAATGGTCGGGTTGAGATGAGATGAAGTTGCAGGTTCGTTTCTGGCAGATGATCAGGTGAATTGAAGCAGTTCAAGCTATTGATCATCATCTTCTGCTTCAGGGTTTGTCAGGATTGCTGGAGGTGAAGGTACCACGACAGACGTCGATTGAGCACTTGAGGAGGAAATTGACTGCTTTTGCCGTTTGAGTGCGGGAGTTCCCCGCCCGGTTTGTCACGCGGCGGCAGCGGTGGATCTACTGGACTGTCTGGTGAGGGATGATCTGGTCGATCATTCTGATCAGGCTGATATGGAGGATCCGGAAATGCCGTACATGCATCGTACTGTGTGGATGAGATGCACAATTGCCCCAACTTCTTGCAACCATTCCACATGTACTGACATCGCCAGTCATTCGGATTCTGAATGAAAATTATGGAGTGCTTCGGAGGAGGGGGTGTTGGGGGGGGGGGGGGGAAATTTGAGCAAATGGCGTGGACTAGGGAGCCCTAGGGAGGCCTAGGGTTCAAATACTGAATCCGGCTCAGCCCTCATCCTGCTTAGCCGCTTGCCCGCTCACTAAGCTTTTCGCAAAACACTCGGTCCTTTGCGACGACGAAATGGGCTGTTTTCCCGGGACTCCTGAGGCTTGTCGCGGGGCGGCAGCGGTGGATCTACCGGACTGTCTGGCGAGACACCTGGCGGCGCAGGCGGCATTGAGGAAATGCCTACTCGAGAATACCGCACGGAGGATGGCTTGCGGACTACTCAGGAGTGGTGGAACAGGTACTGTGTGAACTTGGGGGGCCTCCTCCCACTCCCGAGGACCTTTGGCTCCCTCTTTTAGGGGGGTGCACACTGGTGTGCTGGCAATCGGTTTACACCAAATCATTGGACGGGGTGGCCGTCCTGGTGGATCCTTGTGTCTGGAACAGGAAGGCGGGTACGCCGCTCTCTGCAGGTTGCACGCTGATCAGGCTGATCTGGAGGATCCTGAGGTGGATCCGACATATGCGCGTCCGGTGGAGTTGGAGGTCTTGGATCTGGCATGGTGATCAGGTGAGGCTGACGTGGTTCATCGGGCGGATCCGTGGGATCCACCACACAATCGGCATCGGCTTGATAGCTGGTGCATCTGAGAAGCAGCGATGAACGGAGGAAAGCATGACCGCATGCCACATCTTCAGGCTGTAACCCTGCCAGTTGCGTTTTGACGCAGGCAAGACCTAAATTCTATTCAGCTGGTCTGGTTGCCGCAACGCTATGCATGCATCGTCCGGGGGTGATGTAATAGGCATGTTAGTGCCATTTCCGTGGACATACGCCGCGCATGCATCGTACTGGGTGGATGAGATGCAAAATTGTCTCAACTTCTTGCAACCATTCCACATGTCTTGACATCGCCGGCCATTTGGGTTCTGTCGAAAAATGTCGATTGCAGTGCCCGGAGGGTGCTGCTTCATTGTCTTCTGAAACTTTTGGACTAGCGAATCGCGGATGTCCAGTGGCTGAAAATCCTTGTTGAATGGGACGTCTTGGATCTTAACAGCGTCGCTGCTGCTAGTCATGTTGAACTCCTTGTCAATGGCTTCCGTTTCCTTCAATCTGCTGAATCTGCTGATTGAGGGGAACTTGACAGTGATCAATGAATGTTGTGTCTCCAAGTGTATCCGCTCGAAGTCCACTAGTTTGGCTTCTGGATGGTGCATGTTTTGCTGCTTGGCAAACTTCGCACTCACTTCGGATTTTGTCAAATAAGTCATAGGTAGGTAGTTTTCGGCAAGTGAAGAGAGCGGGTTCTAAATCGAAATTGGTCGGTAGTCACGTGATGATGCTGAAGGTGGATCTTATTTAACTCTTCGGACTTTGACAATCGCTGGTGGATTCTGCCTAAGGCAAGCGGTAACGATGTCGGTTCGTCTGCGGATGGTGCAGTAGGATCTGGCTCAATGGTCGGCCGGCCTTTCTTGTCGATGATCCTGTCTGCTGCAGATCCTGAACCTGATTCTTCATATTTTAGCGGATTGTCTGCGAAGGTGAAAATGGTCTTACCTATCCACAGGTTGATCATTGGTTTGTTCGGCTGGGATTTAAGTCTCCAATTGTCTTCTAGGATGTCTGGATCTCCGCCCTTGGATGCATCAATGATCTCTATAGTACGTTCTCGGCTGGTGTTGTCAGGATTGATTGGACATTCCTTCGCTCCTGTTGGTGTGAACAGCGCCTTGCGGGGCGTGATGCGCACACGGATGAGCTGCTTGTTCTTCTTGCCTAGAATCCAATGATCCTGCGTTAGAGACCCAATGGTTTTCGGAGTTGCTGTGTCCTCTTTTGTCTCGGATGATTTGGATGCACAAACAGTTTCTCTCTTGGGGTAATCCTCGGAAGGAAACTTGATGCTGTTGTTATCATCATCGTGGACATAGCTTGTGAGTCCTTTTGCAGCAATCTCTCCATGTGGTTTCACTCTTGCCACTCCAGCAAGATCGACCAGCGCATGTCCTGTACCGGATAATGGAACCGCCTGACGATTCATGCCCAAAGCCTTGCACGCGATCTTGTCACATTGAGGTGTGTGCTTGATGGTCATGTAGAGGTTCCGCATCTGGCTGATGCTACCGGGATGTATTGGTAAGAGATGAGGTCTTTCATGGGTTCAATGGCCTGGGTAAAACGCTGGATTGCATGCCAGCTGCCCATGGATCTGGTACATCCTGGGTTGATGCAGGCGAACAGATTGTGTATCATCTTGGACCAGCTTCTCGTGGATGTCCTCTTTCTCATGTTGCTGAAAAGCGTCATGGAACGCTTTCATGCTTGTCCTGTGCTGGATGTCTCATGGGATGAGTACCAGCCTGATTCACTCCAATTCCAAACTCCATGATGGATCCCAATCTTGGTCTGTCCAACCGGCATAGGTAGGCCCTGTGGATGGTGCAGTCTGCTGATCGGCGTGCCGTGGCTGCGTAGCGTTTTGGAATTTCCTTTGTCATGTCCGCCCTTTCCTTTGCCACTGTCATAGGATGGATATCCTTTGTTTCCATCACAGGGACACTAAATTTCGATGTTCCTTTCTTCCCTTTCTTTCCCTTGCCTTTACTTCCCCTTTTTGCTTCGTGATTTTCCTTTTCCTTTTCTCTTTTTGAATCTGAAATTTCGCCCAGACACCTTTTTTGCAATGAACGCATCATTCTCCTCCAAAACCCAGGGCCAGAAAGTTTCTGCATCATTCTGGGATGTAGAAGGTGTTACTCCGATTTCCTCGTGGAGGCTGGATGGATGGATCTTGGATGGATGTTCTCGTTGTAATGAAGAGGTCGTGGTACTGACTCTTCGTCATCTCGTAGGTGTAATTCTCGAGCGAGATGCTTCTCAAAGACATTGCACTGATCAGTCTTTGTCTCTGCTGATCTGACAACTCACTCTGGATGATGAAAAATTGCGCAATGAGATTGTTGCTGAGGGGAAATGCATGCCGTTGAGGTACTGCCTGAGTACTTCTGGATTGTCTATGGACAGCAGATCTGGAGGCGTGGCGCTTGCTGATGCGCGGCCATTCTTCTTGCATTAGCATCTTGTACTGATGCTATGAACTCTGGTGACTGTGCCGTGTGAACAGGCATCAAGTTCATCCAGGCTGCCTTCAATCTCATCAAGAGAATTTCAAATTTTGATGTGAACATGAGGAACTCGGCGTTCTGCCTTCTGTGGTTGAAGAAACTGAGAAGTCAGTATAAGTTGAAATAGTTGGCTCCTTCTTCAGGATCTTGCAAGTGGTCATTCTGGAGGGCTGCCTTGCACATGTGAGCGTCTCCGATGAGCGAGTGGTCCTCTCTTGGGCGCTTTGATTATTTTGAAGGTCACCCAATCATCTACGAGTTCTTCATTTCTAAACCAGCTGACTTTTCCGTCGTACGATGGCGGCTGCTTGGCGGTCATCGATAAGTTGAGCGTCTCTTCAGTGAAGCCATGCGATCGGCCTACATTTGAATATTCTTCCATGAAGCCTTCTCCATCGGATGACATCTTGTTTGGATCTCTTATCCCCGAAGGGAACCGATACCTTGTGGTAGTAGAGGACCTTTATGTGGTGGCCCTAGATCTATTCCGGAGAGTTCCAAGTGTCAATACTGATGGATTGATACTGCCCTGTTGTGGTTTATCCTGAAAGTGGTCCGCTAGCACCTTTGCATCACGGATGCAATGGCTCAGTGAGCTATGTACATCTGAGGTGTGACATGGTAACGTGTTGCATGGAGGTCGTCCTGAAAACAAACACCCCCCCAAACAATGGAGGTACTAGACTTTTGTAGGCTCACTTTGGGACGTCCAAACAATGGAGGATTTTGGGGCCCAATTCTACTTTAGTATTGCAGCCACTTCCTTTTTGCAACTACTTTAGTATTGCAACCACTTCTTCCTGAGCAGACTTTTTGGGAAAACTACTTTAGTATTGCAGTCACTTCTCTTTCAAGTCTTTCTGTAGCCATTCAAAGGGTTGGGCCAGCTTGAGCCACCTTGGGCCAGATGCATGGTTGGCAATTTCAGCTCAATTTGCGGCCTCTTGGGCTGGTTTCCTGCGCAGCCATGAGTTCAGGCAACAGGCAAATGGTGCATGATCAGGCGAGGTTAAATACCAGCAGATTGTCAAAGCCAGGCTGTGACTGTTTGCACTTGGGATTGAGTCTATTTGAGTGCTCAGGGGGTGACATGTTTAGTTGATCAGGGCCAACCAGCTTCAGGTAATCTTTCGCTTCACACTTCCAGGATGCCATTTCAGTCCCGGTGCTTTAGGTGCAACTTAGCTACGTGCTGGATCACAATTTTAATTTCTTGCTGTGATGTGGCAATTGGGGGGGGTTCGGTGCCCATGAGCCCCATCCCACACCTTGGATTCCAGGTGACGCAGGTTGCGGCAGGCAGCATCGACAGCCACCTCCAGGAGTCAGTGCCAAGGAACCAGCACCCCGCCTTCCTTACACAGGTTCTTTTGCACTTTTTTTTGTGCCAGTCAGCTCTGAGCTGACCCTGAGAGGCCACGGAGAGGGAGCTTCAGCTTGGGAAGAGCGCCAACATTGGCTGGCCAAGACGGCAGTTGCAGTGCCTTGGGAGGACTTGAGAATTGCAATCAGGAGGCCAGGGAGCTGTCAGAGAAGTTGAGGAAGACTGAAAGCAAGGTTGCAGACCTTGAGACAGCCCGGAGTGCGTTGAAAGCCTTGCAGAGAAATTTGTGATGCTTGAGGCTGAGCACAAGAGGAGAACTCTTCAGAAGCAACTTGAGAAGCTTCACAAGGAAGGTGTCTCCAAAGAACAAACTGAGAGCATGGTTCAGCAGCTTGAGTTGGCTTTAGATGGACATATCAACAATTGACCAGTTTGAGTTTCAGCTCTCATTTTTGGCTGGTTTTTCAGCATTAGATTCAGCTTGGCAACTGTTGAGTAACACAGCAAAGTTCAGGCAAATTATGTATTTTTGTGCTTTGGTGAGTTCAGCCCTTCAGGGGCCCAGCTTGTTGATCGTTGGGGCACACGTGCACCAGCAGCTTTAGTATTGTGTGAGGTCAGATTGGAGGTTGAAGATTGGGTGTGTGGGAACTTAATTGTGTTTGGGAGTTGAGCCTTGCAGCTGAGCATGTGTTTTGAGCATGTGGGAACTTGAGCATGCTTGGGTGTTGAGCTTTGGCTTGGAAGTTGAGCTTGACAGGTGGGCATGTTCAGATCGCTTTTGAAGACTTCAAGCTTCAGAATTTTCTTGTGCTCCTTGCGCCGTTCTGAGCTGCTCAATCTGTTCTTTTTTAATCTAGTTGTTTTAGGTGTTGCTTTTGTAACCAAACAGTCCTGCTAAGGATGGCTCTTCAGACAATCTTCATTGTGGCATTGATAATCTCTTCAGGGATGGTTTGGGGCGCCTTGCGTTGGCTCTTTGCTTTCTGCTTGGCATCAACCCCATGGTCATTCAGCTGGAGGAGTTCTTGGGCGTGAGCCTGTTTCAGATTGCTCCTGGCTTCCACGGTTGGCAGCTGTGTTGTGCACATGGCATTCAAGTGTTTTTTTGGAACAGCACATGTTTGCTTCATTCCCAGCACATGCTTTGAGCATCCTGATGGTGGTCACCATGGCTGCAGTGATGGAGCTGGTCAGCCTGGTGGATTCTACATCAACTTCAGTGTGGCAGCTACCTTAGCTGACTGGTTATGCACATCTCTGGCCATTTTTTGCTGATGGGGTATGTTTAGTCACGAAAGTTTTAGTAAAGTTTGAGGCATTGCCTTGCAGCCAACTCAGGATTGGATGGCAACACTGGCTCGCTCAGAGATGTCTGCTGACACCTCAGCCAAATCTTCAGGGACTTCAGCCCACGTGCTTGGGTATGCCTTTTGGTGTGGTCATCTATTTCAGTTCTGTTAATGGCTGACTTGTTACGCACTTGACTTTTTAATGTTTTGCATGTTTAGCCTTGTTGCTCAGACATGTGAGGCCATTCAGGGAAAGATTCAGCTTCCTTCAGCTCCACCTTCAGACGCAAGAGCTTTGCCTAAAATTGCTTTAGTTTTAGGCCTGGGCCCTGTCATGATTGAGCATTGAGTAGTTGGCACTGTGTGGCTAGGGCTCCTTCAGGAGGAGCCTTCCACTGACTGGGAGCTCATGATGGAGAACTGCTTGAGGCCTGAGGTTGAGGACTTTAAGTTCAATGCTGACACTTGCCATCATTTCAGCAACACATGTGTTGTTGCGTCATGCTTTTGTTCTTTTGGTTAGAAAGTGCAAATAATTTGCACTGGTTTGAACCCAACAACTTGACTCAGGACTTGACAGATGAGGCATTGCTTGCAGCAGCGCCTGCTTACAGCTCAGCAGCCATTGCCCTCAGGTCAGCCTTAGGAAGGCGACTGTTGGAAACCAAATAACTATATAAATATTTTTAGCAAGCCATTAGATTATGTTTCAGCTGCTTTTGGTTGGTAAAGTTCTCTTCAAGCATGGCTGAGCCCTGTTCAGGACCCTCATCATCAAGAGCCAGCGGTGGCTTCAGAAAGAAGTTTCTGTTCCAGCTGCACCTCAGAGGATACCTAAACACCTGACTGAGGCTGAAGCCACTTAACTGGCTTAGGTTGTTTTCTTTTTTGGCTTTTGCTTTTGTTTTTCAACTTGCTGATATGATTCAGTAACTTCCATTCATGTTGGTGGAATTTAGTTAGCCAAGCCACTTTTTTTTTTATTAGCTACAGACAGCCAGCAGCTGAGGTTAAGCACCTCAAGTACAGGCGAGATGGTTAGCTTGAGGGCGCCTTCAGAGCTGCAAAGCCGTTGGAAGCTTCAACAAGCTGCTCGTTTTGAGCAAAGGCAAAAGCTTCAGCTAGGCCTTGACAGCTTGAGCCAGTGTCAAGGGGCACTACGGTTCATTTCAGGCATGCGTTGCAGGATTTCATGCTAAGACATCAACGTGTTTGTGGTGTTGCTGTTTCAAGTTCAGCTTGAGTTGTTTGGTGGAGTTGCCTGATGAACACTTCAGTGCCTCTTCGGCACGGCGCAGTGCTTTTAGAGCATGATTGAGCTGGGCAGACCTGCTGCTCACTGGAACACTTGAGTAACTAATGAAATATTTTGAGGAAATCATTTCAGTGTTAATCATTCAGCTCCTGTGAAATTGTTCATAACTAGGTGTGGTTCTGAAGCAATGAGCTTTTTTCAGCCCTTTTTTCAGCCCAGCTTTAGCTCAAGACAGACCATTTACAAAATAGTTCAGCATTTGCAGCAAATTTGATGCATATGCAGGTGAAAGGTTCAGGTGCAAGCTTCAGATTCGCGCAGCATTGGAATTCAATGGCTTTTCTGTGAATGGCTCAGATACTTTTTGGCAAGCTTCAGCCAGCAATGGCACAAGAAGCAAATGCAGGTTGTGAACTGGGGATTTGAGTTTGGGTTGTGTGGTTGGGCAACCAATTGAACGGGGAATGCTTGAAAGCAAGTGGGCCACCAATTGAAAAGGGAATGCTTGTAAGCAAGTGGGCCACCAATTGAAAGGGGATGCTTCTGAGCAAGTGGGCCACCAATTGAAAGGGGAATGCTTTTGAGCAAGTGGGCCACCAATTGAAAGGGAATGCTTTTGAGCAAGTGGGCCACCAATTGAAAGGGGAATGCTTTTGAGCAAAGCAACTGATATTTTCTTTCTAGGAGGGGGGGCTGGGGGCTTGCAACTAATGCGGCCCCCCAAAAGAATGCCATTGTTGCGGTTCAGTGGGGTCTGTGAGGGGTACCCTTGTCCTGGTTGTTTTTTGCATTGTTAACACGGTGTAATACAGAATTTGCAAATCAGGGCTGGGGATGGTTTTCAAATTTCAAAGGTTTCAGCTGGCTTTGGGTTCTGTGTTGGGCAACCAATTGAAAGGGGAATGCTTTTAAGCAAGCGGGCCACCAAGTCAAAGGGTATGCTTTTAAGCAAGCGGGCCACCAATTGAAAAGGGAATGCTTTTGAGCGAAGCAACTGCTAGTTTTTTTCTGGGTGGGGAGGCTGGGGGCTTGCAAGAATGTGGGCCCCCAAAAGAATGCAATTGTTGTGGCTTGGGGTGTGTGAGGGGTACCCTTGTACTGATTGCTTTTTTGCATTTTTTGCAGTTTCAGGGTTGGGGATGGGTTTGGGACTCCTGACAAGTTTCTGAGGCAAACAATCTTCAGCTTGTTGCTGACGGAGATTGAGAGGTTGCAGAACAGCTTCATGAAGAATCAGTTTCAGAGCCACCCGAGAAGAAAGCAAAGCTTCAGTTTGGACTTGCCAGGTTTTGGGGTTCAGCTCAAGCTTAGAAGGAGGCCCAGCCAGCGCTTAGGCATGCTCAAGTGCCCTACTTCAGGGAATCAAGAGCAAAGCGCAGCTTGAGGCTGAGGCAGTGACACAAGAACTTGAGAGGCAACGTGTGGTTGGCTTCAGAGAAAGGCATTGACTTGAAGTCAGAAGCCAAGAAGAAGCAGAAGAGGAACCCAGACACCAGGACATTGGTTTCAGCACCAGCTGAGAGCTGTTGCCTCATAAGCAAGCAAGAACTCAAGCTGGAGATGAGCCAAGACATCCTCAGGTGGAGGCAGGAAGGGCGCCTTTGAGTCTCTGATCGCTGTGATCAAGCAATGGGCTCAAGTTGAGAGGACTTCAGGACGCACACTGAGCAAGCCAGACTTGTTTCAGGAATTTGTGCTTCTCTTGGAGCAGAAGGCTGAGCAGTGCACACTTCAGGCCTCAGAGGCCAGGACAGAGTTTGACAGGATCAAACTTGAGGCGCATCTTCCTGATACTTCTGCTGAAAGTCATGCCTGAGTTGCTGAAGCTTGCTTTTGACAAGTGACTGGTGGGCCAGTTGCTGTTGGTAAAAAAGGGGAAGCAAAGCAGTCTCTCTGCCACAAAGCCCAAGATCAGTGAATCTACATTTGCAGCTGGCTGAGACAGTACCTCAATCCTCTCAAAGAGAGTTCAGGCCTGTCCTTCCTCAACTGCCTCCAGCTCTCAAGGATTCTGCGAACTGACCTTCCTTGGCCATGAACAAAGTCTTAGAGCCAACCAGAAACTGTTAGTGCTTAATCCATCTTCCATCATCTGACATGTTGGAAAGCCTTGCCCAACTACCAGGCACAACTAAAAGGCCCTTGCCAACATGGCTGCCTGAACCATCCAGCCCTGAAACCAGCTGTCTTGCTTCATGAATGGTCCTCAAAAAAAGCAAGGTGCTCAAGTGTTGGCTTCTTAGCTGAAGCTTTGGGCTCATCTGAAGCTGCAGCGGGGCTGCTCCGCAGCTGAAGCTTTGGACTGGCTGACTCCTTGGCTGCTGAAGTGACAGCCTCATCGTTGTCAATTTCCCCAAATGAAAGCTTCTTCTTAATGCTTCCTAGTGAAGAGCTGTCTGTGGCAAGGCTGGGCTTCCTCTCAAAAGAGGATGTCGCTGCTGAAGTGAAGCTGGTGTGACCCCCCTGCTTCCTGAAGTCAGGTGCGCGCAGTGCTTGCCTCTGATGCCTAGGCAAAGTGCTCACCACAAGGCCAGGCTCATGCTTTGTGCTCAAAGCTTCTGCAATCAATCCCTGACCGGTATGCATCTCCTGCTTGGTCTGAAAAACCAACCATGCAATGCTCAGAACATACTGCTCAGACTGCCGCAACCAAGCCTGAAGCTTTGCGTTCTTCTGCTGAAGCAGTGTGGCCATGTGAAGTGATGAATCAAAGGCTTGCCATGTCAACCTGACTCTGGACTCTCTGCCACTTGAACCCTGTGTTGTCAATGAGCCTCTTAGTGAAGGACTTTGCAGAACCTTTGGAGTTTGGCAGTTTAAGGATGTGATCTTCGTCCAGGAGGAGATGACCTTGAGGATGAATGGGTTCTTAAGGCAGCCATCAGACATTGCACCTTGGGCTACATCCCTTCCGGAAGCTTCAGAACGGCTCAAGCAGAAGGCAGATGGGAATAAAGAGAATCCCATCAGATTGGTTTAAGGGCAGATTCAGTTGGCTCATGGCAAGCCTGTTGAGCCAGACTGGTCTTTGTCAGAAAGCGCCTCAGAGATTGCAGACCTTCAGACATGGGACTACTACAGCCCAGAAGATGAGCAAGATGCTTCAGCAGATGAGGGCCAACACCTTGAGCTGGTCGAGTTTGAAGGTGGGCTTGAAGAGCAGCTTGAGCTGAGCCTTGAGAACTCGCTGACCTGAGGCTTCACCCTTGAGGAGAGCTCTGCGCAAGAGGATGGCAGACCCTTGTTTTGACAAGCGTGTGAAGAAGAAGGAAAAACAGGATCAGAGAAGGCACGGGCTGAAGCTGAGGCAACTTGCTGGAGACCTTGAGCAAAAAAGTCAAAGCTAAAGCTGAGGCCAGGGCCAAGGCTGAGCTGAAGCTTTCAGCAATGCTCAAGAAGTCCAAGAACCACAAGGCTTCAGCAAAGTCAAAGCCTTCAGCACTTGACAAGAAAAAGAAGAAAAGACCAGCAAGGTTGTTGAGAAAGTCGGTGATGCCAAGAAGGCTGAGCAGGCCAAGAAGGCTGAGAAGCCAGCAGCAGGTGGACTCAGCTCGTGGCTTCCTTAAGAAGGAGGTGATAGTCACCTCAGCGGCAGCAGGCAAGTTAGCCTTTGACCAAGATGGCGCAGCTCATTTCTGATTTCTGGAGCCTTTCAGCTGTATTGTCTTCAGGATGGCTTGGGTGAGGTTGACCTCTTTGCGCACAAGGACACAGTTCAGCTTGAGGATCAGCACATTCAGATGGGCTGGGCTGGGCGCAGCCATACCTTCAGACCAGTTTGGAATGGTGGGTTCAGCTCTGACATCGCACTTCAGGTGCATGTTGAGCACAAGCAGTTTTTGATGCCTGGGTGCAATTCAGTCTTCAGTCAGAACCCAGGCCATTGCTTCAGCAAGCAGCTGTAACCCTGCAATTGAACCCAGCCTTTCACGAGGATTCAGACTGTGGTGGTCCTGAACTACATTCAGCCAAAGAAGTTGAGAGGTGAGACCACTCGAAAAAAGGACATTAAGAAGAGGCAGGATAAGGAATCAGCAGCTGCAGCCAAAGTTAAGGAGCTCAAAACCAAGAGCAGGTGGCAGAGCGGGTGCCAGTCATGCAGTGCTTTAAAGGCACTCAGGCACCTTGTTCAGAGGAAGGCCAGCCTTGAGCACAAGCTTGCTTTTGTTGGAGGACAGGTGCGAATGTTTAGCAGTGCTGTTTGTGAGTTGCAATGCCATTGAGCATTTGGTAGCACACATTTGCCTCCCTGGGGGACAGCAAGATGTTGAGCAGCTCGTTAAGTCCATGTGAGCTGCCTTTGAGCTGGGTTTTGGTTGGAAAACAGTGCGAGCACCTGATGCCTTCAGGTTAAGGTTCATGCAATTGCCTCATGAACTGCATTTCAGAAGTTCACCAAGTGACCAGCAGGCCCAAGCAAGTTTAGAACATTTTCTGCTAGGTAGTGTGCTTACAGGAATGGCAATGGATGAGGCTCAAAAGACCCAGCTTGAGGAAAGACAGTGGCCGAGCTCCTGAAGAAGTCTCCTTGTAAGAGGAGGTTGGGCCATGCTGAGAGCCTTCAGATGACCATTGACAGCTACACCGACAATTCAGCACATGAGCCGGGCTCAGGCTACAATTGACTTTTACATGGCCTTTCAATGCTCTTAAGGAAATCCATTTTGAGCAAAGAGTCATCCACATTTAGCAGGCTCGGCATGCATTTTACCTTGAGGCTGTTGGGGAGCTTGAGGGCTGAAGGGGCCTTGAGACCTGCCTTTTTGGCATTGGCTTGACACAAAAATGAGCTGCTGCAGGGCTACGTGGTTGAGGCCAGTTTTTGATGGAGCTTCAGGTGTGGTTGTTTGTGAATTTGTTTGCATTTAGATTTTTGGTGATTGTTTGGGGGGGGGATGGTTTTTAAATTAAAATTGATTTGTGGATTCTTTTGCCCCCCCCCCCCCCCAGGCAAACAACTTTCAATTATTCTGGTCCCCATCAACAAGGGGGGCGAGCCATAATAATGCAACAAATCTATCCCATTACGAATCGGGTGCCAACATTACTTGAGAGAAGGCCACGAAAGCTAGCGCTGTTTTCTGGCAGGGTCGAGCAGCAGCGACCCATAAGCGTCCTTAAGGGTTGCAGCAAAACGTGCGTCCACTCACAGTCGACCCGCCCGGTTGTAGAAGAATGTCTACGGAACGCATCTAAACATACAAACAACCTGAGCTACGCACGAACTAACAAGTTTGACGTATCGACCCTTAAGCTTCCTTAAGGGTTGCAACAAAATGCGGGTTGGGGGAGACAAAGGCACGCTGAGCACGGCTGGGGCCCCGCAGTGACAGAGCCACGGCTCGCCGATGTTCATGTCGCGCATGCTTCTTGCCCATAAAAGCACTCCCAAACACAGAGTAAAAGCATGTAAGAGTCACCGCGCGGGACCGGAGCTGGTTGGCAGCGCAAACGGCATGGCCAACACAGTGGCTTCCATCTGGTTGTGCAACACGCCCCCCTCCCCAACAAAAACTGGAGCTAGGCTCTAAGGCCGTCACACACGCACACAGACACACAGAGCTGGTTGGCAGCGCAAACGGCATGTCCAACACTTCCATCTGGTTGTGCAACACACCCCCCTCCCCTGACCCGAAAGTACCGTGAAAAAATAAACCCAAACGCGTAACGATGTAAAACAAAAACTCGAGCTAGGCTCTCAGGCCGTCACACACGCGAGCACGGACACACAGAGCTGGTTGGCAGCGCAAACGACATGGCCAACACAGTGGCTTCCATCTGGTTGTGCAACACACTCCCCTCCCCTGACCCGAAGGTACCGTAAAAACACACACAGACACACACGCACACGCACACGCGCACGCGCACGCGCACGCACACGCACTGGCACACGCACACGCACCCGCACACGCGCACCCGCGCCCACACACACACACCCACACCCACACCCACACCCATACCCACACCCATACCCACACCCACACACCCACACACACACCCACACACCCACACCCACACACCCACACACCCGCACACCCACACACACACACACACACACACACACACACACACACACACACACACACACACACACACACACACACACACACACACACACACACACACACACACACACACACACACACACACACACACACACACACACACACACACACACACACACACACACACACACACACACACACACACACACACACACACACACACACACACACACACACACACACACACACGCACGCACGCACGCACGCACGCACGCACGCACGCACGCACGCACGCACGCACGCACTCACGCACCCCAAAAAAAAGAGGACCCTCGATTCCAGCTTTTAGGGTCAGGCGGGGGGGGGGGGTTGCCTGAATCATTCAGCACTTTGGGGGGGGCCCCCCACAACCCTAAAGTGCCTTGAAAAATCAAGCCTAAAACCTTTCGACCCAATCCTCATGTTGCAGCCAGTTGCGCCGCCTGTCGGCCAAAGCAACTTGCGATCATGAGTCTGACACTCACACCGCTCTGCAACTACTCGGACGCAGCCCTGCGCAGCGATGAGCAGCCGGCTGGGGCGGAGCCCCTTCTTCTTCTTTGACAAACTTTCCCGGCGCTCTCAATGAGCACAAACGGCGGCAAGCGCAAGCCTTGAGAATTTCAGCGACCGCAGGCGTGAGCAGCCACCGCCATCCGAATGCAAGGCAAGGCGCAACGCCGTCGCCCATCTACAGGCCTTCGCCTGAACTCAACAGCCTGACCTGAAGCAGTTTGCTCTTCTCAAAGTCTCCTGGCTGCAGTCACAGCGCTGGACTCCCAGCAGCGGCGCTTGCTTGAATGCTGAGCAATGTAGATGAGGGGAAGAGAAGCTCCAAATCCCCCGGGCATTTTGATTGCTCCGAATTTTCCGAGGCGGCGCGCAGCAGGTCTTCGGGCACATTGCAGCAGGAGATCTGAAGCAGTAGCTGGTCTGGATCTCTTCCGCTTCCTCCGCATTGGGCCGCAAGCAGCTGCTTTTGGGCAAGGCATGACGCTTGCATCGCGCTTTCAGCGTGCTGTCCGCTCCCACTTATTATCTCGTTTCTCCATCTTGGGCTATTAGTGCCTCTCCTTGGTGACAGTGCGCCTGACGCATGTCCTGGCATGTCCTGGCGCGCACGCAGGTCTCGCTTCCAGTTGCGACCGGCTGTATCAACACTGAAGAGCCACCCGTCTCCTCGGCCAGCAGCAAG
The DNA here is from genome assembly GCA_963377175.1 of Effrenium voratum. Taxonomy (NCBI): domain Eukaryota; class Dinophyceae; order Suessiales; family Symbiodiniaceae; genus Effrenium; species Effrenium voratum. The sequence continues at coordinate 260,917 of CAUJNA010000057.1, forward strand.
AGGTGCCAGTGTGGGCTAAGCCGCACTCCTTTGAGCCAAGACGCAGCAGCACCAACGAACAAGGAGCTCATGCGCCCCACACTCACAAATCAGAAGAGGCGCGCGAGCGCAAGACTTGCAAAGAATCTCCCACCCCTGCTGGCCTTCCACGCGCCCCAACGCCTGTCCTTGCAACAGGGCATGCGTGGCAGGCTTGTCTTCACCAACCAGCTTGCCAAGCCAAGTCCAGCATAGTCGCTTCAAGTTGTCCTTGCCCCGCTGTTGACTCTCCTGCCACAACAAGAGGCAAGTTTGAAGCTGCCATGTTTGAGTCACTCTCTGTCTGCAAGCAAGAGCGGAGACGGAGCCACTTCACGCGCAGGGCTGCCCATGGTAGCTTTGGTCGCGACACTGCAGCGCTGCGCTTTGTTGATTTGACGGGCGAAGCTGTTGGAGCCAAGAAGTCAACAAAAGTCACTCGCAATCAAGCTTTGCTTCAAACCGAAACTGGGAATTTGTACGCAGGTGGGAGGCCCTGCGCTCGGGCCAGCAACCTTAAAGCGCCTATGTGTATGTCGCGTTGGTTCCACCATGCGTTTCGCATGTCGTGCCAGAAAAGCAGCTCATTTCGCAGGGCGCGTTACATTTTACGGAAGCGGTGTCCCGCTTGCTGCGCCTGCACCTTTAGGTCGCAAACCGGACATAGGGTCGGCTGAGCAGACCATCAAGCACCAGAGCAACATTATGAACCACTACTGCCTACTCATCAAACAGTCCTTTAAAAAAACAGCATTTGCAATTACTTCGCTTCGAGCAAGCCCCACCCTCCACACTCACAAACTTACGACCGTTACAACAAATTCCTCCGCATCCTAGAGACTCCGACTCCAAATTCCCACCGGCCCCTTCCGCAAAAAGGGCGAGTCTTATCCACCTGTCTGTGTGTCAAACTCCACTTGTCTGCGGGCCGATCTCGAGAACTCAAACATCGGTGCCGCTAACAATAGGCAAGCTCCTTCCAAAAAGAAACCCGGCGGGGGATTAAACAAAGTTGCTTATTCACAACCCAAAGCAACACAAAAGCATAACCCTTTCCGCGCCGCAGGGTGCACTCAAAACACGAAGACGCCAACATGACATGTAAACCCAACTGTGCGCCGGGTGGGACATTAAGCAAAACCAGACTGGCGAGCTGCTCTGGCGGGATACTGGCGGGATCCACTGGCGAATGCTGGCGGGCACGGGATCCACTGGCGAAAATACTCAGCAAGACACTCCGCGGGACCCACGGGCTGCTCTGGCTGGCGGGATACTCGGCGGGATCCACTGGCAAGCTAGTCTGGGATACTCAGCGGGATACTCGGCGGGATCCACTGGCAAGGCGCTCTGGCGGGATACTCGGCGGGATCCACTGGCGAGCCGCTCTGGCGGGATACTCGGCGGGATCCACTGGCGAGCAGCTCTGGCGGGATACTGGGTGGGGGCGTCGTGTAGAAGCATTGCAAACGCGGATTCCAACATTAAATGTAACAACCCCTTCCTGTCGGGTGGGGAACAACCAAGGACTGAGCCGAAATGAAAAGATGCGAAGCGCACGCTTGGCTGCGCCAACTGGAGCCCCGCTCAAGCATCACTTGCAACTGCGGAAAGAACACAGCGGCAACATCTCTCAACATTGCAAAATCCTGCAACACATTTGCAGCCATGGCTAAAACGAAGAGATCATCTCGAGAATAGCACGCGCCACCCACGGCATGTCCACATGGCCACCGATCCACTGAGTTCGCTCCACAAGGGTCCGGACAACATGCTGCGCTGACATCCTAAAGAGATCTCAAAAGACATGGAGCAAATGTAAAACAGGCAAAGCACGAGCCTCTCACGCCCTGACGCCTGGAAAGCCTAGGGAAGTGGAAAGGAAAGACAACTCAGAGGCCTCGAAGCATCGGCTTGCAACCCCCCGCCGCAGAGATGCTGCAGGCCAGCCTTTCGGTTCGCAATGCCGACAGCGGGAAGAAAGCTCAACTCGCCGTTGATGCCTGAAGCTTAGAAAAGGCACTTTGAGCAGTCATACTAGATGACTTTGTGGGGCTCGAGACGCGTGCCTTTCACTCCCCGCAAAACAACGCCCAGCCCACCAAGCCTGGAAAGTTGTAGGGGCGCGTCGCAGTGCAGCTGGCTGGACGAGCTCCAGGCCACCAGAAACGGAGACAAAGGCATGAAAGCTTCTCAGTGAGCTAGGCCGCACTCTTTGAGCCACAGGCAGATCACATGGAAATGTTCAAAAACTCGAAAGTCGAAAAGTCAAAAAGTTAAAAAGTCAAACCACAGCGGGGTGGGGGGGGACTACCCGCAAAGCGAAAAGTCAAAAGTCGAAAAATCGAAAAGTTATTAACTTTTTGCGAAAAGCTTTGTGTGTTTTCGTTTTGTGCATTGTCCCGCGCGGGGAGCCCAGGGTTCGCCAACCGCACCCTCAACAGCGCCCAAAACAGCATCCAGCACCGCACCCCCGCACTAACCCCTTCCCAGCACCACAAACAGCACCCAAAGCAACACCCTGATCAGTTCCTGCAGCACCGCCCAGCCCGACTTCTGAAAGCGAACCCCACCGGTAAGAACCCCTATGGCTAAAGCTGTCTGGGGAATAAGCCATGGCGGCCGAACACAAAAACAAACAGTCCTGAATAACAATCTAAGGGTTTCAGATGTCCAACGTCAAACACGATGGGTCATGTTACAGAGCAGCGTGGTCCCTCACTGCATGGCCGCGTTGGCCGCTTGCTCGTCTCGCACTGAGCCAGGATGCCCCCTTCTCAAGAAATTACTTACGATCACCAACATGCGCCACGGCGTGCATACGCGCCACGTTGGCACTCTGAAAACGCGCTGCGACGTTGAGCCAAGCAGCTCTTGAAGCACGTGGCGAGATCCTTCCATCCTGCCAGAATTCCTACGGTTGTCAGGGGCCTCGGACGGGGGCCCCTGGAATTGGCCCCCAAAAATTGTTTCCCTAAAAAGGTTTCGCTAGTAGCCCTACTTGGGATTGGAGCGCCCCTGTTGGATGACAACCATTGGAAGAATGGCTGCGCATGATATGTCGCACTGACTGGTGGCTGCACTTTGAACGGCTTTCAATTCATCCACTCAACACACGACCTACCCTTGACCACCTACGTCGGGCTTGGGGATGTTCTCGAGCCGGCGTCCTTGGGCACAAGTTCAAGGCTCAAGGCATGTGCCAGAACAAGTTGCCAAGACTGTCGTAGTAGATGCCAAGCTGCGGTTGCAAATAAGTTCCTTAAGCATGCGCAAAGCTACTGCATCCTCCGCGCAGGCTTGCACCAGCATCTCCACGTCGTCAGTGGCTGGATGTTTGCTTCCTCACGTATAGCTGCCAAACGAGCAAGCTGTTCCCCATTGAGCGGCCCTCTGTAGAGCTCACATCAACACACGGCAAGGGCATGGTGTTCTCAGACAATCGCACGAATCAGCAGTAGAAAGTCAACGACCTAAGAAAGGCTCGGTCAGCCGATCCAATTGCTGGCGCAGAAGCTGTTTGTCGCAGCGACGGCGGTTTTCAGAAGAGTGCTTCTGAGCCCGGCGACCTTTCACATTAATTCCGTTTTGGAAAGCGCTCAGCACAGCTCAAGTCACAGAATGATCTGCCACTTGGAGGCCCACCAACGCACTGGCCACCTCATCTTCAATTTACTGGGAGAAGATTGAACAAGGCTAGTTCAGGAGGGAGAATGAGGCGCGTCGCATGGGTACGTTGCATTGACGTCAGCACTTGCGCCCCGCCCCCTGCCTTCAGGCCGGAGATGCCGGAGAGCCCCTTGAGCATGGAAATGAGGGTGTTCAAGGCAATATCTTTGCTGTTGTCCTGCATAGATGTCCCACAAACAACTCTTTGGCAGCTATGGACGACTACTGCGCGGCTACAGCTACTTGAGAAGCACAAGGCTCAGCACGGCTCGTGCACAATGTCTCGCGCACTCATGTTCACACTGTACTTGAGCAAAAGAAAGCTCAGTTACTCAAATCTTGTCGTCTGACTTTTGGCAACTATTGCGTGAGCTTGAGATTGGTGCGTGCGTTTGGCGAACAGCCAGTTGCACAGTTCCCTGAGGTCATGCCAAACCTGCGTTTGCACGCTCAACGTGGCCTACCAAAGCGCGACGATGAATCAGGTGGCTGCTCTGGAATAGGCCAACGCGTCCTGTTCAAGGCCTTTCGCAAGCCCTGCCTTCTGCAGGATCTGGTCAAGGGCTGCTAGGCCGTCTGCATCTTGCGCTCGGCAAAGGCCTGCTAGTAGCCCAGGCAGCTCCTTCCGTGCAGACTCAATTTCGCAAGGATCTCACAAGCCGAGAGGTTGTTTTGGGTCTGCAGTGTGGCTGAAATTTGCCTTTGGCTGGTTGGTTTTGGCTCACCCTTGTTGGAGAAGCATGGTAGGGGCTGTCGTTAGGTTCAAAATTCAGCGCCTGCCTAAACCTGCATTGCGCCTATTGCGAGTTGTGTTTTCTCACTTTTGCTGCGAGTAGTATCAAACTCCGAATAGCTATGCGTACGGTTGCTCCACAACATCTCAAACATCATTTAGGTTTGTTGAGGTCACGTTGGTCCAGTTTGTCAGGCACCGTCAGCATACTCTAGATGACTAGGACTAGCTTCTACAACTTCCGGAGCCCGGCAACCGCTGACTGGCATAGCTGCACCATCCAGCTGCGTCTTGCAGGGTTCCGTAAGGCCAAAAACCACACCTTGGAATACCCTAGGGAGATGTGTCGACGCGCATGGCGAGGTTCTGCGACCAACCGAAATACTGCAAAAATCATGTCTTGTCTGATCCGAGGAGACGCAGGATCTTGCTTCTCAAAACACTGCTGGACTTGACCCAAGGTCTTCAGAGGGAATCTCATATCGCTACGCATCAGAGCCGCCCATCCGCCGCGTCTCCCCAGCATCGCTCCGCCCCCGCACGCGCACGCGTGCCAATTGAGCGTTTAGTGGCTTGGTCAAGCGACGATGGCATTCCACCTTGGGTTCGGCGCTCAAGTCTTGCGGGCTTGCGCTGGCCAAGGCAAACGGGAGCACTTGTGTACAGTGGCAAGCGACTTCCAAAATCTACACTAAGGGAAAGCAAGCTCCTGGAGTTCCTACTTACTCTTCGTGTTGAGGATCTTCTCATGGTTGCTAATTTCCTACACGCCATTCCTCTCACTCGCCTATTTCTTGTTAAGACTTTTATGATTGGCGAGTGACAGGAAAGAATAGATCTGTTCTCCTTTCACCTACACATCCACCCAACGGCCGAAGGGGTGTGATAGCGTGAGAGGATAGGGAACAGAACAGGCCATGTCTTTCTCCGTGCTTCACCTTCCTGCGTTCGAAGGAAGGTGAGCGGGGAAAAGAAATGCCATCCCTTTCGTCTCATGCCCTGCAAACAGAGGAGGGGGTGAGGAAAGGCATGATGAAAGAGATGAAAGAAACCAGACACGCCAGTAAAAGATGGATGGAAACGTGGGATGGGATAGAGGCTCGCGCAAACTTCTGACCGTTCCTTCGCTGCTTCGCCTGCCATAGAATCTCGGACGAAGATAGGAAAAGAGAATAAAAGTCACTTAGCATGTGCATGAACACCACTAGGTGAGAGCTATGAACTCCGGCCACCTCCCTTGCGCGCACTATTTTGATTTGGTACTTGAATTTGCTATCCGTGAGCCATAGCTATGGGAACGCGCTTCGCGTACCATTTGTGTACTCAACAAAAGCGACGATTTTCAACCCTCACCTCGTGAATGCTCTTCGCGTACTGCTGCGTACTTGAAACATGCGAATGCAGCCGGAGCTTCAGGAATGCGCTTCAGTTCACACGCTACTGTTCTCAAAATTGGCGACTTTGCAGCCAGAGCTGCGGGCGCACAGTTTCCGTAGGAAGACCTTCGGAATTACGGATCCGCTTGGCGAGCCGGAGCTGCCGTGCACCAAGCAACACAACTTCGAAAGGCCAATTCGCGAGCAGCGAAAGTACAAACATGCCCGGCGCCACAGCGCGCTTTGACACGCGAAATGTCCGCACAGAGTTCGCCGAGACCAAGACAAACTCGCACGATACCCGCGGAGGGGTACGTTTCCCCTGCCAGAAGAAGAAAAAGGAAGAAGAGTTAAGAACCGAGAAGAAAAGTCACAAAAGACGAAGTTAGCTTGTGTTCTTAGGATAGTGAAGTGACACCTGAAAAGTTGGCATGAGAAGTTGGCAGGCGAAGTAATTCTCGACAAGTTGGCCTTAGAAGTTGGCAGGTGGAGTAATTCTCGAAAAGTTGGCATGAGAAGTTGGCAGTGGGCAGGTGAAGCAGCTTTAAAAGCTGGCAGGAGAAGTTGGCTAACTCTCGAGAAGTTATTGAACCTCACGCCGCGCCAACGCATAAAAAAAAAACGGCGCCCCCGCCGCCCGCACGCGCGCGGGCGCATACGACGCACGGACACACGTTGCCCGGCCACGCAGCGATGCGGTCGTTTGCCATGCTCCCAGAGGCTGGGCAAGGCCAAGTGCGCGGTAGCTTGACATCCGCAGCAAGCTATCAGCAAAGCTTGCAAAACCGCACCAAATGCCTGAGTGTTGGCTTTCTTTCGGCACTATTGTCGCCATCAGCCACAAGCAGGTTATTTGTGACGTTTTGACTTGAAATAAGTGTTGGGCAGCCATGAGGCGCACAAGAAAACCCAACAGTGCAAGATTACGACACGGGGGCCTTGTCTTGCGCATCGGATACGTTCTTCTTGAACCACGCCACCTCTTGCAAAGGCTTCAAGAAATTGTCCAGCTTCTGCACATAACCCGCTTGATGAAAACCTCCAAGTAATTTCGCAACGTGCTCCCTTGGCAGCGCCGCAGTTTTGGCGTTTGCCAGCATTGCTGCTGCGGCCGCAAGCTTGCCATAGATTTTCTCATCCGGGCACTTCTTGAAGGCCACTGCAAGAACTGCTAGATCCTCGGTGTTCCATCCAGATTCTTCCGTCATCTCGCAGGATAAAAGGACTCTTCCAATACCCTCCAAGCCAAGTTTGCAAGCCGTTGCAAACTTGTCCGTGGCAACATCACCCAACACTGCGAATGAGTATGCCAAGCGCTGGAGTCCTCGATGGTGCGCAGGAGCCCCATTGCCCCAATCCCTGCAGCAACCAGCAACCTTGTCAAAGGCCGAAAGCACTTCTTCGCAATAACTTTGGCACAAGGAGTTCCGCACCTGCACATACAGGGTTGCTAAAGCACCACAAAGCTCACCAAAATACCTGAAGCTGCTGTACCCCGGCAGCACGCACGTGCCATCCTGTACCAGCTCCATCTTCAAGCGCAATGCAGCCGAGGTCGGAAGTGCCTTTTCCTGATCCGAAGTCCTCTGCCTGAACAAGTCAACAAAGGGCTTGTGACCACTGGCCAGGACGCAGCTCTTGACGCTTTGCAGCGGAGCACAAAAGCGACTCGGCTGATCATGCATGTCTCGAGCTGCAGCGGTCATCATCACTGTCAGCGACTCTTGATCCCATTGCTCCTTTGGCTCCTGCTGCATTCTCTCACATGCTACGATTGAGCGCATGAGCTGCGCACTGCTGAACGGTGCAATGGCTGACAGAAACTGCTCCGACTTGGCCGTGCCGTCGCTCCTTCGGCATAGGCGCCTTAACACGCTAGAGGCCAAGCCTGGAGGAAAGGACCTCTCTCCCATGAGGACCAACAGCCCAGCCAACTCGCGCTCGCACAGCATACGCGGCAAGCTATCCGGCGCAAGCTTGGGCAAAACGACACCCAACGTGTTCAGCTCCCAACGTCGCTTTCCCTCATTCTGACGTTCTGTAGCCCTCATCTCTGCGCGTTTCTGCGCAGTCTGACATAGCCTTACTCTGGTTTCACTTGCTCCTACCTTTTTGACATCAAACGAGGCCTTGTGCTGCTCGTACCATTTCTTGGACAAACGGTTCGAGGGCTCTGTATACCGCTTCTGCGTTTGCAAGGTCACCATCCCGAGCTCCTGGTATGCTGCCGGGTCACGTTCCTGCCAAGGCATGACATGGGCTCTTAACACTTGCATAATTTAGATGCGCGAAACATCCAAAACGGTGGTGACATGCAGAGGGGGCCCTGTGCATTCGAACCCTGCACATGGGTGAAATCACACGGGCGTGCCTTGCTCAGCTCTAGAATCACATCTTCAGCATGCTCTATGAGTGTCTCCTCCTCTTCTTCCTTACTCACCTCAGCGGCCTCAGCTACCTCCACGTTTCTTGGCGGAGGAGGGCTTGCCGCGCTGGTGGCTCGAGGTGTCTCCAGCTTCTTCCTGCGCAGCCCTTTCTTTGGATCTACTTCCAGGCCTGGTCCCGTACATTTCTCCAGAACCATGCTCACGATCTCAGGCACCGTGTGCCACTCTGCAGGTGGTGGCTCGAATGTTTTGCTCGTCTTGCTCCTTTCTTGGATCTTCTTTCGAAGGTCTTTCCAGAACAAAGCAAGACTGCCATCAGGGCGCAAAATGTCTTCCCAGCCATGCCACTGATCGTCATCCGGAACAGCCTCTTTTGCGGCGACATATCCCCTAGATCGGATTAGCAAGCTTTCCTTCGCATCCTCCAGGAAGGGGCCGATCGCCTGAAGACTTTTCAGTTGAGGCAAGCTCGCAAATCGTGGATGTACCGATGAGGAAAGTTGTGAGGTGGTGAGCAATCTGTGAAAAGCACATATCACCGGCGCACTTGCTTTGGGGCTCAGTGAGCTGAACTCGGAATGAACGGGCACCGATGATGCCGCACGCACTATTGCAGTGGTAAGCCGAGGCACGGTTGTAAGAGCTTTCACCGCAAGAGAAACTAGCGCGATTGGTGTGGAGGGCGGCATCTGAAGAACGTAGAAGAACAATTTTCGAACTGTTGCCGCCTCTGGTTCTGCCTGGGGGAGCAAGCCTCCAGAAATGTTGTTCTGCTCGCAATAATGAGCGTACTGCCATGCATCGAGCTCATGTCCAGTTGGGAAAAGGACACGTGCGCGAAAATCAAAATACTGCTGAAGATGAACAACTACAGCTGGCAAGCGCGCACCCCGAATGACAATGCGATCCAAATCAGCGTGGACCAACTGTGCTCCATATTGCCAATTCAATGTTGCAAAGACTTGCGCCATTTGAGGGATGCGATTTGTAGCATCCCGCGGCACAATGAGAATCAGCCCATCAGCAGGCGCCTGCTGTCCTGTTGCCTCCTTGACAAAGTTGGACAAAAGTCCAATCCCTTTCTCCACGCACCCTGGGAGGCCGGCGATGAGAACGACAGCTGAGGCGATTGTGGCGCTGTGTATCGTGTAGAAGTCGGCGCCGCTCATTTGCCGCAAATACGGCGTATTTGCGGTCAGCCGCTCAACCAAGCGTCGATCCACCTGCTTTTCAATTACCTGGACCTTCTCCACGCAGTAGCAGCGTTGGACAAATGTAACCACCCTCTCATCGACGGCCAGGCCTGAAGCAAGTCTGGAACAAGTTGTCGCAAATGCGTCTCTTCAAGCACATGTAGCCACGGCCTAGTCTTTGGAATACCTTCTTGACAAAGATCCGGGCATCGTACTCCGCACCTGCGACCCCAACTAAGGTTAACTCGGATCTGGAGGTTACAACTTTTTCAGAAACATTCCAGCCAAGCGGCGTTTGTCTTTCGTAGATAGTATCTGATACGCCTCCAAGATACGTTGGAATCGCGCAGTGGCGTTCCTTCACATCACTGCAAGTTCAGCCCTCCCCTGCAAACTAGGCATGTCAAAGCTAAGATTCGGATCTCCACCATTCTTGTCCGGATGAACGCGTCTGCACAACTTATAGTATTCCTCACAAATATGATCAGCATGCAGCATGTCAGCGATGCATGAAACATGAAAGCAACCCCAGCCTTTTTGATTTCGCTTTCTGTTGCTGTGGCCTCGAGTTGACGAGATATTTGGTTTCGATTTGACACGCAAAACACATGCCACACCAGGCCTGCACGCCCAAGGCTTCATAGTGGCAAGTGGGCAAAGGCAAGTTGTCATCATTCTTCCGCGACTTTTGCTCTGCCTCCTCCTGCTGGTTCTGCTGCCCTTGCGGTGGCTGTCCTTGTTGTTGCTGATCCCCTGCCTCCTGCTCTCCTGTTGCTTGTTGTCCCTCTGCTTTCTGCACTGGCTCTTGCTGCGCAGGCTGCGGCTGGGACTGCGGCTCTCGCGTAGCCGTGCGTTCCGTGGGAGCCTCAGGCTCAAACGTTTGGTTCTCCGCGCCTGGGGCGTCTGGGGAAGCTGCTTTTGCCTTTCCGCCAGACTCTGCATGTGTTTGCATGCTTGTTCCCATCAACGGGGCCGGCAAGGCTCCAAAGCGTTAAAATCAACGCAGTGAGACATGGCGAGCAACACACCGAACCTTTCTGCCTGAGCCAAAACAGTTTGCAAGAGCTAGAACTGACAATGGCACCAGCTGCCCCACCCGGTTGCACCATAGATGTAGCACGCAAATTTGCAAAATGATTGTCCAAGCCCTGTCTTGCCGCATGTTTTCGGCTCAAGCAGCCACGAAAATGCCAGCGCAGCCAGCTTCGTGCCTCCAGGGAATCATGCTTTGCGCGGCTTTCAACACCGTGCTCACTTACGTAAGCAAATGGCAAAGGTCCCATCCGCTTTGTTGCCAAGAGGGTAAACCATTGAGTTTTTGGTCTTTCCTTAGTGGATGTAAATGCTTCATAAACCCTATCGTGAACGCATCTTGTTGCCCGCCTTGGCCTACACAATGAGAGGGCATTCGCCCCGGGCAGTGTAGCGCAACTTGCCCCCGACCAAACAGCCGCGTTCCGCGCAATTGGCAATGTCACAGAGAGCTCCTCGGCCTCCTGCAATCCGAAGCCCTTCGCAATCCTAAATTTTATGCTAGTACAAACTAGCCTTGTCAGCTCCAGCTTGAAAATCGCAGCTGATTGAAATCACAACCTTCAGCACAGGCGCGAGGAAATGCACTTTGGCAGCTCCGGCTTGAAAATTGCACCTTTCACTACACGCGCGGAATAAGCAGTACACTTTGACAGCCCTAGCTGGAAATCTCAACTTTCCAGTGTACATGGAATCACGAGAAAGCGTGACTGCCAAATTGGGTGCGCCGGTACGCGCCCGGCACGCGTGCGCGGCACTCAGTCGCTGATCTTGGCAATGGGAAGCGTTTCTTCCTCCACAACTTCTGCCAGGAAAACACACAATTCGCAACATTTCCGCAGAGTACTTCCTTGCCTGCGTTTCGCGCGCTGGTGCTTTGACACTCACAACACAGTCGCTTTGAACAATGGCCCCCCCGGCTCGAAACTTTGCAAACCCTGGCTCCGGAGCACTCCGCGAGCAGCACATTGCCCTATCTTTGCCTGCTTGCCGCTGTGTGCCAGGAACGCTTGCAATCTTTGGCCTAGCCAACAGCAACCTGGCCACGCTATGCAAAACCCGAAGCGTCCTCCAAGCGCGCATTTGGTTGCAGCATGAAAATACATATTGTCAAGCAACGTCTGGTTCGCATACACCACAGGAGAACTGCTCGCCATCAACTCCACCAGAATTGCTTGAGATTGATCGGCCTCTGCGTAAATGTCCGATAGTGTGATACTGTGATAATTTGGCACTTTCTTTTCCAAGTCTTTGCAAGCTGCTTCCGACACCTTGCTGGCGACAAAAAACTTTCGTCAGGGTATACGTTGGCTGGGACAACAACAATTATATTTCCCATCTCCAGCTAAGCGTCCTCTTCCAGAAAAGTGAAATTCTTCACAACCTGTGCCCGCGGAAGATTGTACCAGCCATTCACGAAGCAATAGGCATCGTCTAAGGGCATATCATGATCTCGCAGGGTCATCCTGCGCCCATCCTCAAAAAAGAGAGCTTTCTCGGTGGCCCAGGGGCCAGCGAGAACGGGGATATAACCCACCTCATAGGTCAAAACAAAAACCATCATATTCTTGCTCCGGCGGCTCAGGCCGCAATTTCTTGCCCATAGTCCCGTACTGCCAAAATAGCACCAGCCATCCTCTCCGCGGAGGGACGCGACCTCCTCAATGGGCCTGATGGTGTCCTCACGCGCAGTACGTGGAGCACCCCTCCAAGCATCGCACAGGTTTTTCATTCCCAAAGCTAAACCTCGTCCATTCAACGCTAAAATTGCTTCTGTGACACGCGCCTGACGCAAACGGACACAACAACAACCGCACAATGACCGTGACCGAATTGATGCTGCCACAAGCTGCGCGCAATCCATGTGGTTGAATGAATCGATCCCAGTGGTTGGGATTGTGCCTGCCGGTGTCTGCAGCATGGGTCATGAGCAGTGTCGCCGGGCTCGCATTGCGCGCCGTCCACGGACAATCGCCAGAAACTCCTTGATCACCGCTATCTCAAGCGCCGACCGCTCATCCTCCTGCCGAGGTTGTCGAAAAGCGCTTTCGCGTTTATGACTACCACGCTCCTGGGGCCGCGGAAGTCCCTCAGTCTCGCTCGCGATTACGGTGTCGTTCCTCTGCGGGCCCGAGCACTGAAGTTGGAAAGCCTCAGGCCATCCGTGAATGCATCCTGGCATCCCACTGCTGCAGTTGACAGTGACATAAAAACGCTTTCCCTGCGACGAAGCCGCTTAGACCGCCAGCACATCAAGGATAGCTAGCCACCCATGTTGGCTACGGTCTTTTCCACTCATGTCAAAGGCTGCGTCTGACACTGACTCAATGACGCTTGCCACTGATGCTGCCAGCCACCATCCAGAAACAGCTACCGCGCCGCGCTGGATTCTTGGGTGGATCTTGAACTGTTCCTTCCCCTGCTCTGGTGACGGGCCTGCGTGGGCCGGCCGTACTCCAGACGCCATCCTCCGCCGTGCAGCTTGGCCCTGACAGTCTGCCGCCCTCGAACTTCTTGACCTGTTCACAAGCCCTTGATGGGCCCCTAGGCATGATGGAGCAGCTAACGTCGGTGATGGCCCGTTGCCCGTTGCGCATCTGCGGGAAGGTTGTTCCCGAGCAAAATGTGCTCCTTGCGGTAATTTGCGAAAGATTGGTGGTCTAGTGAGCACCATGCAGGACGAAGCGACGGAGCACCAAGTTTGCCATTGGCTCGCAACTGAAAGGCGGCTGTCGTGTGTTGTCCTACCTACAATCACTATGAAGGCGTCCAAGTTGTCGCCTGAGGGCACGGCAATGGTCACGCTTGATAAGCAAGTCCTGGAGGGCTGCGCGCGCAAAAATATGGTGCGCTGTCCGTCAACATCACAAGTGGCGCAGCCATACCGCACAGCGACTCTTCCAGCCGGCTTTGCACCAAGCCTGGCAGGCCGCTGTCGCAGAAGGAGTTCGCAGTCACCTGGCCTGGGTGGACTTGCCAGGACCACACCTTGCTTAGAGCACCCAACGCTGTCCGTTGCGCATCGTAAACGATGCCGCTTGATGCCTCTTGTGGAAACTGATGCTTGGGCGGGAATATTGGCAAGAACGGCCGCGATTTGGCGAGAACATGCGTAGTGACAGCTGCGGCCCTCAAGCTGGACAGGTGGTTCCCAGTTGGCGGAGTGGTGACCGGCGTGTCGAGGTGGTGACATCTTCAAGCCGCTGGTCATGACCACGGGCGCGGTTCATTTGCCCAGTCCGGGACTTCCGCCACGAAGCAACCCGGCGATGATCGTGCAGTCCACGAAAGCCTGGGTCGTATCCGTGATAACTCCTCGAGGTTGGAGACCTGCCCGGTGTTAAGCAACCCTACACGATGCGGCTCGGACCGGGGCCCAGGGCACAAGCCACGTCCGGAATCACGAAGCTGCGGCCCTAATGACATGGGTCTGTGCAAAAATAACGAACAGGAAAGTTTGGTTGGGGGGTATGATTCGCGGGTATGATTCGAAGTGTCATTCGGGGGTGTGATCCGGGCTGTTTCGCAGGAACTGAAACTTCTGTTGCAACATTAGCTGCCGTAGAAGTAGTCGTAGTAGCAGCAATAGCAGTAGAAGTAATAGCAGTAGTAGCAGTAGAAGTAGCAGTAGAAGTACAAGTAGTAGTAGTACTAGGAAGAGTAGTAGTAGTAGTAGTAGTAGTAGTAGTAGTAGTAGTAGTAGTAGTAGTGGTAGTGAGTAGTAGTGGTAGAAGTAGTAGTAGTAGTAGTAGTAGTAGTAGTAGTAGTGGTAGTGGTAGTGAGTAGTAGTGGTAGAAGTAGTAGTAGTAGTAGTAGTAGTAGTAGTAGTAGTAGTAGTGGTAGTGGTAGTGGTAGTAGTAGTAGTTGCAGTAGCAATAGCACTGGTGGTAGTAGTCGTAGTAGTAGCAGTCGTAGCACCTGGCGTTGCGAAGGGGGTGTGGTTCCGAGTATGATTCGGAGGTATGCGGCTGCGCCGACAGCATTCGCGCAGCGGTGGTAGACCGACTTCAAACCAATGAGACGCACGACGGCCGACGGACTCGGGTGGAGGAGGCCTAAGCCCTGCAACTTGAGCGCGCGGTGGCGCGGTGAGTTTGGACGGCCATCGGACACGCTGGTAGCGGTCGCCGTTCAAGAACTGCGCGGCTGCGCAGGATATGTCGCGCCTCGAAGACCAGGAGGACCCTCCACTCGCGGGCCGGTGACTACTGGAAAAGGCCGCGGAAGCAGGAAGGTCGTGCCGGATGAACGTAGACACAAAGCCCAAAAAAACTCAGGACGCAACAGGATGCAGATGTGTCTTGAAATCGGTTACCTAGGGCGGCAGCCCAAAATAGTAGGCCATGTGAGAAATTGGATCCTTTTTCCCGTCGAACGCATGAAGCAATCAAGGGATCTGTGGCCGATGGTCTCAAGACAGTTGCACACTGTCGTGTTAATTTGTTGGTTTTTCCAAAACAAACGTCAAGGGTCAAACGCTCGACGTTGTTAATCACAACGCACGCATTAATCCACGACACGAACGGACAAAGCCACAACAAAAGCGGGAGTGCAGAATGACAAGTCAACAACTGTGTAGAAACGCGAAGAAGCACAACGTCCAACCATTGACAAGACATGCGATGCACACACACACACACACGGAGCGCACATGCTAACTTTAAACGTGAGGGCTGCAGGTGCAAGTTGGAAGCATAGCGCCAGCCGTGCCATGTGGCCACTCAACTCCGCTCTCAACAAGTGCTAGGCAAGAGGGCATTCAGGCAGACTGGCAAACACGAACAGAATCAGTTTTCCACGCCGTCCTCCGGAGCAATTGGGGAGTTGCATAGGTTGGTTTGTTCCAGGTCCAGCCGCCGTTGAAGCAAGTCGACACCCTCATGATAGACGCCAGCCTGCAAAACATGACGCACATGCCTGCACGCGCCTAGCCATGCGTGTTGCAACATGCTGCTATGTGACTGCGCAATTCTTCTGCGACAATGGCCCACGCAGCCCGGACTCAGCCTGCCTGCGCGCGAGCCGCAGCCCAGCGAGCCACAACCATGAACAGCATTAGCGGCATTGCGCCGACGGTTCAGTACCGCCACTCCCGAGCCATCACGAAAGTAAATTCTGCTGAGATGTTCGCAGGAGCAAAGCAAATTGCAAGTCGGCACGCGCAAGTTGCATGTTACTCCGCCGCGCAAATCATGGGTCACGTTCGAACGAGCTTTGGCATCGCGCGCCCTTTCGGAATTCGAAGCGGCCACAGCTTCATGCGCATGGGGTACAAGTTGATGTTACAAGCGTCAATGGTTACAGAAAGCAAGGCAAGGCCTACCAAATTTTTGGCAGCGCCTGCGCATCGTCACGACCAGCGGCATACGCAGCCATGCGCGAACGCTCTCAGGCAGGACGCCTGCAGGTCGGTACGTCGGAAGATGTGCATCGGCGCATATTGCTGCACCTTCCGCTTTCGAGCCACCTCAGTCCGAAAAGGACATTGGAAAACAACAGCGGCAAAACAAAACTGCAGCGCAACGCAAACTTCTCTCCCAGGCCTCGGCCCTTCGCAGCGCGATGTTGGAGGAATGGAAAGACATATTGGTGCTTGTCTGAGCATTTCCTTTCCAGCATCACCAGCAAACCAAGGCCCTGCGACAAGGAAAGTAAGTATTCCGGGGTTCCCCCCCATGGGGGGGGGGGGGCATGGCAAATAGAATCTTTTTTGCAACCATGAACAACTGCAAAATAGACCCTATGCACGTGTCTACCATACGGGGGGGGGGAGGGGTTGCCCCCGCCATGAAGGCAAAAGTGAGGATTCAAGTAGGGGTGCAGCTAAATATCGGGCCCATGATGTTCAAAAAAGTGGTTCAACTAGAGGTGCCTCTCAAAAAAATTGCGCGGGTTTGGGGGGAGGTACCGTATCCCTGAAGGGAGCAGGTACCTTGTGGTAGTAGAGAATATGTGTGTAGGTCCCTGGAATCTTTTTCTGCAAGAGAATCCAAAATGCCAATAGTGAAGGAACTGAAAATGGAAGTTCCTGGTTCTGGAAATGTGCAATGTATACCTGCAAGGCGCTCTGCTAGGTCCTTTTTGTAATGGCTGCAGGATAAATGCAACTATACTACAAGATAGGGCCTTGAGCCAAATTAGCAATGTGTGGCTCAGGGTCAATTGCGAAGCAAAAGCAACACAAAAACAAACACAATTTCTTTTGACCCGGAACACCAAAATTGCATTCGTGGCTTCATGGCCTTTAGCCGTAGCCATACTTGTGGCGTGCTTGCCGTAGTCATATCGAAAAATCAACCATCCTATTTCAGTCGCGGATGAAATGTCTTGTTGGCAGAATGGGAAATGCTTTGTACTGATTGGACGAGATACCTAACTGTATCTAAAACGGAAATGTGAGAAACACTTTGTACACGCGGGATTGTGTGAACCAATTGATCACGCACAAGCAGAGTCTTGATCAATCGATTAGAATTCGTGGTGTCGTTTTCCGTGTGATGGTTCTCAGCGTGGATTGTTGTCATAGTATCTCACTTCTGCGAGTACCAACGCTAGCTGCTATCGGATTGGCTTGCATATCCTCCGCCATAATCCTCCCATCCTTGGTAGCCCGAGCTCTTCCGTCCTTGCTGATAGGATTGGCTCCATGGCTTCCATGCTGTCTCATTCTCCTTCTTCCTGTTCTGATTGTACTCCTTCTTGCGGTGGAAATTTCTTTCTTGATCAACTGCAAGGCTGCGAATGTAGACCAGCAATGGGGTATGAGAGCCGGAGTCGCATGGTCCAAGCATCAGCACCTCATTGTTGATGTGCTTGTAGCGCTCGGCGGAAGTGACCTTGTAGTCGGAGATGACCTTGTCAACATCTGCTTTCATGGAATCCATCGTATCTTGATCAGTCTTTCCCCAACTGAACACGAAGGTCATCATGCAATCCGGAAACGTTCTGTCAAATCCAGAACCTTCCTTCATGTGAAGATGGTGACGAGCAATGGGTTTAATTGTGCAAGAGGTCGACATGGTGAAATCCATTCGCTCCGCCAACGGCATGTCTTGTGTGCCATTCCAGAGGTTCTTGAACTTTTCCGTAATGTAGTTCATGAGGCCGTGCTCAGGATTGTAAACGGATTGTAGCTTACTGAGCGTATTTGCGGACTTGTTGGCGTCGCCTGTGATCGCATCGCAGTGGTACTCCGTGACGAGCGGCATGATGCTTTTCTGTACTTCGTCTTTTGCTGCACCATGGCTGACGTTCGGATGAATATGGAAAACTCCAACGGTGGCAAGTGGAAGGTCAGCTCTTGTGACATGACGGGAGTCGTAGGAGAGAACAGGGTTCTGAGTGGATTTTGGAAATGTTCCACGGATCTCATTGTTCTGCTCAATGTGGATGACGACAATCTCGCTGTTCTTGCCATGCCTTTGTACGGTGGTGCGTGGTGGCAATCTCTGCCCAATATACTTCTCTTGGTTGAGGAACATGGGTGTTCCGGTGGATGCCAAACAGTCGGGTGTTGGAGTATCATAGTCCGGATCATTGCAACCGTCTTCGAGCCCGAAGAAGCATCTGAACATTCCGAATGTTTTACTCCAGAATTGGCTGTTCGTTGAAATGTAACGTGCCAACAGTTCGACTCTGGCGTTTTTCCCACCTCGGACGAAGCATGCGATGGACTTGGATGACCAAAGCTTGATGACGATGCCCTTGTATCCGCATTTTATGAACAGCTTGATGAGATCGAGGGTCTTACCTTCATCTGGGTAGAGGAACGCGTCCGCCTCGTTGATGCAGAGGATATGTGCACTGTTCTGCATCATCTGCATGATGAGCGGTCGGTGCTTGATTGGCCATGACTTGAGTTCTTGACTATCCAGCTTCGGACTCCTTGTGAGGTTCCCGTGATTCACTCTCAGGATGTTGAGTGAAATGCTGGATGGATAGTCTTTCCTCTTGAGGTAGTCGACAACTTGGCCATCACTTCCTTGCATCAGGGATCCCAGAATGGTCGTGAATGACTTGATGAGCTCGGGATCGTGATAGTTCTTCAACTTCTTGAGTCCGATCGGAAGTCGCAGTGGATACCGTGAAGGGTTCTGCGCTGCTCTGAACTCTTCCAGGGTCGGATGTTCACTTGCGTGCTCGAAGTAGGACTCATCTTCATCAAGGTTCTCATCTGTGTGCCAAGGATCACTCGGTCAGGTCCTTATGTGTCTTCTTTGGATCCATGTGGTACCTCTCCATGAAATCCGTCGGCCTTGGACATTTCCCGGTCCAAATAAATGTCCTGAAATTCCTGATTGAATTCAGCCGCATTGGCCTGATTGGGAGGTTCCACAATGACCTTGACCTTGACTTTGACGGATCGATCTTCTCTTGTGCTCATGCTTTCGCCATCATGGTCTGTCGTGGTCTCGCTGGATTGCTCTTGTTCGGGTTGATATTTGTTGCGCTTGTCGTGGGAGATGCCCTTGTCAATGTGCTAGAAGTGCTCAGCAAACTCCTGGATCTTGGATTCACATTGTTCTCGGTCGTCATGGTCGAGATTCTTCTTCATGATCCAGTGGCTGTGCGTCAGAGGCTGCCCATCGGTATCGAATGCTGCGATGGTGCTGCATAGATCGATGGTGTATTCTGACAGGGCAGTTCTTTCTTCCGTGATTCGGATGTTGTACTGGTTGTCTTGTGTGAATGCAAGGATCAACAATGCATCGCGTCCCTTAGGGACATGGGTCAGCGCTGCGTCTGATTCCTGATCATCGTAGATGATATCGTCGATGCATGCCAGGTGGACGTGTTGTCTTCCCCGAGGGGTGCTAGTTTGTCCTGGCTTGATTCCTTGCTGCATGATTTTCTCGATCTGAGTTCCATAGATGGCATGGAACATGAATGTGACGGCCTTCTTCCTGAACGGAACGATCTTGCCGTGCTCTCATCTTCATGGTCCTGATCACGAGGCTTGGATGCATTGGGCAAGTCGTATGATGGCTCTTCCCAGGTGTTCTTCCACAAGGGTCTCCCAATGGTTTCCAGCTCAACATATCGTGAGTGACCACTGATGCATCTCACATACAGCTCCATGCTGTCGTGACTTGCCATCAGGCCTAAGTGCACGGAATGCTGCCTTGGATGTGAGGTTGTCAATCCATCGGTCTCTAAGGACAATAGCGTTCCTTGCTTCCCGCTATCCATCAAACTTCGGATACACGAACGCTCTCTCGAATCTGGATTTTTGAAAGGATGGAAGCATTGTCATCAGGAATATGCCTAGTATGGAAGGAAGTTTCGCGCATGGGTGATTGCACACAATGCCTCATACAGTTCGCATGATCCATCCAGGTTGAAATTGATAGCCCTCTTCAATTCTCGTCCTTCTCGTGGATGGTGTCGAAAGGCATTCAGAAAACAGCCTGCTCATTCTCTCCACTCTCCAAAGGATGAAGTGGACAATGGGCTTCGCGTAGGACTGCTCCATTGAGTAATATACGCAGATGGATTCGGCATTGGTGATGGTCTTCTGCACGTCGATCTGCCCGTTGTGGGTTACCATTGGTATGACATCAGTGCTGAAACTCGTGGGATCGTCGTTGATCAGGCAACACATACCGTAGATCTTCTTGATATAGGCCATGTACGCATTCTCTCCCTGGGTGTCCTCTCCACGAGTAGGTTCCCACACGTCATTGAACTTGGTCTTCAACCAGCATGGCTTGTCACCGGACCCTCACAGATGTTCTGGAACATAGTTGAATTCTGGATGTTTCTCTTGGATGGTGCGGCACTCACGGTAGTACTGCTTCACAATGCTCAGAAACTTGTGGTTCCAGAATGGCGAAGGATTCGCGGTATCTCTCAAAAGCTGAATTCCCATCTGCTCTGGCTGGGCTCACCCACTTGGATTGTTCAAGGGATGCAGGAGGTGCCTTCCCGATGGCCGTCTTGGAAAAAATCAAAATCATCGTTGGCCGTCTTGGTAGCGGTGGCCGTTCTTCATGATGATGCTTGACATTATCGGATTCCGTCTCTTCGTCCAAAGTCATTCATCTTCGGTGTAAGCCTCAGTGTTGGAACCGGAGGCTGCATAGGCATTGCCTTCTGCCTTGGCCGTTCCTCGAGAGGTGGCTCCGAGGGCTTCTTGTCTTCATCGCTGTCGGAATCTCGATCATAATCTGCCTGCTCCATTGGAATGTCTTCTTCCTGACGGTCGGATTTAGGCTTCTTGTCGTCCTTGGTCTCGCCCATGATGTAACCGGATGCGGATGATTCGTCATCTTCATCGCTCTGGATTGGGTGAGTCCTTGAGTGGAGAAGCTCGTCTCTTTCGGGCCGGCTTCGGGGTGGATGGCTTTGACTTGCTGATTCCGAAAAGGCTTGCAAGGAGCGGCATGTCGTTGTCAATCGGGAAAAGCATACACGATCGCAAGGGTCGAATGGGTTGTAAACCAAACTGGCTGCGGATGCAGACGCATATTTCTTGAGGTTCAAGAAAGGTCAGATGCAAAATACTCATCACGGCATTGAGGAATTGAAAATCACTAAAATGAAAAATTCATGCATTGAAAATTCATGGACATGCAGATCATGTGGGGAATAAGCAAACATGGATTCTGCTATCCCGACTCCTGCGAATGCAGTTGGATCGGGTCCGTGCTTCGTGTTGCGCGCTAGCCAATCAACCAAAAATGCCTTGTTCTGCAACATGGTTCGGAAGGGTGGATGAGCTCACATTCATGAGGTTGCCTGTCAATACTGCCTTGATAAGCTCATCTGCCTTCGCTGAGTGTTTGGTCAGCGAATCTGCTAGACAATCCTTGCTTCGCACATGTGCGAGATCGTGCATCTGTCCGCTATTGCTCTCATTTCGCAACATTTGGATGAAGTGCATTGTTTCTTTCTGCTCTGGTTGATGTGTTGTGGATGCTGTTGTAACAAGATTGTTAGCATCTGGCGGATAATGTCCAAATGGGATTAAAAAATGCACCCGGAATAAAGACAACTGGGGGGCCCAAAAGAATTAGCAAATGCACCTGGAATAAAGACAAGCCCCTGCCCCCCCCACCCCGCCCATGAAAAAAATGTCCAAAAAAAGAGTCACAAAAAAAGTCACAAAAAAAGTCTCAAAAAAGAAGAGAGAAAGAGAGAAAGGACAGGAAGGAGAGGAGAGATAGCCAGCCGTGGTCCTTGGATCTTTGGTACCTTGTTCCTTAAATCCAAAACTGTCAGCTTTACCAAACCCATGTTTTTTTTACATGTCTCTTGTTTAAAACCTGCCCACAATCAAACCCACAAAGGGGGTAGTACTTCAGCCCCCAACTTGACATTATTTCAGGGGCCCCCGAAATAAAGTCTTGTTGCCTGCCCCCCCCCTCAGAGAAACAAAAGGAAGCTCCAGCAATACTAAATCAAATGGAAACTCAAGTCTACCGATACTAAATCTCAAAAGGAAGCTCCGGCAATACTAAATCAAATGGAAAGTCAGTTCCAAATCTCAAAAGGAAGCTCCAGCAATACTAAATTAAATGGAAACTCACTGCACCTGACTAATCCCATTTAGACATTATGGACATCCGCGATTTCGCCTGTAATGCCTAACCAGAGTCCGCGAAGCAATATGGCTGAACCGCAACAACGCATTAGTCCGTGCAACTCAGCAACAGTTGTGGACATGGTTGCGGCGGTGATCTTATGCGTCTCATAGTCGACCAATGAGCCTCTCGAATCCGATGAGCCCTGGCGAAGATCTCTCTGCTCTGCAAGAAAGACAACATGTGCACGTTGGGATGACTTGTCTTCATTATTGCGATAGGAGGCATCTGGATAGCCTACTATTCGGGTCTTCCCACGAAGGGGCCAGAATCTCATACTAAGCGGAATGTGTTTGATGGTTCTGACTGTCTTGTTGATGGCGCGAACATCCTCAATGGTTGGTGATGATGCCTTGGATGCACACCTGGAGAATTGATAACCAATGTGGATTGCAACCAGTTGATCTGACCTAAGACACTTCTGCAAGCAGTATGCATTTGAGGAGTGAGTGGTGTATCATCCATTAGATGCTTGTCAAAGCTGATCTCCTGAAGTTCGTCAATGGCAACGTTCTGGTGGACATTTGTGTGCCAACCGTGCTTGTCGCCATGCTTCCATTGGATTCGTTGTCCAACGAAAAGGCAATCATTCTTGTCTTCTGAACCCAGTTGAAAATCTTGACGAAGTCGTCCCATGATTTCCTTCTCAAACACGTCGTCCCCGGTCATGAGAAGATCATCTACATGAAGAGAAAGCGCTCCATGAACTTGTCGATTCTTGGCGTTGTTACCGGAAACGGGGTCCATGAGGTAATCAACTGCTCCTTTACGCACAATATGCCGCCGCGCGCCTTCAAGAGCACAACGGCTCATCGTTGCACATGGACTCTTTTGGCGCAATCCCAAGAGTGGAAAGGAATGTCTTGGCATGCCTCACCCTGAATCAGAACCAGCTAGTTTGTAGTAATAGGAAAAAGGGTGAGGGGTGATGAAGACCAGATGAACATCCTCTCTTTGGTTGTGAGAGTGTGATAAAAGCACGCGGTATACCTTCGTGAAGTAGTATTAATGGAAACAAATAATGGTGTCCTCCTATCTATCACTTCCATATATTTCCTACTTTATCGTTTGCTAGCTCACAAAGATAGAACATGGAAATGGAAAGAGGAAATGCTACAATAATAATCAAATGATTCAAGCCCAAGTAACAGATAACAGAGTTAGAGAAGATCGAATGTCAGTGAGGAAGAAGTAAATAGTAAACAAATGCTGGTCAAATAAACATAAAAGGAAAGAACAATCAGAGAGATATAAAAAAGGGTCTGGAGACGTAGCCTGTCCGTGAGACGTCACTTAAGCAATAATAACAGTTAAGCGTCTCTTCATTCATCACTCTATCTGGACAGGCAATATTCTGATGACGAAAATATTAACATCCTTCGGTCACTTCTAGCGATGAACATGATATTATTTGTGAAGATTCAGTAGGATTTGACAACTATTAGCTTGGGAGGCAAAAGGAAACCCATTAAAAAGAGAAGGTGAGAAATGAACCCCAACCGATACAAATTAGTTAACGTTACTCATGAGTAAATAGATAGCCTTTCGTAAATAGTGCTCCGTCCTCCAGCAACTTTTAACTATTCATATCCTTTTCATTCTCACCAAAAACTCAAGAATATTGCGCATATCTAAGGATAAGATAGGAAGTGAGTGAGAGATTTTGGATGGACATTCTAATAGAACAAAAGCAGAAAGAAGATACAAATAAATAAACTCCATGAGTAAAGACCAACAGCCTCTTCAGAGTCAAGCAATTTATCTATGGTTATAATTTGCGTTTATTCTTCATCATGCACTAATATCTTCTCCAATATATTTGTGTAGATTGGATGAAGTGGTCACGGGGTGAATTTAAGGGCAAGAACTACAGAATCTTGGTAATCTCATAGCTTATTTCGTTTCATTATCTTATTGCGTTTTCTATCATATCCACCATTGTCCACTCTAGGTTTTTCGCTGTGTCGGAGAGGGTTCTTGATGGACAAGAATAATTTGTCTTCCAATAAACCGTTTCATTTATTAACATTATTGATTACTTTCATGTTCTTGGTTCTATCATTTTGTCTATATTTACGTATCTACTATGTTTCTTCATAGGCCTTTTTCGTAATTCTTGCTAATCCTGATAGCCGCGAAAGACGGGAGAGCAGAAGGAGGGTTAGCCAGTTCCTCTTCTTCATGTTTGTTATTACCCCGTCCCCCGGGTTTTCTTCCCCATCCAGATGCTTCTAACGTTTACAACGCGAGAGAGAGAAAGAGAGATTGGGAAGATAGATAAACAAGTAGAAAGGTTGCAAAGTGAACAAGTACATGAGAATGCGACCAGCAGAGGAGAGACTATGAACCTATTCTTGGCAATGATTTAACTTTCTGTTCCAACCATCGTGATTTACTTTGCACCGCCAGTTTATTCAACCTCACACCCAGAAGCACTTAAGCATTTCTATACTTCTCAAATAGTATTGTAAATAGAAGACAGCGAGGATAGTCAAACAATAAATGGGATGGTAAACTGAAAGGCAATGATCTTAATAACGACATGTCCATCCACAAATGTTTCCTGGATGCAGTGGAAGAGATAGAAAGGGAAGGACACAAGCTTTTGGGACCACAAACCAACCGCTCTTCCTCCGTGACTTGGACAAGGAAAGGACGTCAGCGAGAAAAACCCAGTCCTTACACCATCCTATGCTCTAAAACTCTATTATTGTCCTTTCATTTCCAGAAGATTATTAGCAAAAGAGAGAGGTCGCTAGCATTTGCTATTAAAAAGGTCTTAAGGATTTGTAGTCAAATCTTTATGGGTTGAAGATGTTGGTGGGTGACAGCGGGAACGGGAAAGGGGCAGGCAATTTTAGTACGTGTCATTTGGTGTTACATGCCATCTCTTCATCCTTTATTTGGCCACGCTCTTGGGCGTCCCCTTCATTCGCAGGGACCTGCTCAACAACAAAGCCCAGAGCAAATTTAAATGCCATCCACTTCTCACATTCCCTCGCTTCCTCGATTGTGAAAGCAACCAATAGAAGCGAGACAAAAGGAAGCGACGAAGCTATGTACGTCTTTCCACAACCTCCGCTCCCTTCTATCGCTTGCGCCAGCTTTTGGCGGGAGGCTCAATGGATGCAATCGGAGGAAAAGAAAGAATCACGTTACTT
Organism: Effrenium voratum; assembly: GCA_963377175.1. Taxonomy (NCBI): domain Eukaryota; class Dinophyceae; order Suessiales; family Symbiodiniaceae; genus Effrenium; species Effrenium voratum. The sequence continues at coordinate 286,065 of CAUJNA010000057.1, forward strand.
CTGTTCACCCTCTCCTATCTTCTCTTCTTCTTCCCAAGCATCACACGGCATAAGATTAACAGCAGCCTATGCTTGAGGAAGAAATCAAGAGAGGCTTCTCACTTCCCATTTTCAATATTCAATTTCATCAAAAGGAAAGAAAGAAGTGATAGAAAGACATGGTAAGTGCCCATCCAATTCTTTATCTTCAATTAGTATTGATGGGCGCGTACCTCCTTGCCAGACGCTTTACTTCTGAATTTCCAAAACATGGCAATGTAAAAGACAAGGCAAGGAAAATGAGGCTCGGCCGGGAAAGGAAAGGTCATCTTCTTCCATCTGTGCTTTACAGATGGCTTTCTTTGTCTACAAGTAAACAAAAAATAAAGCCAATATCCCCTTCCTTCGTCCCACTTCTAGACTGTTCCATCGTGAGTTTTTCGTAGTGACAGAACTCCAGAACGTATGCGTGGAGTGGGGAAGGGAAAGGTACAGATGGAACGGTTCATCTCCTTCCTATCTTCTCCCCACTAGCGATACAGTTGGAGAAGAAGGAACGGGGGGCTAGCTTCTCCCTCCTTCCTTCACCCCTCGATTTCTGGCATTCTTCAACGGTTGAAAAGGGAAACAGAAGAAGGTGAAGGATGAAAGGTCCAAAAGAAAGTAAAACACAAGCAAAATTGAGTAAGACCTACTCATAATCTTTTTCCTTCCGGTGAGCCCAGAGACGACCGGACAGCCAAAAGCATTCACAAAAAAAAGATAGCGTAATGAATCTCAACAAGAGAAGAAAATAGAAAAGAACGAGAAATGTAAGTATGGTTTTAAGATTAGAAGCATATATTAGAACGTACTAAATTAGATAGCTTCTGTAAGCACCACCCATAATTATCTTTAGCTTTGTCATAACTGTCTCGCGCCCTTTTTATGTTTTGAATTACGTTAGCTTGTATAAAACAGGATGTTGAAAAGAAAGGGAGGATATTACATTTTCTACCGCAATTATTACTGCCTGCACATGCTTTCGTCACTTCTTACCCATCCATAAATGCAAATAAAGGATGAGGATGGATGGACAAGAGGAAACAGGCAATGATTTGGAAGAGGCCCCAAAGACAGGGGGAAAGGGGTGAGGGAATCTTCAATCATCATATCCTCCAAGTCTCACGGACAGGCTATCTGGCTTATTCTGCGTGATGTCTGGGCGGAAGATTTTCTTAATCGTTCTTTGTTCTTTCACAACTTTCCCTTTCCCTTACCTTCATCGCTTGGTCTAACCTGGTATGCGATAAAATCTCTGAGATACAAATGAAGCTTGACGGAAAGGACGTATCACTCCATCCCAACAATCCCAGCAGCCTTTCCATGTCATTCTATTTGTACGTTTTTCCCCATCTCCTTCTCCATCAGGTATGTGTGGTATGAAAGTTATCCAAAAGAAGCGTGTTACAGAAAATGTCCTCTCTCCTTTACCTATCTTATGTTTATTTCTTTATCCTTGTCTTTCCATCCTAGTTTATTGAGTTGATTGTAGGAAGAAATGGTCAGGGGAGAGAGTGAGAGATAAAGAAACGCGTATGAATTCGAGATCCTAAAGAAACACAAATACATGGAAATAACAGAAAAGAGAGACTCCAAATGAAAAGATCGTATGCTTTCCTCCCCCTTTCCTTACCAAACTTCAACCGATTCAAGATGAAAACAAACTTGACCCAAAAAAGCCGTTAAGGGAAGGACGGTGATCAAGTTTTGTCAAGTTTACAATGTTTACACCTTTAGCAGTATTTTGTAATTCCCGACCGACTTTTTCCAAACTAGCTTGTGCAATTTGCAACCCTCGAGCAATGCTTGTTCAAATCCAGTTTGTAATTCTAGATCGGATGTTTTCTGACATTGAAACTTTCTCTGGGGAAGTTGCTTTCCGGGGAGATTTGGCTGGAGTTACATTACAAGTTATACACATTTTGCAGAATAGTTTCTGAACTATGCCAGATTCCAACAAATATGGTTTAAAATTAGGCATTTCACAAATTTCGCAAGTACATGTGTAAAAAATGAAATTTCCCAGATTTTACTAATTAATTTGTAAAATTTATCAAATTTCGAAAAATTTGGTCCAAAATTACAAATTTTACCTATTTTACAAATTCTAGTCCGAGAAAGTGGCTTCCAAGGGAATTTGGTCGGAATTAAAATACAAGTTTTACAAGTTTACAAATTAATTTGTAAAATTTGTAATTTAATTCCTACCAATTTCCCCTGGAAGGGAATTTCTCAGACTAGAATTTGTAAAATTTGTAGTTTTGGAATTGATTTTTTGATAGTTTGCAAATTTTACAAACTAATTTGTAAAATTTGTAATTTTATTCCTACCAATTTCCCCTGGAAGGGAATTTCTCAGACTAGAATTTGTAAAATTTGTAGTTTTGGAATTGATTTTTTGATAGTTTGCAAATTTTACAAACTAATTTGTAAAATTTGTAATTGTATTCCTACCAATTTCCCCTGGAAGCTAATGTCTCAGACTAGAACTTGTAAAACTTGTAGTTTTTAGGAATTGACTTTTTGATATTTTGAAAATGTTATCAAATATCAAAAAATCTGGACCAAAATTACAAATTTTACTGAAATTTGTAAAAAAGAAATCTGGACAAATTCTACGAATTAATTTGCAAAAATTGAAAATTTGTACTTTAATTCCTACCAAATTCCCCTGAAAACCAATGTCTCAGACTAGAGTTTGTAAAGTTTGTAAAATGTCAAGATTTACAAATTAGTTTGTAAAATGTGTAAATTTGTAATTTTGGGCCAGATTTTTTGATATTTCACAAATTTTACAAACTAATTTGTAAACTTTGTAAAATTTGCAATTTAATTCCTACCAAATTCCCCTGGAAGCCAATGTCTCAGACAAGAATTTGTAAAATTTGTAGGTTTGGAGCATATTTGCTTTTATCTTACAAATTTTTAAAAAAAATAATTCTTAATTTTTGCAATTTCATTCCTACCAAATTCCCCTGGAAGCCAATTTCTCAGACTAAGATTTGCAATTTTATGAAATCAATTTCTACGCCAGCCCTCAGTGTGATGTTGATGCCCAGACAGAAGCAAACCCTCTCCCCGGCACATTATACATACTCTTCCCTCTTCCCTCTTCCCTCTTCCCTCTTCCCTCTTCCCTCTTCCCTCTTCCCTCTTCCCTCTTCCCTCTTCCCTCTTCCCCACCTCTTCCCCACCCCCCACCCACCCCCCTGCCCCACCCCCCACCCCCCACCCCCCACCCCCCACCACCAACAACAACCACACCCCCACACCCCCACACCCCCACACCCCCACACCCCCACACCCACAACCACAACAGCCACAACAACGACGACCACGACCACGACCACGACCACGACGACGACGATGTCGACCACGACCACGACCACGACCACAGCGACCACAGCAACAGCAACAGCAACAGCAACAGCAACAGCAACAGCAACTGCAACAGCAACAGCAACAGCAACAGCAACAGCAACAGCAACAGCAACAACAGCAACAGCAACAGCAACAACAACAACAACAACAACAACAACAACAACAACAACAACAACAACAACAACAACAACAACCAACAAACAACAAACAACAAACAACCAACAACAAACAAAACAAAAAACAAACAACAAAAAAAACAACAAACAAAAACAACAAACAAACAAACAAAACAACAAACAACAACAAACACAACAACGACAACAAACGACAACAAACGACAACAAACGACAACACACAACAATAAACAACAACAAACAACAACAAACGACAACAAACAACAACAAACAACAAACAACAACAACCAACAACCAACAACCAACAACCAACAACCAACAACCAACAACCAACAACCAACAACCAACAACCAACAACCACAACAACAACAACAACAACAACAACAACAACAACAACAACAACAACAACAACAACAACAAAAACAACCACAACCACAACCACAACCACAACCACCACCACCATTGCAACTCTAGGACTCTCGGGGCTGATCGTATCAAAGGAAACGGAGCTTCCGACAACGTGGGAATTGTACGTGTGACGTTTGACTCATGCGCTCGGGCTCCTATCTGCGGGGGAAGCAGTTTCGGGTGACTTCATGGCCGAATGTTTTGAGAGCTATGTTGAGGTCGGTTGGGAGTCATGGGTGTCACTGTATGCATTTTTGCAGCCACTTCAACATTTTGGAGACAAGAAACCTATTGTTACCTTCATCGCTCACTCGCGCCGCAAAGAACCCCTTACGCGGGCACGGCGCGCACGTGCTTGTGCAGGGAAAGACGGTCTTGCTTCAGCCTTGAAGCTGTCAGCCACGCTGGTTTTCGCAAATTTTGTTGCGGTTTTGCTCGCGGGTTTCTTGTTTGTATTGCGCAGAGCCATGCGCAGGCACCTTGGAACAGCCTCGTCAACACCACGCTTTCTTTTCCAGTGTTCAGCCGCGGAAACCATGGTTTTTTTGGGCGCCCTTTTGCGTCTGGTCAAGCGGTGAAACGGTTGCCAACAACGGTGCCTACGAACACAGTTAGGGGGCGGCGTGGGCCGGCACAAAACGAGAGAGAGAGAGAGAGAGAGAGAGAGAGAAATAGAGACAGAGAGATAGAGACAGAGAGACACAGAGAGCGCCTTCGCCGCTAGCCGCATGCGCGGCTACCCGGCTCACCTCAAGGGGGGGGTTCGGGGGCGGATCTGGCGCGAAGACAAGTAGAGCCACTGCGTTGGTTCTTTGTCGTGGTCCGCGAAGCAAAACCAAAAAGGGTTCCCAATTAAGGAGCAAGCAGGGCAATGCAGGGCGGACACGCAGGTCCTTTTCAATGCGCTCATCGATGGCTACGGGTTGTCACGCATACATGCTCGCCTCAAGCATCTATCTCACTCCCTCACATTGGGAAAAGAGGGTTTGAGGTCGGCTCCTTCATTCTGCCTTCCGGCATTCACTTGACCACGCCGGAGGTCTGCTCGCGTCTTCTCCTTCGCGGCATCTGCCGGGGTCTCCTTCAGGCTGACGGTCCTCTTCTTGCGAAGCTCGGCGCGGAGCTCGTCCGCCATGACCTTGGCCATGCGCCAGCTGGCGAAATGTAGGGGCCCAGAAATCTGGCAGAGCTGCTGCTGGATCAAGTCCTTGGCGCTGAGGGTTTCCAACATCGTCTGCCGCTCCGCCGTCATACAACGCTTTGGCATCGGTCACCACCACCCCCAGACAGGCTAAGGACTCTTGCCAGCCCTTACCCGCTGGCCGGGCAGCCGAAGGTAGCGCTGCTCATCCATCGCTGCGCTCATCGATTCCCCTTCTGCCGCCAGGCTTGACCTTACCACCCGGGCGATCTTCCCGCTGCGATAGCCCAGGATGTCGGCCACTCTTTCTCTGTCTGTGAGGCACATCCTCTTGACGATGCTGAGCCCTCATCACAACTCTTGCCCAAGGAGGCGTCGAAGAAGGAGAGGCGGTACCTCAGTTCCGCCTGGTCCGTGGCGCTTCTTGTTCAGGAGTGTTGGCCTACGCCACATGGCACCATGTCGCCGCTGACTCACTTCGAAGAGCTTGTCTGGCACGCAGTGCTGACATGCGCTGCAGTAGGCCTTGGCTGGCCTAGAGCCTTTGTCGACTCGGCCTTGATCACCTGCGTGGGCTTGATCTTCATCATGCACTCTTTCGTGGAGTCCCAGATCATGCCGTTGTCGTACCTGGCTGCCCAAGTAATTCAAAGCCAAGACCTTCCACTCCTTAATGTCAATCTTGTTGACCTTGTTCAGGACCTCCTTGAACACTGGGCAGTTCCCCTCTCCAGTCAGCAGCCTGTCATCCAAATGCAGGGTACACAGGGCCTTGGTTGTTCCCTGCTTCGCCTTGACAAAGGTGTGCATATTTCCAACTCCTCTAGCCCGCGCTCCTCCATGTACTGCGCCGCCTGGAGATATTAAAGGCGCGCTGCCTCGGCCAATCCGTAAGCCGACTTGAGCACCCTCAGCCTATCAGTCTAGGTGTTGGTGGTGGCAGGAAGTCACCTCTCTCTCCGTCACCTTCCAAGACAAGAATGCGTGCTGGCATCAAAGACGTAAGTAAACCCGACGCCGCCAGGGTCTCAGGATCCTCACAGCTGCAGGTGTTGTAGTTGGGCTGTCTGTCCTGGATTCTCCCAGGCCTGGATCCAGATGGCCTGGAATCACGATTATCGATTTCGCTGCGAGCTTGGCTAGCATACCCGCCTCCTTGGCCTTGTTGGTTCTGACCCAACGCAACGGCGCCTGAAAGATGAGATGCCTTGGCACGGGAGCAATTCCACCACCTTGTTATCCATGATTGCCATTCGGCTTGATCCGACGCGACGAAGCTAGCATTCTCCTTCACATCGAAGAATTTCGGGCCAACTCCTTGCCATTGGCCTTCTTACGCAAAAAGGAAAACTTGACTTGGCCTCATAGATGCGGGAGCCCATGGCAATGTGCTCCTTCTGCTTCTCCGCGCTCTCCTAGAAGAGGCTCATGAGAGGGGCACTCACCCATCCTCTCTCTTCCTTGGGCCCCAGGCGCCACCTTGCCGAAGACAGCGGCAGGCCCGAAAACTTGGCGAGGGTCTTCACCTCCGCAACAACTGGCCATCTGGGCGGAGATCCTGCCGCCGCCGCAATCATCACGGCGGTGTGAATCTCACAGTTAAATTTCTTCGTAAATTTCTCTGGGGTTGAGCTCGTGCCTCCCTCTTTCTTTTTATGCTGACGGGGACATCGTCCAGCAGCTTCCTCCTCCTCTCTAAGAATCAAAGATTTCGCCTTCATCCTCTGGCGCCGGCACCGTCTCTGGCTGAGGGCTTGGGCCAGCTTCGCCACTCCGAGAATTGAAAACTCCTCCGCCCATGATGGACTAGCCTCCTGCCCCTCTTTTGCACTCCTGACGTCTCCATAAACTTTCTGATCGTCCTCATACCGCTCATCATCCTTCGACCAGGCGTGGACTGCCTCTCCCAAGTGCTGGCAAGGCTCGTGAAGTCCACCTTTTTCGCCGTTCCGACTTGTCCGGTCGTAGGCAGCGCCCCATCTCCCTTTGCAGAACCTCGTGCTTTCCCACGGCCGCTCCCAAACACGTAGAAAAGCGGATCTCTGTCCGCGCTCAGCTCCGGATCGAAGGCATCGTCATCTGGAGGCTGAGGCTCCGTGCGGCAGTCCGGCTGGGAGACACCCAGCCGGTCGTGTTGCCCACTACGCACCGCGTCCATCCCGACACCTTGGACAACGGGAGTGCCCACCAACCTTTCACGGTGCTCCTTTTCACAGCAATGGACAAAGCCACGCAGATGGGATGCAGCCGCTGTGGGAGGTGGCTCCATGCAGTTGAAAAAGAAAGCACAAGCTCCAAGCACACCAATCGCCAGATTAACGGCGAAATCAATTGCGCCCGGGTTGAAACCTGCAACGCGATGCGTAGTCAAGGAGACGCCGTGCTGGCAGCAATAGACGATGGCCTGCATAGCACGCGAGGTCTCTGACATGCTAAGTTGCTTTCGCAAGCAAGCAGCTACAACTACGTTGTCGCCCAGCGCGCAGTCCACTGCTGGGACTCGGCCAACACCACGTGTCCAACGCAACAGGAGGACTAATTGGGTCAGGGCTTCTAAGGCCGCAGCGCACGACTGCAAAGAAGTGCATGGACTGCTCTTAAACCCAGTTGAACACTGAGCCACCGCACTTGGTCACGGTGCGCCGGGCCAGCACTTGGCCACCAACCGCCAACACGGCGCACACGGCAGTATCCAAATCACTCACGCGCAAAGGGATCGCCACTTGTGGGTTCACAGCATTTAAGAACAACGTGCTCGCCCACGCCGAAGCGGCACAATTCGAGGCGCAATGGTGCTTCTTCAATTTTCGCGTGGCCAACACGCTGTTGGAAGGATAGGACACCTGGCAATTTCCTACTGGGTGAAGTTTCCAACCACGCTGCAAATCACAAGCGTGCAAGGTTGAGCGCAATGACAAGTCGGTTGCGAGGTGGGTGAACATGGTAGCGAATTGCCGCATGACAAAGAGCGAAAAAGCTTGTATAGAATTTTGTACAAGCACTGCAGCCAAGGTTTTCGCCAATGGGCTCCGCCGCTAAGCCAGGCAAGTAAGCCAACGCAATGTTCAACCAGCCTACGCTCCACTTTCTGCTTGGGTGCGAATGCCGATGATGAACGTGACGACGATGATGATGCTGAGGCTGATGGTGTGACGATGGATGATGTTGGCGATGCATGATGATCACCATGATGATGATGATCGCGATGACGATGATGATGGATGACGATGATGGTGACAATGCAATATGATGATGATGCCACTAACAAGAACGTCACAGCGACACTTTGTGATCCTTGCCGCCAGCTGAAACGCCAGCCCAGCCAAGAAGTTTCATCGCCCAGCCAGACTTTTTCCCCACTGAAAGGCGTTCAACACTTTTAGGTGTGCCATGCTTCTGTTAAAGGCTGCCGACTCTGAAAGACTCGATGCCTACATCGATTTCATCAAAGACCTCCATGGGAGATTTTCAGCAGAATGCTGGGGGAATCTTGTATCGTGCCGTTTGAGCGCTTGCGGAGAACACTTCACGGAAGCACCACCCTGGAGCGCAGTGTTTGCTGAAGGATCAGGAGTTTTGGAGCAAGGAAGTTCACACGCCGGCTACGCTTCTGCTGGCCCGAAACCGAACCATCCCGTCCGCCGTGTCTTCGGGTCCAGAGTCAAGCGCGCAGCCTGCCAGCTCGACCAACACCCCGCGCAAGAATAACAAGAAGCGCAAGTGCACAGGAGAAGACAGGTCCCAGTGGGACAACGACATCGGTGCCTTCTCGCCGAATAGAAAGGGCATTCAGGTATGCCAGAAGTTCAAAGGTCGGTGTAGCACAGGCAAGCCCCCAAGCAAGTGCATCAACAACCGGGCGCATCAGTGCAACTTGTGTTTGGAACCTCACATGGCGACCCAGCGCACGGCAAAGACTAAGAAGCGCAAAAGCTGATGCGAGCGCGAGCACGGCGTTTAACGCCAAGGCCTTGGTCGCGCAGACAACCACACATGAAAGTTTGCCAGAGCAACATGCTCGGCCCAAGTCACCAGAAGAATGCATGGACATAAGTATGGCGCCACAAACGTGCAGCCAGATCTCGGCCAAGAGCTCGTTGTGGTAGACAAACTTGGTCCAATCGCAACGGACCTGTTGAACAAAGACACTCAACGAGCAGTCTTGCAAGATATCAACTACCAGGTGTACCACGTGGTTGGCGCAGCGACACCATGTGAGACAGTGTCCCCGCTGGCCCAGGCCTCTCCGCACGCTGGATGAACCAGACGGCCTGCCAGCCAGGTCAGCTTCGACCAATGCCGGTTCGGGGCCGAGACAGCGAAACCCACAATTTTGGCAGCTTTCAAGATGGACTTTGCGGACATGGCGATCACCCAAGACATAGCAGAAGCTGAACGGGACTGCGCACAACGCACCGCATGAGGGACTCGTCGTCCAGAGGTGGAGAGTTAATCAGGCTGGAAAGAAAAGGGCCTCAAAGGCCCTTGCCGAGTATCCGGCCTTGCTGCACATGAAGATTGCTGCAGTCATGGGCAAGGCAGGGCAGGCACCTACCGAATTCGGGGACTTCGCCAATTGAAGCGCGCGGATGAGACGCAGCAGGCGCTGCGCTGAACATTCGGCCAGCCGGAGATTTTCGGACCCGTCCTCGAAGATAGAGCAGAAAACGCCCGAAATTTCAAAGACAGGCAAGCCATCGATGGCATGAGAAACCTTTCGTCAAGAAGCCCCTAAACTTAAATCTGTTGGGTCTTGCTTGCATCAATTACTTTCCACTGCTGCCAGTTGGGACTCAGTTCAGAAAGTAGTTGATGACCTTCTTTATCAAAGACCTACCCAACCTTTAGACGTTGAGCTCGTGGACAGCGTTTGCGGCACAGTTATAAAGTTTCTGGCACCCGGCGGAGTTTGCGACACGCCGTTGTCAGCCGAAGTCTTCTGGGCATGGGGGGAGGCAACCGGTGACCCAGACTCACCTAGCAACATGGATTCAACAAGGAACAAGGGGCGCCCTTCGGGTTCACGGAGCCAATTCAAAACACCGGGATCTTGCCACGGGTAGAAGACAAGCAATGGGATGTTGAAGCTCAGAAATGCTTGTCTAGATCCTTTGAAGGATGGAGCATTCATCCGTCCGCCGATGAATGGAGGGGACGATCTCCTTATTCTTGCCAAGGATGCCCTAGACAAAGGCTTCTGCTCACTGCTTTCGTCCCACAGCGAAGCCGAGGACCTCATTGGGAAGAAGATTACTCTTAACAAGCTCGGGGTGATCGTGAAAGAAAAAAACGGCAAACGGAACGCGAGAGTTATTTGGGATTTAAAGGAATCTGGGGTGAACAGTCTGTGTTCGCAGGGAGAGCGAATTCTGTTGCCAAAGTTGTCTGATGTTGGTTCAGACGTCGTGGACATTTACCATTCTGGTGGCAGACCAAGGTTTCTAGCTGTGGATATCCGCGATGCATTGCACATGTCCCGGCTGGCGCAGACCGTGCGTTCACCACTGCCTCAACCGACTGTAAAGATGAAGGTGATTCCAAGAGTGTTCAAAACATCCTCGTGTGCAATGTCCTCGTCTTTGGCAGCGCGTCGTCTTCCCCTACCATTTGGGGAAGATTCGCAAGCTGGTTAGGCAGGTCAACCTCGTCAATCTGCAATTCCGTTGGAATTCAGATATTTGTTGACGACCCCTTGGTCACTTTTGACGAGGCCAACCCAAACTACCGCATTGATCTTGGTATTATTTTGCTTTGGGCTGCAATCGCTGGTTTCCCCATCAAACTGGAGAAACCGGAGGCAGGGCAATCTGCAGTGCATAGGTGCGTGTGTACGCGGATGACGAAAAAAGCGGTTGTTCTCACCATCCCAAAAGCCCAAGGTTGACAAGCTTATTGGAAGGATTAGCCATATGAAATCAAAGCCTGACATAGGACGCAAACAACTGCATTTTTTGGCTGGTGCTCTATCTTTCATAGCTGGCGCGGCCCCTCTCATGAGACCTTTCTTAGGAGGACTGCAGGCCGCGTTAGCCACGACTAATGACGGTTTTGCAAGAGAACCCGGGCTGAACCACAAAGCGCATGGCACTGTGGGAGGCTCTTTGCATCATGGTTGCTGCTAGACTGTGGTTACAAATTTTTCCTTTGGGCTCCATTGTCTGGGTAAAGGCCGACAACATTTCTGCTTTGCACATGGCCATGAAGGGTACAGCTAAGAGCTCAGAACTTGCCATTGCGGCAAGGGAGATGGCGCTGGACCAAGCTTTGGAAATATACGAGTTCACTTTGCTACAACATCTCAACACAAAGCTGAACCACGAGCGCCTGAAGGGAGCTCGTAGGATAAATGTGTGTGTTGACGGCACCTTTTGGAAAGTCCTGTGCTTTCTGCTCCCATTTTGCTGCGCTGTGTTGTTTGTTTGCGTGGGTGTTTGTTCGATCCTGCTCTTGTTCCTCGGCTCAAGATGAAGCGCTCCCTTGGTCCTAGGATTTGGATCCCTTCGACCAAACAGACAGTTGGCCCCGGCCGAAACCAGTCGTCTTGCTCCCTTCGTCGACGGTCCTGCCTTCTTGGCGGGGAACCATGCCATGTAGACGGCGAAATGGGTACGCTCATGGACGCAGGCCACAAAACGTGCCGGGACAGAGCCAAGCCATACTAGCGAGGTGATCTGGAAACAGCTGTGAAGTTCGCCCGCTCTGCGCCGACTGGCTGTGTTCAACACATCGTGGGCCGCGCGAGAGCTGACAATTCTAAGGGGCAATTCAAGTCGAGGAAGAACACTTGGAAATCTATAGCGGAAGCTGCCGGTTTTCATGACCCCTTTACTTTGTCAGCGGACTAATTTTCATTGTCATTGGTGTTTTCGATAAAGTTGGTTATAGATCAGCCGAACAGTACCTGGATGCCGCCAAGCAAATTCATGTGTCCGAAGGCAAACCGTGGACACAACAACTTGAGCAACCACTCACTAAGCTGGTTTCTTTGCCCGACACACCGGGGTCCGTGGCGACGGGTGGACCCGCCCATCCGATTCGCGCGTTTTGGCATCATGGTGGTTATTGCGGGAGATTGACCATTGAAGCTAGCGCAGCTGAAGTCACCCATGTCACCATAGACAAGGCCAACAAGTTGGTCCATTGGAGGCGGCCACCATGCAGCAAAGCTGATTGGAAAGCATTGGGGCCACGCGGGACCCACGGCTGTTCCTGTCTTGGCGCGCATGACATGGTAGCCCACTTGGGACGCGTTTCGACTTATACTTATCCACACCTTTTCGACTGCCTCAGTTGAACGGCCTTCAGTCAACCACGCAAACCAAGCAGGGTTGGGCTGACACGTTTGAAGGGTTAGCGTTGCGCCTGGGTTTGGCAACCTCGTCGCCAACCGGAGCTCGCTTGTTTACAGGGCACTCAGCAAGAGCAACGGGGGCAATACATTTAGCGCACACACAAATCGAACTGTGGCGCACACAGCTGTTCGGCAGGTGGGGCTCCGATTATTTCAATTGATGCGTTCGGGACGCCCCGCTCAGTCAATTGCATCGGCTTGCGCAGGAAGCTTCTTTGCGCACCTCCCTCTCTGCTGCCAGGGCCGAACTCATGGCCCTTCTCAGCTCAGCAGGGTGGATTCCTTCATCGCCCTCTGGCGGCATGCCTGGCAGATTGCAAAGCGACAGGTGTTTTTTTTCCGCGCGCCTTTTTCCGCAGCATCACAGCAGCTACGAGGTGAAACGCAACGAGCAGCGGGCGCAAACTCAACCGGGCAGGCGGCTCGGCGCAGGCCCACTCTCCCACCTGGCGTCGGCGAGCAGATCGCTCACCGGCGGCTCGGCGCCATCAACGCACGTCTCCCCGAACAGCGGGAGCTGCAGCAGGGCAGTCCACCGCCGCAGGTACGCCTGCACAGCCGCAGAGCTCATCACCGAGCCTTCGCCGGTCCAAACAGAGAGTGGCTTTGTGATCAACCGATCGCGCCATGGCAAAGCCCACAGTGTCGTGCCGAAGGATCACACCCTTCCCCACTACCTGTGGGGCACGCGGATTATGAGCTCTCAGACAGCCTGGCCCCGCGTATGATCAGATGTGCCAAGTGCTGCCATCTGGACAGAACCACCGCCAGGCATCCAAGTGCTACCTTGGATTTGTTTTAATTTGCGCGCTTTTTCTTGGATAGTACGACATGCGGACAGTCAATCGCTAGGTTGTCCATTCCGGCGGCTGCACAAGCTTCGAACGCCCGCTGGGGAAGAAACTGCAAACGCGCACTTTTCAAATTTGGCGAAGCACCGATTCCCTTTACTTCCATCCAACCGCTTCAAGACACTTCCGAAGGCATCTGGCTCGGGAAATTTCCGAAACAGGAAAAAGCTAAAGCAAACACAGTATGACGACTACAGCAAAATTTCATGTTTGACCTAACACCACTAAACAAGGTCACTGCCGCACCTTGGGCGCCACAAGGCAAAACTTACAACCCGTCACACCGCCAACGAAACAACAACGCGCTACGTAACCTCCACGGCTCCGTCAGCCTCGGCGTCAACTTCACGACCACTACCGGACAATCCTACGGCTACCTCACCAGGTGTCAACATCCACCACTACCAGCGCCGTCGCTCTCCTGTCACAGAACCATTTTTAAGACAGCTTCAAGGGATGGTTTGTTTATACTGGGCCCAGCTGTGGCACGGCCTTCTGATATAACTATTATCAAGCAAAGGAAGTAGATAGAGACAATATCGAATATAAAAATGAGCGAAACATTTATGTTAAAAAAGCTCAATGAAAAATCATAAAAGAACGTAAACAATCAAGTCTGGATTACTATCAAGTCAAGTATATCGAAGAAACCAAGAAATACTTTTTAGGCTGTCCCGCGGCGAGGCTGGTCAGCCGGACAGCAGCGGCAGCCGGCTAACCGCCTCGGCCGCGCCGTGGCGCACGACCGCTAGAACCTCGGGCGAGGGCGGCGCAGCTGCATCCTGGCCCGCGCTAGGCAGGCCAGCGAGGGCCCGCTGTGCCGCAACGGAAACAACGCCGGACCAGCGCTGGTGCGGCATCCCCCCAGAATCGTGCCAAACTAAAACACCCGGACACACGGGAGACACTCGTTCGCCCCCGGCACCAAGCAGGCCCTGCAACATGGACTGGCGACTCATAATATCAAAAGCACCGATCCCGTCGACCGAGACGATGCTCGCTTCCGGGTTGAGCTCCAAAGCGGCCGCAAGGAAGTGAACAACGCTCTCAGCACCTGCCCTGTCGAAGGGGCGGATGCCTCTTGGAGGGCTTCGGCCTTTTGCTGAGCAAAAGCGCAGCCCCGGATCCGGCCGTTGGGCTTGCGCAAGCCGAGTGCTCTGGCTGCATCGCGGGGAATGCGCGCTCGGGCAACCAATTGCAGCGCACGAACAAACTGATCGGACGCATCCTCGTCATCGAGGAGCACGCGGGCAACTTCAGCAGCCAGTCCGGAAGGTCCGGGGGCGGCGCCTGTGCGCGCACGCCGTAGGTTGGAAAGGACGAGCTCCGGAAGAAGAGGCTGGAAATCCAAAACCTCGGGCGAAAGGGGCCCATACGGTGCGATCCGATCTGGTGTCGGGGGCTTCGGGGTCAAGTGAAGGTGGCTGGGCGATCCGTGCCTCGCCAAGAAGTTCGAGCCAGCGGCCCTCATGGAAGGCGGCGATGCGGGCAACCCAGTCTTGCTTGAGGATTTTCTTGACCCCAGGCTTCCGGTGCAACAGGAGGCGGGGCAAAAGGAACCACAACTTCCAGGCTTGCATGGACGCGCCCTCGTTCACACCAGCCTCGAGGATAGCAGAAAGGGCAAAAGCAAGGGCTTGCCGTACTGGCCGGCGAGAAAAGGAAGGCACAAACTGAAAGGTCCTGGAGCAAGTCGACAGAATCCAGGCTGGACAGGGCTCGCCGCAAGCGCCGGGCGTCTGGGGCCGCAGCTGGGGCTGGGTCGGGCTCGGGGTCGGGCTGGTGGGACTGCCCGGCCAAGTCGTTGCCTCGATTGTTGTCGGTGTGGCCGCTGCGGCGGTGGTCGGCTGGGCTAACAGGGCGGCCACTTTGGTTCTTGCGGTTGCCGCTGCCGGTGCCGTTGCTGCGGCTGCGGCCGCTGCCGCCGCTGCAGCTGCTGCTGCTGCTGCTTTTGCTGCTGTCGCTGCTGCCGCTGCTACCGCCGCCGCTGCTGTTGGGCGCGTTGGGGCGCTGAGGCTGTGGCTCGCAGGCGGGCGGCGCAGCACCAGGCACGTGGGGGCCGGGCTGCTCTGGTTGCTCTGGTTGCTCTGTGGCAGGCGCCATTGGTGCCTCGGTCGTGTGGCCCGGCGGAGGTTGTGCAGAACGTCGGCAGGCCCCGCTCAGCGAGGAACAGCAACAACAAGGTTCCCTGAGCGCCATTTGGGAAAGAGCGCTGCTCGACCGCCCAGGCCAGGAAAACGGAAGAGCCGTGTGGCAATGCGGGGCGGGCCGCCGCGATGGTGCGCAGCAAGGAGGCTTCGGACGAAGAAAGCTGGCGTTAGAATCTTGATCACTGCTTCAATCCGAAAGGGAACATGCAGCAAAAGATAAAAGAGTACGACCGATAAACATGTGCGCGTGCTCTTTTTCTTTATAAGGCGTTGCTTGGAAGTTAAGGCTCGGGTGTGCAGGGGGAAAAACAGCGCGTGTCGTTTCCCCGTGTCTGCACCCCTCTGCGGGGCCTTCTAAAATGCCCCTACTTCAGGGTTGCAAGCAAACGGCCTAATCTATCACCCCCTCTTCAGAGCGTTTGCGAAGCACTCTTATGCTCCGGTCGCCATGGGGCGTCGGGCGGATGCAATGACAGCATGGATTTGTGGGGCCAGAAATCATGCGGGCGAAAACGAAAGCGAGTTTGCGGCTTGCTGTCGAATGCGGATGTGTTTCCGCGGCTGAGCTGATCAGCCCACACGTTGTGCTCGCCTGGGATATGCGAGGCTAGTACTGACCATTTGTGCTTGTAGGCCCATGCGGCGACCAATTGCACAAAAATTTGCAAAGGCCGTGCTGTGGTGAACAGCTTGTTCACTCCGGCTTCTGATGCGGTATTGTCTGTGCCGGAAGGCATGCATATGCCGTGCACTGCTTGGCCCTCGGCGGTCCAAGCGATTCGCATGAGCGCGAGCTGGGCCAAGGTTTCGAAGCACGCTATGTAGCGTTGGGCCTCCTTGGTGAGGCAAGGCCACTGCTGCTCGACTTCCTGGAAGTCCCACGTTTCTGCGAACCCCTATTCCGATTTTGGTGCCTTCGGCACAAGCCTCGGCGGCTGCTTTGCATGCCAGGATTGGCTTGCTTTGCAGCGGGCATGCCAAGTCTGCCTGAAAACATTGAAGGAGCCACTCGATGTTAGCCCTGCTTGCTGTGGACAAGCGAGTGTGCTCGGCAGCGGGGTCGGCTATGCGCGCCCATGCTGGCTTGTGACTGGGCAAAACGCGAGGCAAGTCGGAGGGGCTGCGTACGCCGGTGCGCCTCCGCGGCTCTTGCGCTGCGGGCCTTGCCCGGCGGTGGTGCTCGCTCCTTGCGGCGGCTGCCCACAGGGCATATGCTGCTAGCTTGCTTGCGCTCCCTCCCCATTCGGCTTCCAATGTCGATGGGGAGTTGCCCTTGTGGAGCGACGTGTTGCCCGAGCCCGGAGCCTCCTTGACAGCCAGCCGCGTGCGCTGAGCCGAGCCGTGCCCGGAGGCTGCCCGGCTTACCAACAGCCAGCATGCAAAACCCTCCAGTGCCCGGAGGCGTCCTTAAAGGGGGGGTTTCGGGGACAGATCTAGCGGCGGAAAAAGGCGTGCGTAAAAAAAAATAAAAAATAGGGCTCCTGTGGGCACACCTTCGGAGAGCAAGGGAAGGAGTTTGATGTCCCGGGTCATCCGATGCGGTGGCCAGTGCATGCAACAGTGACAGCCGGTACGGCTGGCCGTTGTCGGGAGCCAGACTGGTTGGGGCGGGCAGGTTTACTGCCTCAAAAGCAATAGGCACTCACCGCCGGCTGGCTACATCGCACCCAGCAAGTGTTTCGCAACGCACTCGCCCTCTGCCAAGCAGCGCGCCTGCTTAACGCCAAAGCCCTAGACCAGCAAATCGCCAACATGTGCCTGCCTCAGCCGGACCCAGCCCTCTCACCCCGCACAGTCACAACTTCGGAGCTCCTGCACGCCGATCGCAAAATTTGGAGCACCATCGTCGACCTACTGCAGCGCAAATGGTCCATGGACGATGCATTCCATGAGCTCACGCATGGCCGCATGCCCAAAGACAAGCTGACAGCCCCTAGCGGCGCAGCCCGCCAAGCGACCGCCTAATCCAGCACGATTTGTCAAACGCCCAACCCCCAGCCCCCACAAGGCGGAACCACCCCGAAAAAAGGGGAAAGGAAAGGGGAAGGGGAAGACACGCGACAATTGGGCGGCAACGCATCAAGGCAACAGTCCGGAGGCCGCTCCGGCCGCTCCTCCGGACAGTGCGATCCCACAGCCGGCAACACTCCGGCACTGCCTATCCGGACCGCACCACAAGCCTGCCTGCAACGCATGCTGTATCGCCCGCGAACGAGGCGCTCCAGCCCCCACCATCCGCACCAACGCACCATCCTTCAGCCGAGCATAGGACAAGCAACTCCAATTGCCCATCCAGCATTGCACAAACAGCTGGGGAGCGCATGCTGCCCCAAATCAAGGGAGGATTCCTTGTGGATGTTTTCGCAGGAATACATGCACCCATATCAGCAGCCGACAGGCCTCTCGCGTTTCGAGGCTTTTGGCCTAGAGGCCAATTCAGAGCACGACATACTCGACGATGCATGCTTTGAATTGCTTATGCGCTTTTCTTGTCAGGCATCGTCAGCCTGATTATCCTAGCTTCGCCGTGCAAGGAGTACAGTAGACTGAAACTCCGCCCCGGGGGACCGAGGGCCCTACGCACTCCCACCTGCATGCACGGCGTGCCTGGCCTACCTCCCGAGGAAGCATCGCGTGTAGCACAAAGCCGGGAAATCCACAGAAGGAGCCGAGAACTCTTCAAAGCAGTTGCCACACAAGGCGGCGTGGCAGTCTTTGAGCAACCGCCGTCGAGCATAGCATGGCTCGAGCCGGAAAACTTTCAGTGCCTCAAAGTTCCACGGACACTTGGCATGGGTGGACACATGCCAGCACGGCATGTCTTTTGCAAAATCTTTGTGTTTCGCTTCGAACAACCCATGCATCCAGCATGTAGCAGCTCGCTGCAATCACCCGAGAAAGCAGGGCAAGCATCGCAGGAGTGCGCAGCACCTCGGGCCAATTCCTCAGCACATTGACCGCGGAATATCGCGACTCTGGCCGCGCATTGTGCATTCAAAGTTCGACGCGACTCGCTGGTACGCGAGCTTAAAAAACCTTGCATCCGTACCCTTCACCCCAACAGGCTCAAAATGTGTGATGGAGCTGGCATGCATTCCGCAGCGGATCATTCGGTACCCCAGCCCGATCACCCGCTGGGGATAGTAGCGCACGCCTGGCTGCTGTGGGCAACAACGCAAAATCTGATTCCCAAAACTCTCGCCCACGTCAGCTCAGATACACTTGAGCCACCCTTGTCGGCCCAGGAGTCCGAAGAGGCGGCAGCTGATTTCGGGGACGTCATGGAAGAAAGCGTGTGCCAAAAGCTGCGTTTCGGCGCGCGCGGCTTTATGGGAACGCGCCTCCACGGCTTCTTGGCATTGGCGCGCTGGGAGCTGTAATTGCAATGGCATCCACTTAGACCATGCTGAGCAGGCGGATGCTTGGCGTGCTTTCCGGTCCTAGGAGCTCTCCTGGATAGTTCTTTTGGAATTTGTCTACCAGGTCCTGCACAACTTCTGGAGTCAGTTTGGGAGGCAAATGTTCTGCCCATGCGATGGCCGGTGAAAAAATTCGTGCGGCTGGGATGGAGTGCGCGTGGTCTGCCGCTTCCAATGCGGACAAAATTTCTGCAGGCACCTCATTGAGTAACGCGTTCAGGTCTGATGCGTCAAAGAACGCGTATGCAAAGTCGGCAACATCTTCAAAACCGAGACCCAGGATATGCTCAGCGAGCATGTCCCACTCGGGCGTTGGCCAGCAACGCGCGCAGTGCGCCTGCTGTGTCACTGCCTGCCTCCAAATCTGCAATGACCGGGAAACGGGCACGGAGAGCAGTGGTCGCTTGTGCAACAAAGAGCTGAAGAAACGGGCAACGCAAGCGATGTGTACCCGAAAAAAGGGGCAAGCCAACAAAACGTGACCACCCTAGGTACTGAGGCGGGCCGGCACATCCAAGATGGAGAGCTGCATGGAGCAAGCCCCTGTTTTTGGCCTCAAGAGAGACAGCAGGGCGTGCCAGGGGGGGGGGTGCGTGCAATTCGGGCGTTCTGTGTCACGGCATGAGCGAGAAAGCGTACTGGCAAGCTTTGTGCTTGCAGGTGCTCTTGGCCCAAGTAACTAATGCAATGCACCGGGGCGGTAATGCCTAGGCCGCAAGCTGTGCAAAAAGCGGAAGGCAAATCTGCGTTTGAGCTGTGCACTGCACGCACTGCTGCCCCAATGGCGAGCTGCGCTAAGCAGATTGCAGATGAACCTGATGCGGGTGGTGTCTCATGTGAGTTGCCCTCCTCTGAGTCCGGAGTGTCGGAGTTGCGCAGCCCAAGCCTCCGGGTCCATAGCGCGGGGTTGGGCCTGCTGTTCCTTTTCGTAGACGAACATGTTCAGCTCTGCGGGCAATGCATGCAGCGTGATGCTTGTGGGTATCGGACCCCCCGCCCCCACTGAGAATACCGGTTCGAAAACTGCATGCTGGCCGCCACGTGATTGGTCTCATCACGGATGCGATCTGTGACTGCACCCAAAGGCTTTCGATTGTGTCGTCCCGGCTGCACAGTTGCACGGAGGTGAGACAGTGGTGTCCCTCCTTGTGTGTATGCGATGGGGCTCTGGAAATTTGTAGGCGCTTCCTGTGATGCGCGCTATAGCCGGCAGCAAAAAATCGGGCGAAGGCAGGTCGGGCGATTTGGCTGCACTGTGAGTAACCGAAATGCCCAAACTGCGAAGCCAGAAGAGCGCCCAAGAAGATTTTTCATCACGGCCGGTTAACCCGAACAGTGTACATGCCCAGGGTTGCGCCAATTTGGTGGTTTTGGTTGCCCAGCATGAGCCGCGCAGGGCATGCTGAGTGAGGCTGATGTCTCGCACTCGGATGCGCTGAGTGTCCCCGAAACGCATGCTTGTGTGTGCTGCCAAAAGGAAGGAGCCTAAGGCAATGCGTAGGCTGAGCGTGCGTTCTGTTGAGCAGACTTTCTGCTCCCAAGCTGCTAATACGGCTAAGGGAAGCGGCAAGGCTTCATTGCGCTCCCGGTTTTGCTGTGGCGATGCAAATGCCCTAACCAACGGATTGGTAAGTGGCGCTATGAGAGAGTGGATCCGGCCTATGCGGGCCAGCCACGAAAGTGCTTTAAGCATAGGCTTAGGAGAGATGCGGACACTGGTGCGGTCCTCGGTTCTTTGGGAATCGCAGGCATGCATCAGGTCTACAATATGCACAAGTTGGCGTTCTCCTACTGAGACGGTAATTGCGTGTGCGAAAGCTAGGAACACTCGTATCCAACAGAAGTACTGCGCCAGCGTGGGTGGAGTAAAGTCTCTTAGCGATGCTTCGTAAGCAGCTTCGGGCGACTGGGATGTGATCGCTGTCACATACATGGAAAGGCAGGTGCCAACATGCTCCAAAAGATCTTTCCAGTCGTTGACGCACTTCATCCGTTGAGAATGCTGAGAAACGGCTTGGGTTTCAACGGTGCTGTTGGCACGCGGAGCGGATGTTGTGACTGGAGCGCCAGGCATGCTAAGCGTTGGCGGGTATGCGGTCGCCTGAACAGGCGCGGCTTCTGCAAGAGCGGTTGGCGCTAGTTCGGGTGCCAGGCTGCAGGGTGGCGGCCTACGCGGCGGTGGCTGCAAAGGACAGGCATCCTGTGCGGGCCACGGAGAAAGTGCTGCCCGGCGTGGTACTGCAAGGCCCTCACGTGTTAATGCAGGCGCGCTTCCTGCGAAGTGCGGCGCGCTGCTAGCCCTTGGCCGAAGTTGGTGCTGCACCCGTGTCCAACGTTGGGGGGGCTGAGAGCTGGATGCAGGTGCAAGGAGAGAGGTTGTGCTGCTTGCGGATGCATGCGAATGCGCGTGCAAGCTGGCAATGCTATTGGGTGGGCACCAGCCTAGGCGCTCTAGGGTGGTCTGCAGAAACTGAGGTATGTTCGGTGTGTGTTTTTGGTGTCTCCCACAGCACTCACTCCCGAGCGTGCGTCAAGGTGGCAGCGCAGGCCTTTCCCTCGGGCTTCATACTGGCCTGACTCTGCGTGCAAAAGGTCAACTTGCGAGTTCGACCAGGCGCGCGGCTGTACAACGAGCAGCGTTGCAAACTGACGCAACAGTGCAGTGTGTCTGGAGCTGTGAAGCATGCAACTGTGGTAGGAGGCCTGGGATCAAAGCATCTGCGGTGCAATGCTGGGCCTAGGTGATGCATAAGTGGCGCAAAACCTTGAAGCAGCAAACTGTGGCTGTGGTGGGGGCCCGCGCGCGGCGGGCCCCGCAAGCTAGGCTCTGGCCTGGATGCATCGGCGGTGCGTGTAGGCAAGGGATATGCATCGCGCATAAGGCCCGCACGCGGCGGCACGCATGCCTGGTTTGAGTGCGTCGCGCACGAGGCCTGGCATCAAAGCATCTGCGGTGCAATGATGGGCCTTGGTGATGCATCAACGGCGCAAAACCATGAAACACGAATCTGTGTGTGTGGCGCGGGCCCGCATGCGGCGGGCCCAACAAACTGGGCTCAAATGCATAAGCACTGAGCTCCAGGCGCGCCCTCAAAGCATCTGCGGTGCAGTGAGTGGCTTGGATGCAACGGCGGTGCATGAATATGCATCGCGCATAAGGCCCGCACGCGGCGGCGCACATGCCTGGTTTGAGTGCGTCGCGCACTACGGTCACCCTCAAAGCAACTGCAGTGCAGAGAGGGGGATTTTGCGGGGAAGCATCTGCGGTGCAGTCCCCGAAAAAAAAAGGAAACGCCATCGGAAACGGCCGCTTCAAATGAGGCCCACGCGAAGCGGGCGGAGGCAAGAAAGCGGCTGGCCCGCGTGACATGAAACAGCTGCGGTACAAGGAACAGGCAGTTGCGTTGCAGCGCGTCACTGGGAGTCGCTACGGCATGCAGTGCGGCTGCGGTCAGGCAGGTTGCAGGCACACATCTCAGGCACACTCTGCTTATGGCTGTATTGCGAACACATACTGCAAGAGTGAAACACTGGGTGAGACACCCCTGAAAGGCGCAAAGGCATGCCTGGTGCACAAGTCGACCATGTTGACTATCCCATGCAAGCAGGGTGAGCGTCAAGCGCGCCACGGACCCAGCAATGCGTCATTTTGACTATCTTCGAGTGCTCCTGTGGATGCGAGGTGTCAAGTCGACTATCTTCGCTTGCGTTCGCGGGTGCGAGATGCATTGTCAAGGGCCATGGCAAGCGGCAAAGTATGCATGCGAGTGAGACCATCCTGCACACTGGGGGGGAAGGCATGCATCATCCGGCGTGCCTGGGGCGGCGGGTGCGTAATGCTTCATGCTCTGATGCACTGCTGGAGGAGTCATGAAGCAAATCGGGAATGGCGCCATTCCGCGAATGTACCACCGCAGGTCTGCATGCACCCACCACTCGGCAGCCTGAAGCGACGTACGCTCGCCGAGGGTGAGGAAAGGCCACAATGCTTCCCAGCTTGCACGCACTGCGTGCCGTCGCTTGGTGCATGCGCAACAGCGTGCCTGACGACACGCCACCGGCATCCCCAGCATTGATGCCTCAGCCGCTATGGGGCAGCACAAAGCGGGCCATGCACAAAGTGAATGCAAAAAGCAAAGGAAGCAGTGGCCGTTTCCATGGCAGCGCAGAAAGGCGCAAAAAAGGGAGGGGTGAACCCTCACGCATGACCCTTTTGTGGCTTGAAGCAAAAGCGGAGCAAAAAACCACTTTCTCCCGCCGCGCCAGGCGGGCCGCGGGAAGTCCAAGAAGTGCCCGCAGCTGTGCCGGCGGCGGGAGGGGCGAGTGGGGCCGGGCAGGGGGCAGCAGCAAGGGGCTGCGCCTGAGGCTCCGAAGGCAGTGTCGAAGCGACGCCGCTTTTTATACTGGACCGGCCCCCAGTGGTGTTGACCGTTGTCTACCCTGAGCCCCCAGACGCTTGTTTTTATACTGGACCAGCCCCCAGTGACGCAGACCGATTATTTTTGTTGGGACGGTGCGCCAGCGCCGTTTTATTATACTGGACCGGCCCCCAACGGTGCTGACCGAATGTTTAAGCTGGGACGGTCCCCGAGGTCTTGTTGTCTTTTTTTCTTCGGGCATTTTTTGTTTCTCCTCTCTCTGGCCCGGCCTCCAAAACGGAGGTTTTAACACAAAGCTGTTGTTAACCTGGACAGCTTCCAGGGAATAGCTTGTTTATACTGGGCCTGCCTCCCAGCTATGCAATCCGTGGCGCCCCGCCGCGTAACCAAAAATGAAAAAGACCCCAAACGACCGGGGGCAGCCCCAAAACCAAACAACCGAACCCGGGGCAACCAACAGTTGCTCCCTCAGAAGTCTTGCGCAGAAGTGTCTCTCTGAAGTATCGAGCAGAAGTGTGGATTAGAAGCATCGACCAGAAGTGTTGCTCAGAACTGTCGATCGTGGTGTCGGTCAGAGGTGTCGATCAGAAGTGTGTGTCAGAAGTGTTGCTCAGAAGTGTTGCTCAGAAGTGTCGATCAGAAGCGTCGATCAGAAGTGTTGCTGAGAAGAGGAAGTGTCGCGCTTTTTGAAGTGTTGCTCAGAAGTGTCACTCAGAAAACTGATTTCAGCAGTATTGCTCAGAAGTGCCGCTCAGAAGTGTCGATGAGCAGTGTGGATCAGAAGTGTTGGCCAGATGCTCAGAACTGTCGATCAGAAGTGTTGCTCAGAAGTGTCGATCAGAAGTGTCGATCAGAAAAGTCGCTCAGAAGTGTCGCTCAGAAGTGTCGATCAGAAGTGTTGCTCGGAAGTGTCGCGCAGAAGAGTCAGCCTGAAGTGTTGCTCAGCATCGTCGCTCAGAAGTGTCAATTCAGTTGTGTTGCTCAGAAGTGTCGCTCAGAAGTGTTGGTGGGCAGTGTGGATCAGAAGTGTTGGCCAGAAGTGTCGCTGAGAAGTCCTCCGAAGAGTAGATCAGAAGTCTTGCTCAAAGGTGATGCTCGGAAGTGTGGGTTGGAAGTGTTGCTCGGAAGTAATTAGCAAAAATGTCAGCTCAGAAGTGTTGATGAGAAGGGTTCCTCAAAAATGTCGATCAGTGCTGCTTAGAAGCGTCGATCAGAAAAAGTGTGGATCAGAAGTGTTGATCAGGACCGCGCCCTGTCTGAACCCGGCCCCTCAGCCCCTGCTCCCCCCGGCCCGGCTTTGGGCATGACGGATGGCCGCGTCCGCCGCGGACTGGCTAGCCTGGATCCGGTGGATGTTCAGGCCCTCCTCCATTTTCACAGTGCACACTTTCCAGTGTTCCTGCGTTTGTTAAAGGTCAAGTCCGCCAAGCTCTTTCCCTTGCTTTGCAGTCCTGGAAGCGGGCGACCCCGAAGCTTACCCTCTTGCCGCCCTTCGAGCTTGGAAACTGTGGCTCCTGTTGCCCCGCATGCTGCCCCATCGCAAAGGCGGGGAACCCTTCCAGGACGCTTGACGTGCGGCGGCGCTTGCTGGAGGCCGCCTCGACCTGGCCTGCCGCCTTGTGCACCTGGGCGAGCTTTCTTCGGCCCGCCAGGCCTTGACCGCAGCCCCCTTGGCAACGAGGCCACCCTGGCCCAGCCGACCTGCGGCCCCTTGCTCCCTCTGCCGTTCAAGGTCCTCTCTTTCTGCCCGCCGCCCCTTCCGGCCTCACCGCCGAATCAGCACGGCTTATGCTGGATAGTGAGGTTGACTCGGATTGGTTTTGGAAGGTCGCCCAGTTGCTGGCCCGTGCGGAGGTCCCCCCGGAAGTTGTGTCTGCCCTGGGTTTAGGTCGCCTGGTCGCTCTGTTCTTGAGGCGTGGCGCCGCCCGCACCAGTTTGCCCTCTCCACCCGGGCTGGGGCGGACTCGCTCGTCCATGGCTTGGCTTCGGCCGTTGCGCTTGATCCTGAGGCTACCGTGCTTTCTGTGGATGGGGTTAGTGCCTTTGACAACGTGTCACGGCGCACGCTGGAGGCGCTGCGCGCCGTTCCCGGGGCTAACCGCTGTGTCCCGTTCGTCCGTTTGTTCTACGCCTCTGCGTCTGAGTTCGTGTGGCATGACTCTGAAGGCACAGCCCGTACCATTTCTCAGGTTGAGGGGGGAGAGCAGGGAGACCCTTTGATGCCGGCCCTTTACTCCCTTGGCGTGCGGAACACGCTTGCGGAAGTCCAAGCTGGTTTGGAGCCCAACGAGTTGCTGTCGGCCTACCTCGATGATGTTTACATCGTCGCTCGGCCCGACCGCGTCCGCTTCCTTTTTGACCGCCTGTCTGAGACTTTGTGGCGCTCTGCGTGCATCCGCCTGAATCATGGCAAGACGCGGGTCTGGAACGCTTCTGGCCGGCGGCAAGCAGCGCGCTCCAGTCGGGGCAGGGCCCACCGAAGTTGGACTGGCCAGCAGAAGTGACGATCAGAGTGTTGCTCACCAGCGTCAATCAGCAGTGTGGTTCAGCAGTGTTGCTGAAACTGTCGATCAGAAGTGTCAACTAGAAGTACGGATGAAAAGTGTCGCTCAAAATGAAAAACAGTGTCGCTCAGAAGCGTTGCTCAGAAATGTCGATCAGAAAAATGTGGTCAGAAGTGTTAACCAACCATCACTCAAAAGTGTCGCTCAAGATTTGTCAATCAGAAGTGTTGCTCAGAAAAGTCGTTCAGAAGAAGTGCGGCTCAGAAGTGTTGATCGGGCGTCGCTCAAAAGTGTCGCTCAGAAGTGTCATGTTGCTCAGAAAAGTCGATCAGAAAAACTATCGCTCAAAAGTGTTGCTCAGAAGTGTCGATCAGAAAAAGTGTGGCTCAGAAGTGTTGATCAGGTGTTGCTCAAAAATGTCGCTCAGAAGAATCAATGAGAAGTGTGGGTCGGAAGTGTTGCTCAGAAGTGTTGACAGAAGGGTTCCTCAAAAGTGTCGATCAGAAGTGTCGATCAGAATTGTCGATCAGAAGCGTTGCTCAGACAAGTCGATCAGAAAAAGTGTCGCTCAGAAGTGCTGAAGTGTCGATCAGAAAAAGTGTGGATCAGAAGTGTTGATCAGGCGTCGCTCAAAAGTGTCGCTCAGAAGTGTCAATCAGAAGTGTTGCTCAGAAGTGTTGATGAGAAGGGTTCTTCAAAGGTGTCGAGCAGAAGTGACGATCAGTGTTGCTCATCAGTGTCAATCAGCAGTGTGGTTCAGCAGTGTTGCTGAAACTGTCGATCAGAAGTGTCAATCAGAAGTACGGATGAAAAGTGTTGCTCAGAATGAAAAACAGTGTCGCACAGAAGTGTTGCTCAGAAGTGTCGATCAGAAAAATGTGGTCAGAAGTGTTAATCAACCATCACTCAAAAGTGTCGCACAAGATTTATCAATCAGAAGTGTTGCTCAGAAAAGTCGTTCAGAAGAAGTGCGGCTCAGAAGTGTTGATCGGGCGTCGCTCAAAAGTGTCGCTCAGAAGTGTCATGTTGCTCAGAAAAGTCGATCAGAAAAACTATCGCTCAAAAGTGTTGCTCAGAAGTGTCGATCAGAAAAAGTGTGGCTCAGAAGTGTTGATCAGGTGTCGCTCAAAAATGTCGCTCAGAAGAATCAATGAGAAGTGTGGGTCGGAAGTGTTGCTCAGAAGTGTTGATAGAAGGGTTCCTCAAAACTGTCGAGCTGAAGTGTCGATCAGAAGCGTTGCTCAAAAGTGTCGCTCAGAAGTGTCAATTCAGCAGTGTTGCTTAGAAGCGTCGTTCAGAAGTGTCGATGAGCAGTGTGGGTCAGAAGTGTTGCTCAGAAGTGTCGATCAGAAAAAGTGTGGTTCAGAAGTGTTGATCAGGTGTCGCTCAAAAGTGCCGCTCATAAGTGTCAATCAGAAGTGTTGCTCAGATGTTCGATCAGAAAATGTGTCGCTCAGAAGTGTGGCTCAGAAGCGTCGATCAGAACAAGTGCGGTTCAGAAGTGTTGATCAGGTGTCGCGCAAGAGTGTCGCTCAGCATCGTCAATCGCTCAGACGTGCTGCTCAGAAGTCTAGTACGCGCTAGAAAATCGCAACTCTTGTAGTGCAAGTCTAGTGCGCGAAGTACAGGTTTCCAGCTCTAGCTGGAAAATCGCAACTTTGTAGTGCACGAAATACAGGTTTCCAGCTCCAGCTTGCAAATCGCAACTTTGTAGTACCAGTCTAGCGCGAAGTACAGGCTTCCAGCTCCAGCTGGAAAATCGCGCTTTGTAGTACAAGCCTGGCACGCGAAGCACAGATGCGCGACAGTCCAGCTCTAGATGGAAATCACAACCTTGTAGCACAAGCCTCGCACGAAGTACAGGTTTCCAGCTCTAGCTAACAACTCGTATCTTTGACAAGTCGAATCTTTGACAAGTCTAGTACGCGAAGTACCGGTTTCCAGCTCCAGCTGGAAAATCGCGACTTTGTTGTACAAGTCTAGTACGCGAAGTGCGCTGGAAAATCGCGACTTTGTAGCACAAGTCTAGTAAGGGAAGTACAGGGTTCTAGCTCTAGCTGGAAAATCGCAACTTTGTAGTACCAGCTCTACCTGGAGAATCGCAACTTTGAAGTACAAGTCTAGCGCGCGAAGTGCGCAGGTTTCCAGCACTAGCACTTTGTACTGCAAGTAGTACGTGATGTACAAGTTTCCAGCTCTGGCTGGAAGATCGCAAGGCTTTGAGCTCCAGCTCGAAAATCGCAACTTTGTGGAAGTCTTGTGCGCACAGTCTAGCACGCGAAGTACCAGCTCCGGCTGGAAAGCGCGCGAAGCGCAGGTGTCCAGCTCCAGATTGAACATCGTAGCATTGTAGCAACAAGTGGAGCACGCAAAGTACAGTTTTACAAGCTGAATAACATAGTTTGCGCAGTCGGCTTGATTACGAGCCCCATTGGCTTATACCGAAAAATGTTCTCTCTGATTATTTTCTTCGGCTTGCGCAAAGTGATGCGCATTCGGGTTCGCGGGCTCTGTCTTGTTCCTCCCGAGGAGGTCGATGCATTCTTAAGGCCACGAGGAGGCGGCGCCGGTTGGACTGGACGCGCAAACTGCTGGTTCACGTACGCGCGCACGTGGGAGACCTGGGCGGGGATCATGTTGTCCGACGTCATCCTGCCCATCTAACCGGCGGTGGTCCTCCATGAGATTACTCTAAGCGAGAATATCACTTTCACGGTGTTGACGCGCCTTCCGACCTGCGGGTGTTGAGGCACGCTGCTGCGAGGCACGCTGCTGCGATGGCGCTGGGGTTGGGCCCGCCGAATTTCCAGATGGCGGTATCCTACCCGGATGCCATGGTGATGCAAACCTTTGGATCAGAGGTTCAACGCGGTGGCTGCCAAGAACAAGAAGGGGCTTGATGCATCCGTGTTTGCGGAGGACATCAATGGACTGGTGGCCGTGCAAACACGGATTATAAGTTAGGGGTGGCCAAAACAAGCCTGAGCATTTCCCTGCCCAAAGCTGTCACCGCGGCTGCCTATTGGGCCTTGTGGGTTGACACTCTGCCGGCGCTCTGGCGTTGCGTTGCCAGCCCCTGTGATGGAGCCAAGCGCGCGTGGGCGGCAGGCGCCAGCTAGCTGCAGCCTTTCCTGCCGAGCGCCTCCAGGCTGGGTTGATGTTGCTCCCAGGCATTCTTGCATTTGACCGGCCCCTTCAGCAGCCCCCGTTCACCAGCGCGACCTCAATGACACCGTCAGTCAGGTTGACGACCGTCGCATTGAGGTCATCGCCAACGGCTTGCCGCACTTGCTGTTGACAGCGCCATCGTGTCTCTGTTTGCGGCGCCTTGCTTGAAGCGCCCGGGCAGCGACTGCTGCCATTTGGTTGTGCCTGGCGTCGAAGCTGGCGGCTGTTGGGCTGTTGCAGTTCCGAGGCTGCGGGTTTTTTGCGCTTGCTAGCCGGCCTGCTCAGCGCCGCAGCTTGCTGCAAGCGTGGCCTGCGTCCCTGGCCCCAGACTTGGCAACCTTGATGGCCTGGCGCTCGACGCGTTGGACGCCCTTGCTGCTTGCCCGTGCGCCCCAAAGCTCCAGATGCCGGGCCGGTAGGATGCTGCATGTGGACCTGGCCCCTGGAACGCCAGCGCCTCGTTTGGGTGGGGGGAAATGTGTTTGTGTGCGCTTACAAGTTGGATGCTTTCGGCGGGAGAAAAAACACGGCCCGAAAGCAGTTGTGCGGCACTCGTGCTCTAGGAAGATTGCTGCGCGCCAGCGCTCTGCGCAAGCTGTTTTGCGAAGGTGCTTTGCGCAAGTGTGCCGCGCAAGTTGCTCAGTGCGTGCTGCTTTGTGCAAGTTGCCCGTTGCAAGTGCTCTGCGACAAGGTATGCTGCGCAAGTGAGATTTTGACTCTGCGTCGCGCTCAAGTTAGGGTAGACCTTCCCCATCGTTTGTTACGCCACCCATGAACCCCCCCTACATCGAATCACAATTTTTCAACCATTTTCAACCGTTCAATTTATCATCCTCATTCATTATGCCTATTTCCACTCGAAACATTTCATAACAGTCTCAGCCTGAAAATCCTTCAAAACATCACATCTTCTCAAGTCTTGTTCAACATTCTTGTCATTGTTAGGGTGTTGCATGCGATATGGTTATTGGATGGCAGAAACGACGGGGAAGGTAATTGTTTTAATCTATTTTGGTCAATTGGACAGTATATATTACAAAACTTGCAAAGATTGTAGAGGTAAGGTAAAAACAACGAAAGAGATCAGAAAAGGACAAAGAACACAAGCCACACCATTTGAATTACATAAACTGAAACAACCTTTAACACCCTGAAGGCAGAGTATGGTTGTATCATATAAAAGTTTATATGGATACACGCTGGTGCATCCTAATTCGTCTTCGTCATCATTGAAACTCATAGTTTCATATTACACTACTATTGTTTGTAAAATATAGTTTTAAAAGAAATATAAGTCAATATCCGTTATTTACAACTACAACTACATAGTACACAAAATGGTATGATATTATCTGATGCATGTGTGTACTCATCATTTTCCCTTGCGCTGTTAAATTTGTAATTATGCTATCGTTTTTCATATCAATCGATAAACCGCATCCGCAGTAACTGCATTGACTTTTTATCTTGTCTCAAAACCACTGCGCATTTACACAACCTTCTTTAGGTGTGTTTCGTTTCGTTTTGCTTTCCTGTCCCGTTCCTTGTGATTAAATATGTTCTTTCAAAATAACTGAAAATGCTTCTTTGATTAAATACATCTTTAGCATCATTACTATGTTTACAAAACCTGACTTTGATTGAATCCCTTGCTCTGGTAATTGCCGTCCATATCCATTCTGGAGCACTATGCGCTAAATGGTTATAATCAAAAATTGTTATCATGTCATCACTGCTACTACCTTGTGCGGAATGACATGTAGAACAGTAAGCAAATATAAGATTGCTTCTTATTTTGGACGTTGGAAAAATTGAAGAATATTAACATTTTTGAAAATAAGCTATCTACTAGAAAACTTATCGAAGTATTTCGAATACACAACTAGCATAAACGGTTCTAAAAACAACATCGCATTGCTAAATAACACATGTAAAGACGTATCAAATGAAATTAGAAAGTGAGAAATATAAAAAATGATTACGAAGTAGGAGAGCTTTTACTATTTAGGTTATTATTTAGGGAATAGACTAAAACTAAAACATCAGTGTTTTCTGTAAATTGCTAAAATCAAATTGTTCATACTAGTAATGATCGAATTTTTGCACTGAAGAATGTAAAAAACTCAGATTTGTGTATGAAATCTTTTACATTCTTTCAAAAACATATTATGTGCAAAAATGGCATCTATAACATTATCAGTGTATAATTCATAATCTTGAGTGCTTGTTATTTGTTGAACTGACCGTAGTTGTTTGGTGTCTCCTGTTGCTATTATAATTGTGTTGTGCTTATTTTGTTCTACAAATTGTTTTATTCTCCAGTATGTGCTTAGATTACTTTTTTTTTTTTTTAATAAAGTAGATTTCATTAAACACTATTACATCATAACCTGTGAAATCAAAAGGTTCTAATTTAGCATCTGCGTAGTTAACACCAAAGAACCTATTTATTGTCATTCCTTCCGCTTCAAATTCCTGCAGTAATTTGTGAGCAAGTGTTACACAAACTTCATTGTAACCTTTATCCAACATTTTTTGACATATATGACTCTTACCTGTGCCCGGGTAGCAACCCCTAATCATCATGGGATTATTCTTTTCAATGGCTTCAAGAATTCTATCTGTGTCATATTCATCTACTATGTTTATTCTCTTATTTTCGCTTACTGGTATTTTACCAAATAATTTTTTAACAAACTTATACTCATCAGAAGGTAGTACTATGTTTCACCTCTTTCAGATACTCCTCAACCACCAACACCATTTTTGAAATCTAATAGTTCTTTTGCCTTTTCTAAATTACATTCATCAATAACAAAAGCATCAGTTTTGACACTATATACATTAACGTCATTCAGTGGCAGTTCAAACTACTCATTCTAAAACTATGGTGTTGCCATAACAATTCTTTAATATATGCGCATCCGTTCTTTAATTGCGCCTTGTCTTCCAAATTCAAAATGTAATATGACGCTTCTCTTTTTCGTTCAATTCATTGTAGTTGTCTTGTTCCTGACCTTTGACTTCACATAGTTTATGAGTGTTGCCTGTATTCTGTTTGGTAATGGGCTGCCTCATTAAGGTTTTTGAACAATAAACTCCTTTGGTCAATAGAACCCTTTTTCAAATAGCCCATACTTGACCTGAGCAACCATTTTTGAATACATGCGTCTAATTCTTCATCATACTCATCAATTGTTGCTTTCCATAGTTCATCCGTAATACTTTTGTAATCCACTTTGTGAATAAATGATGTTTATAGTAAAAAATGATACGCAGTATGTTTGTTTATAATTTTCTTTAAGAGTTTTCCATGTACTAAGTTCTCTTTCTTGTGAGATAAAACTTATTGTGGCGTACTTGTTCCTCTTTAAATTGTTGAAACTCATTATGTTTCATAAATTTTGGAAACTCATGCCTAAGATGGTTAATCTTCTTACCATGGTGTTATCTGGTTTTCTGGCACTACTTACCCTTACATAATACAATGCCAGTTCATGTAAGTCATTAATATCATCTGTATTATTGTATGGTTGCCAACAGTCAACTTGATTAAAAACTGGAATTTCAACAATGTCTATGAATGATTTTGTGAATGCCTTTAATACACCGGTTTCAATCTTACCCTTCAATGGTAGCCTCCGTGTAGGGGCTATAGTTCTTGTTTCATCTAAGAGTTTAAATATCAGTGTCATTGTAAAAAGATTTGTGGGACTGAACCAAAAAGGATTTCAATTCTACTATAACAACTAGTCTTAATAATATTACTCCTAGTTCTAATTTACTAACAGGACTAAATAGCACAACAGTTCACATACTACAGCAATATCAGGTTTACAAAATGGAGGTTCATTTGAGAGTAGTTTATACTATAATGAAACATCAACTAATAACTTACTATCAGATAAACTAGCTACACCCATATTAAACAATACGTCAGTACATAATATAACAACCACAGCGACATTTAAAATAGTTCGTCTATTTTAAATATAGCAGGTTCTGATGCTCGTTACGCTTTACAATCAGAAAATATAGCAGGATTAAGTACAGGTCATACAAATACGATAACTCAATAGTTACTATCAATAGTTCACAGGATACATCGTTAGGTCAAAAGTTGGACAAAAACGATACTAACGCTCAACCAATAGCAGGTGCTATTGACTTTAGTGATAATACAACTGTACATGGTAATTTAAATATGCTTACTACTGGCAGTATAATATGTAACCAATTTGAAACTACACCTTCACCTGTATTAAGAGAGATGGTACAATGTGGATGAGTAGCGCAGGTGGCCAGTGGGAAACTCAAATAGGAGACGCTAATGTTGGCCGTGTGGGTTAAGGATAAGGTGCTGTTGGTGTCAGTGGTTATGTTCTAAACTGTGCCGGTCAAGCAAGATTTACTGACACCGTCCAGTTGATAGGTTCTGATAAAGCAATAAATCTTGATAATGGTTCATATTTGAACTTTTTTCATAATCGTTCAATACGGAGATATACACCTGCTGCACCAGAAGCACATAATAGTGTTGCTGCTGTGAGTGCTGATGATGTTACAAATGCTTCTAATTAATGTCTTATGTGTGATGGAATAGTGAATAAAACTATTTTTCATAAACCTGTTGATGTGTTAGGTAATATCTATACAAATGCTGATGTTAATTGTGATTTTGTTTTTATTGCTACTGATGGAAAATTAACAACTGATACAAATTGTGAACTATACAGATATGTTAGTGCTTTTTCCCGAAAGCATCGCGCAGGGTTCTTTGGACAAAACGGCTGCCGACTACACAGCTGACTTACTCAAACTCACTTACGCAGCCTGACTTACACAGCCTGGCTTACACAGCCTGACATACACAGCCTGACTGACGCGGCCTGACGGACGCAGCCTGACTGACACAGCCTGACTGACGCAGCCTGACTGACGCAGCCTGACTTACGCAGCCTGACTTACGCAGCCTGACTTACGCAACGTAGCTTACGCAGCCTGACTTACGCAGTGTAGCTTACACAGCCTGACTTACGCAGTGTAGCTTACACAGCCTGACTTACGCAGCCTAGCTTACGCAGCCTGACTTACACAGCCTAGCTTACGCAGCTTTACTGACCCAGCCGAAGCTCGCAGCCTTTAAATTCTATCTTCTTTCTTAGCCGGGGGTGGGTCTGGCGGGCGCTGCGGGGATGAACCCTCTGCGAGGATCATGCGCGTCGGAGCGCTCGCGCTGTGGCACCGTGCGAAGTTTCTACGTGGCCCGCGAACCCTCTGCGGAGATTGCGCGTGTCGAACCGCTCTCGCTGTGGCGCCGTGCGAATCTCAAAGCTCGCGGACGAACCCTCTGCGGAGATTGGCTCTCGCTGTGGCGCCGTGCGAATTTCAAAGCTCGCCGACGAACCCTCTGCGGGGATCGTGCGTGTCGGATCGCTCTCGCTGTGGCGCCGTGCGACTTTCAAAGCTCGCCGACGAACCCTCTGTGGGGATCGTGCGTGTCGGAGCGCTCTCGCTGTGGCGCCGTGCGAATTTTCTACGTGGCCCGCAAACCCTCTGCGGAGATTGTGCGTCTCGAATCCCTCTCGCTGTGGCGCCGTGCGAATCTCAAAGCTCGCCGACGAACCCTCTGCGGAGATTTGTGCGTGTCTGTGGTTTTCGCAAAATTCAAATACAAAAGTAGTATGCGAAGCGCGCCCCCGCACCTCCGGCCTGAGAATCGCAAATTTTAAGTAGAAAAGTAGTACGCGAAGTACACTCCCGCAACTCCGGCTTGCAAACAAAAAGGAGAGAAAGAGACAGAAGGAGAAAGAGAAAGGAAAGGAGACAAACCGAAAGAAAAAGAGAAAGAGAAAGAGAAAGAGAAAGAGACAAAAAAAAGAGAGAGAGAGAGAGAGAGACAGAGAGAGAGAGAGAGAGAGAGAGAGACAGAGAGACAGAGAGAGAGAGAGACAGAGAGAGAGAGACAGAGAGAAAAAGAAAGAGAAAGAGAGAGAGAAAGAGAGAGAGAGAGAGAGAGCGAGAGAAAGAGAGAGAGAGAGAGACGGAGAAAGAGAGAGAGAGAGAAAGAGAGAAAGAGAGTGAGAGAGAGAGAAAGAGAGAAAGAGAGAAAGAGAGAAAGAGAGAAAGAGAGAAAGAGAGAAAGAGAAAAAGAGAAAGAGAAATAGAAAGAGAAAGGGAGAAAGAGAGAAAGAGAGAAAGAGAGAAAGAGAGAAAGAGAGAAAGAGAGAGAGAGAGAAAGAGAAAGAGAGAGAGAGAAGCAGTGTATATACATAACATCATAGATATTATTGCATCACCTTTCTCATGCACGCTTTCGGGATAATCGGTGTCTAGTGTTTTTGTATAAGCAACTGTTTCATGTTCATTAAAAGTTGATGAGGCAGTACTTGTAAAACTTCCAGTATGTACTGTGGTACCAGTCTTAAACCGAAGGTGTAGTTGAACTATCAGCCACTGTAAACGCTGTGTTTGCTGTTCTGACTATCACATGAATTGTAGACACATTAGTTCCACCATAAGAAGTTGATAGTTCACTTGTTCCCATTAATATATCTGTTCCAGTTTGTTTCAGTTGCCATTGAGATGTTATTTAAAAATGAAACCGTGGTTAAACCAAATGGTTGAACGGCATTAGTTGCTAGATAAGCATTTTGAACTGCTAAATTAGTATCAACGGTTACTACTGTACCACCATTAGGTGCTATATGATTACTTCTTAATGCTCCACCAGTTTTAACATAAACATCATCAGCAAATAAATTACCCATAGCAAAAGCAGTAGCAGTTTTAAAAGTCCAGCCGGTAGAAATATTAACTGCTCCAACAATAAAAGATTGAACGGCAGGGCCTCCACAAACGAACCTAACTGAAGAACTAGCATCAGTGTTTCTCATATCAAAAAATGAACTAGACCCCGATTATCCCGAAAGCGAATATGAGAAAGGTAATGCAATAATGTTATGGTATATCTATGACATTATTCATGTTAACTGTTTCTCTCTCTCTCTCTGTCTCTCTCTGTCTCTCTCTCTTTCTCTCTGTCTCTCTCTCTCTCTGTCTCTCTCTCTCTCTGTCTCTCTCTCTCTCTCTGTCTCTCTCTCTCTCGCTCTGTCTCTCTCTCTCTCTCTGTCTCTCTCTCTACCTTGATTTTTATCATTATCTTTTTCCTTCTTTCTCTCTCTCTCTCTCTCTCTCTTTCTCTCTTTCTTCTCTTTCTCTCTCTCTCTCTCTCTCTCTCTCTCCCTCCCTCCCTCCCTCCCTCCCTCCCTCTCTCCCTCCCCCCCTCCCTCCCTCCCTCCCTCCCTTCCCTCCCCCTCCCCTCCTTCCCTCCCTCCCTCCCTCCCTCCCTCCCTCCCTCCCCCTCCCTCCCTCCCTTCTTTTTTGCAAGCCGGAGCTGCGGGAGTGTACTTCGCGTACTACTTTTCTTAAAAATTGAGATTCTCAGGCCGGAGGATGCGGGAGCGTACTTCGCATGCTACTTCTCTACTTAAAACTTGCCATTCTCAGGCCGGAGGTGCGCGAGCGCGCTTCGCATACTACTTTTGTACTTCACAGCGAGAGCGATCCGACACGCACGATCCCCGCAGAGGGTTCGTCGGCGAGCGGGAGGTCATACCACTCACGACCTTGAAAAAAATGTGTCCTTGACATTGCCCGTTTTCACGGCCAAACGGTTGCAGTTCTGTGTTTTCACGTTTTTCATGTTTTTTCACGCCCACTTGGCGTTTTTTCACGGCTTTTTCACGCTTGTTCACGGCGATGTGGCCCTTGTCGGATTTTCACGCCCAAATCGTTTTTTCACGTCCAAATGCCTGTTCGGCCTTTGACCACCTAAAATGCGATCAAACGCACCTCTAGGTCGCACGGCGCCACAGCGAGAGCGATCCGACATGCACAATCCGCAGAAGGTTCATCGGCCAGCGCGCAAATTCGCAGCCAGAGCGATCCGACACGCACGATCCCCGCAGAGGGTTCGTCGGCCAGTGTGCAAATTCGCACGGCGCCACAGCGAGAGCGCCCCGACACGCACGATCCCTGCAGAGGGCTCGTCACGCACGATCCCCGCAGAGGGTTCGTCGGCGAGCTTTGAAATTCGCACGGCGCCACAGCGAGAGCGCTCCGACACGCACGATCCCCGCAGAGGGTTCGTCGGACACGTAGAAAGTTCGCACGGCGCCACAGCGAGAGCGCTCCGACACGCACGATCCCCGCAGAGGGTTCGTCGGCCACGTAGAAAGTTCGCA
Source organism: Effrenium voratum (assembly GCA_963377175.1). Classification (NCBI taxonomy): domain Eukaryota; class Dinophyceae; order Suessiales; family Symbiodiniaceae; genus Effrenium; species Effrenium voratum. The sequence continues at coordinate 323,218 of CAUJNA010000057.1, forward strand.
CGGCGCCACAGCGAGAGCGCTCCGACACGCACGATCCCCGCAGAGGGTTCGTCGGCGAGCTTTGAAATTCGCACGGCGCCACAGCGAGAGCGATCCGACACGCACAATCCCCGCAGAGGGTTCGTCGGCGAGCTTTGAAATTCGCACGGCGCCACAGCGAGAGCAATCCGGCGCGCACGATCCCCGCAGAGGGTTCGTCGGCGAACTTTGAAATTCGCACGGCGCCACAGCGAGAGCGCTCCGACACGCACGATCCCCGCAGAGGGCTGGGGGGCCCGCCAGACCTGCCCCCGGCTAAGAAAGAAGATCGAATTAAAGGCTGCGAGCTTCGGCTGGGTAAGCTAGGCTGTGTACGTCAGGCTGCGTATAAGCTAGGCTGCGTAAGTCAGGCTGCGTAAGTCAGACTGCGTAGGTCAGGCTGCGTCAGTCACGCTGCGTAAGTCAGGCTGCGTAAGTCAGACTGCGTAAGTCAGGCTGCGTAAGTCAGGCTGCGTAAGTGAGACTGCGTAAGTCAGGCTGCGTAAGTCAGGCTGCGTAAGTCAGGCTGCGTAAGTCAGGCTGCGTGGTCAGGCTGCGTAAGTCAGGCTGCGTGAGTCAGGCTGCGTAGGTCAGGCTGCGTAAGTCAGCTTGAGTAAGTCCCGCTGCGTAAGCTAGGCTGCTTAAGTCAGGCTGTGTAGTCGGCAACCGTTTTTTCCGAAGAACCCTTCGCGATGCTTCGGGAGTTATTTGTCAATGATATCCAAGATGCCGCTGGAACTGTAACTGTAAATGGTTCTCTAATAAACAATTCTGATGCCAGATTGAAGTACGGTGTAGATTTGCTTAAAACTAAGAAATTTTAACCTAAAAAGTTCAAATAAAAGATAGAACGATAAAGATGACATCCATATGTTATATTGCTGATGCTTTATTAAAAGCAGTTCCAAGAGAAATTAGCAATGTAGTTCATACCAATCGTGAATATTTAGGTATTGAATATGGAAAAGTTCCAATATTATTACATAAAGCATTACTGGAAGTAATAGATAAAGTTGAAAAAATAGGAAAATAATTTAAGGAAAAGAACAAGAACAATCTAAACACTATATATATAGATAAAATGGGTAGTGGTCAAAGTAGAAACGAAGAAAATAACAGTATGGAAGACATCAAGAATTTAAGAATAGATGAGAAAACAAGAGCAGATACTTTATCATGGTTTGGGATGACGACGACCTCTACTCGAACCAACGCGTGGAGCAGCAGCTGCGAGAATGTGTATCAAGAATAGAAAACTAGAAGAAGACAAATCTGACAAGTGAATACATAAACTCCCTGCTTTACAATTTTGCAACGATTCATTAATTTAAATAAACAATTAATAAAACACACTAAGACTTTTACTTGTGTCATCATCTCAAACTATATCTTTAGGCATAGCTGTTGAAACAGTGCTATTTGTTTCAAAATCTTCAATTAATCCTTCATTACAAAATTGATTTTGAAATCTTAATATCCGTTGGTCGCAAAGCTTGCGAGCCTCTGGCGCGGCATCTTGTTTTAATACTGTGTAAAGTTTGTGTGTCCAAGAATTACAATGAGATCTATATACACCTCTGTGATAAAAAACCACTGCATTTGCAAAGTTTTAATGGCATATTATTAAATATAGATCGATTTTATTTTAGAAGCTTTCTCAAACCTAACATAAAACATATTATTAACATCTCAGGAATTCATCTTACACAAAGCTTTATGACACATGTTTAACAATTGCTCTTTAACAACGATGGCGGAGTTTTCCTCAATGAAACTCAGTAACTCTGACACATTCTTCAACTTGAAGATATACAACGAACTTGAACTCAACCTAACGGTTGGTGCTAATACTCGGTACTTTTGAACCCTTAAACAAAAACAAATTGCATCGTGTCTTCCTCTCGTTGCCAGTCCGTGTAACGACGTGCTGTGTCTAACAAGTTTAGGGTCGCCTGCGAAATCATCGACAATGATTAAAACTGAATGTAGTTTCTTCATTTTCTGTTCTTCCATGTAATGAATAATCATTCTTTGCGCGCCAATAATTTCTTCCAGTTCTTCGGGTTGGTAGGTGTCATAATATAACTTTTCTTTCTCGTCATCAACCTTCATATTATCTTTGTGGTATTTCTTAACTTCAACGAGGGTAAGGTCGTTATGAACGGACGGACTAAAAATGAATATACGAACGAAGCAGTCCCTATAAACATTCAATATGAGGCTTTGGATTAAAACTGTTTTGCCATCTGTTGACGAAGCAACCACGATGGAGCGGAATGGTAGCTTTGGCACGTGTTCATATTTAGACTGATTGAACTCGTAATCAGTTATGGTTATTGGTTTTGCTATTGGAACATCAAGCATAATAAAAAGTAATGTTAAAGATATTTAATTTGTTATATCTACTATTTAATGGAGCAGGCTTTCCATTACGTCAATCATAAGCATTGAAGATAATTAGTTTGACACAATGCGAAGACTCACCCTTTGCTGAGCCCCGAATATTCTAATAACAAGATTAATTATAACAACTTATCTTATTTTTAATATGAATAGAAGTTATTCAGATTAATAAAACTTTACAGGTGAAGTAGAGAAAGTAGAACAAGTTGTAATAACCGATACTACAATTAAGAAATGTTGACATTATTCATTAGAACTAATTAAGTTAGGAATGCAATATATAAAAAAACAAATGCAAATGATAATATACATGCGAGTCAAGAAAAAGAGTAAAAGCAAAGAAAGACCAATACCAGAGGTTCAAGAAAGAGTTATAACAACAGAAAATGTTAAATCAATGGGTGAAAGGAAATCTATAAAATGTGATAAATGTAATCACGTTATGCGTTTTAATCATGAATTGACAGTAGGTAAAAAAGGTGGGTGAAGGTTAGTTGTATTCCTTGTACGCTTTCTTATAAAAGGTCAGATAAAGAGTTGAATATTGAACAAAAGCCTGGTGGTGAGATGGTGATTGAAACTAATGAACATTTAATTAACGTTAGTTTTAACAGGGGGATAAGTTAGTATATGAAGAACATAATTTACGTTGAACCAGCTATATAAAAATATTTAAGTGAATATAGGTAAATAATTATATACTTACAATGCCTTATTTAGATAGTGAAGATAGAAGAACAATACAATGGGATGAAGAAGAAATAAATAAATTCTTGAATGGTGATATAGAATTTGCTAAACAATTAAGTGAAGATGTTTTTCATTGGCTTGATGCAAAAACAAAGGAACATATTTTATGAAAGGTATAACTACAACCAAATAATTTTAACAATGTGTTAAAATATGCTGAGACTATAGGTGAATAGGAATTAATAAAGATGGGAATACAATTAATAAAAGGTTATATTATAATATATTCAAGTAGTACGTTACAAATTTTAATGGAAAACTATATAAATAAATGACTATTAAAATAAATAACTGAATAAATAATCATATAATGTCTGAAACAGAGAATTTTACCATTAACGATTACATAAACAAGCTTATAGTTTTTACTAAGAATGTGAACACATTTTCAGAAATTGTTACACATGTTTGATGAACAGTTAGATGTCAAAGCAGTTGAACGCGAACCAAAAAACAACAATGAAGGGAAGGAGAAGATGGATACGATTTTTGAAAAGGGGTAGGCAGACCTAGCGGCGATTGTGATACCAAGCGCAAATAAGGGACAAGTCAAAAGTCCAAAGGAACAAACATTAGAATATTACAAGGCTTTTAAGGAAGGCGGTAAATATGAATTTATGGAAGACTAATTTCCAAAATACCATAATAAATCATATGTGTTTTTTGAATTATTCAGTGGGACGAAGAGTGTAGGAACTATAGAAAAGTCGCCCGGCTATAATGCTATTTCATTCGAATTGAAAAATGCTGAGATTACTTGTGATATACTTGAATGGGATGATAAACAGTTTGACAGAAATCAGTTTGACTTTATCTGGAGCCCATTACCTTGCACTGAATACAGCAAAGCAAAAACTACAGGAATAAGGAACATTGGATATGCTAATAGTATAGTGTTAATTAAAAGTATTCAAATCATGAAATAGTTCAATCCTAAATATTATGTAGTTGAAAACCCAAAAACTGGATTATCTAAAAAATCAGGAGTTTATGAATGAGTTTGATTATTTTGATATTGGTTATTGCAAATATGGTTTGAATTGCAGGAAACGAACTAGGCTCTGGACGAATATTACAAAATGGAAACCTAGACCATTATGGAATAGAGATTGTTGCGAAATCAGGAATAATAAGCATGTCGCTCTGGCCGCCTCTTTTCCTGCTTCCGCTGGGCTCTGACAAAGGTTTGGGACTCGAGGCCCCTGTGGAGCTGCGCCCCCATGCCGAGGGCTGAAAACAGGGTCAGCCTACAAGCACAGCAAGCTGACCAAACCCCAGGGCTAGGCGCAGCCCTCTTCCAGGGTAGGGCGGGTGGGCCCCAAAAAGCTGAGGCAGACAGGTCAACATGCAGAGACATGTCGCTCTGGCCGCCTCTTTTCCTGCTTCCGCTGGGCTCTGACAAAGGTTTGGGACTCGAGGCCCCTGTGGAGCTGCGCCCCCATGCCGAGGGCTGAAAACAGGGTCAGCCTACAAGCACAGCAAGCTGACCAAACCCCAGGGCTAGGCGCAGCCCTCTTCCACCTATGCAAGGGCCAGCACCATCAGTGCGAGCTTGTCGCTTGGTAGTCAAGTTGTCTTGACATGATGCTCTGCTGGAAGCAAGAGAGGAAAAAACTGGTTGGCCACGGTGATACGCCTCCGACTCTCTTTGGTCAATGCTGGCAGCACACTATCAGCAGCGGTCTCCTGCAGATAGCACTCCAGGGTCTTCATAGAAACAAGCCTCATGCGCCACAACAAACTGGTTATACCTTCCCCTCGTCTGTAAGCTGCAACTGCACCACCGCCTCGAAGCCCACCAGGTGTCAACTTTACAGCGGGCGGCACTTGAAGAGCTCTGAGTAGGCGAGACCACCTGGATCTGAAGGCAGAAGCAGACAAGGGAAATAACTTCGACGAGGTGGGAAGCTCAGCAAAGCACTTCTCCAGAAAGAGAACGGTCCGCGGGTCCGCAACCCGCAGATGCTGTACTTTTCCCTTTCCGCGGAGCCGGCTCTTCGGTTGCCGTATCCTCAAAAACACAGCGTTGCTTCCTGAGTCTAGCAGGTCGCTAGGCAGCAGTAGATCTCGACGTTCAGCACGAAGAACTTCTCCTATTCTGCCAATGCCCTCAAAACAAAGCAGAGCTGCACCAGCCCACCGCCTCCACCCCCACAGCAGCGCTAGGGCTACCATTGCACGCAGCAGAGGTTCAGGAACCGGCGTCCGGTGCACCAAAGGCTCAGTCTCTTCCCACTGGCTGACGAGTGTCCAGGCTGGTGTCATCAGTGGTCTGATGAGAGCGAACTTTTTCTGAGCAGAAGCAAGCAGCTGCCTGAACATATGCAAACTCTCCCCCCGTTCAAACATCACGCGTCCGAAGGCTCTCAGCAGCTGTACTGTAAGTGCGGGACAAGTGAAAACCTGGGAGAAGGCCTCTGCGCTCAAGTTCGCAATCAGCCAGCTGCGAAACTGCTCCCAAGCTCGATCCTGCAAAAGCGCCGTAGCAGGGGTGATCAACTTGGCTTCATCGAGGGCGGCGATGTCACGAGCCCGCCGAGGGCCCGGATTCTGTGCCTCCCCGACACGAAGAGTGCCTGTCCTAGCACAACCTGCCGAGTCAAGCTGACCGTCAACGCCACCGTTGATCACAGCTCGCAACATTGCAGAGGCTATGCGAGCGCACAGCGGTCTGGGGTAGACCTGAGCGACATGCGTCCAGTTATCCCGATGTGCTGAGCTGCGACCCCTCAGCACCTGATGCTTGTGACCTCCTCTGCAAAGTTCACGGATCCCGGCCAAGTCTGTACTGGTGACCACCCGAGTTCTTTTACGCCAGGGAGTGTGAAAAATGCACATGTCAAATCTGAAACAGCGATCAGGCAGGGCAAAACCAGCAGCAATCCACTGAGGTTGTAACCAAAGAAAACTGCCGTCAGGGTTCTCCAACCAGTACGGAAGGCTTTGAGCCCGGCACTCCTTCAGCACTGACAACGTGAAAGCAGCATGCTGGTTCCCACGGAGAACTTTCAGGTGCATACTCTGGGTGATGCCAGGTAAACCTTCGGGGTGGCCGCGATCACGAACAGCAGGGGTGATAGCCCGAGAAAAGCTGGAACAATCAGGGGCAGCTCCTACACCCAGAAAAGCCCCAAACCGCATCAGTTGTAAAATCTTCTTCTGCACCCCAGGGTCCAGTAGATCTTGGTCGGCGCCCCGCTCATAGTCGAAGGTGAGCACCCAAGTGCCCGAGAGTCGGCTGAGCTGTCGAGCGACCCCAGCTTTCCCACTATAGAGGTCCAAAAACCCTCTGAAGCGCGGGGAAAACCCAGCCAAGCTCCAAGCACCGTCGACAACGAACTGGGTTTCAGGGAGCTCCTGCAGAGCGCGCAAAGCGTCATCCGGTAAAGCAGGGGGACTGAACCCCAACAGATTCCCATGGCGGCGAGCGATCTGAAACCTACGGGGGCCCGAAGGGCCGGTGATTCCTGACCCAACACCAGCGCGGGCCTGAGGCTCCTGGAGTCTTGACGTCTCCACCGTCGGAGCTTGCGGCTCTCTTGACGCTTTCTTTTTCTGCTGCGGCCCTGTGGCCTTGAGGGGTCGCCCGTCTTGTGCCTCATTGTCACAGGACTGGCCAGGTCCACAAGGGTCTCCGACAGGACAAGAAGAGTCAAACTCTTGGGGTTCTTCCGTCCCCGCCGGTGGGGAGTAACTCCCTCTTATTGGCTCTTGGGGCGCAAGAGGCTTTCTTGTCGCTTCACAGGGTGGTGAGACAAAGGGATCAGGGGTTTTCGCCGCCTGGTCGAACCGCGCGAGGCGATCTGGTTTCTGAACAGACCGCAGCTCGCGCACAAAGTCCTCGAGCATTCCGGCATCGAGGGATTTTGGGCATCCCGGGAGGCACGCAAGTTGTTGGGGCCCAAACCCCAAAGCATTCAGCCACTTGTCCAAACTGTCAAAGTCCCCCTGAAAAGCATTTACCAGCCAGTCAGGGGGCTCAGCTGCAGGGCTTCGAATGGAAGCTCCTCGAGTGGGGTCATCAGCAACATTGGCCAACGACGGGACGTAACCATAAGAGCTGTACAAGTCCCCACCGAGCAAGGTGGGCAGAGAGTACTGCAACATCCTGTTCAAAGGCGGCGAGGCAGTCCTACCTTTCAAAAGTGCTCCCAACACTACCTGGCTATCAACACCAATCAGCAACCTGGAGCTTGGCTTCCGCAGGGCAGCCCGTCGCTCCACCTCCAGCACGGCCTGGAGCTCCAGCAAGTTGATGTGGCGTCTTCGGCGCACAGGGCTCCGGAACAGCAGCTTAAAGGATAGGCAGCGAGCCAGCGAGGTCCAGACAGGATGGCTTACCAAAGGCACTCCCGCGGGCAACTCCTCCTCAGGCTGTAGCAGGTCGTGCCGTCGAAGCCATACTTTCCAGGGGGTCAGCATCCGGGTCCAAACGCCTCGAGCTAGACAATGGCGATGGAGCTCTCTCGCAAAAATCTCCGGCACTCGAGAGGAAACTCCCGCGACCATCTGCTCAGAAGCATCAGTGAGGTAGGCGACCGGGAGCGTCTTGGCGCGGAGGTTTGTTACCGCTAAGGGAGCAACCAGCACCAAGGACCACAGCTCATGAATCATACTGCACGACAGATGAACAATGCAGTTCTGCTCTCGGTCTCGCTGCGCTGCGTAGATCTCTTCCAAGAGGCACATTAGTCTCTTTCGAAACTGAAAAATCGCTACCCACGACCCCGCCAGAATCTCCAGAAGACCCACTGTAGCGATCTGCAAACGAGCTACCCGGACCGTCATCATGATCAAGGGGATCAACCGTTTCGGGGAAGGTCGGACTGTACCCTTGTTACCATCAGCTGCAGCGCCCCAAAACTCGGCCTGGGACTCTCTCCGAAAAGCCTTGCCCGTGTGGGCTGTCAGCTCAACCTTGGCGTAGGCCTCATTCATCCAGGCCATGCGAGTCTCGCCCTCCGTGGGGAGATCCCCAGGAGGAGCAGCGACCTTCTCACAGACCACGTAGTCGTCAATGATGATGCCAGTGGCCAGGTTGCCTCGGGGCGCGCGGCCGCGTACCGTCAGGAGCTCTTCCAAGCTAGTGGCCCTGCAGTCCAGGGCCAGCAACACATGAGCAGCCTGTCCGAACTCCACAGCGTTGAGATCTCCCATCGCCATCGTAGCTAAGCAAGGGTAGACCGTCTTATGCTCCAGCAGTCTCTCCGAAAAACATGACAAGTGGGCAACATCTCGAGGGGCCAGAGGGAACCTCATGCAGTTGCGATTCACTCGTTCTTTTGTCACACAGAAACAGTAGTAATAATCGCGCAGATCATCACCGTGAAATATCATCTGTTGGTCAGGAAGGAGTTCAACTTGCAGCAAAGCTTGGACAGCCCCTAATGTCTGGGTGTAGTCATTCAGCGCCGGCTCCTCCAAGATGTTGGCAGGACGTGCGTCTAAAATCAGTCGGTCGCGGGTCTGATCCTTCAGCAGGGAGAAGGCCCCGCACAGATGGGACCTGCGGATCTCGGCCTCGGGAAGCAACTCGAGGCGATGGTGAGCATCTAGAAATTCGAGCAACTTGAGAGCGCCTCTCCGGGACGCTTGCACATGAGCTCGGGGTACAGGACAAGTGGATGAATCAGGATCTTGGGCCCACTGCAATGGGGAGTTGTATACCTCCCGCTGGATGCCCTTGAGCACCTCGGACGCTTTAAACTTTGGTCGGTCCTGAGGGAAAGAAAGTCGAGAGGCATCAACGTCCTTGGCGAGAACAGGTAGACCACGATGTAGCTTCCCCACCACAACACCAGAATCCGCAGATGTCGCGCCAGGGGCTAAAGGGGGCCGAACAGCACCTGTTCCCGCCGTCCTGTGGCCGTACTCGCCAGGCGCCGGAGTGCAGAGGCCTAACTCTCTGGCTAAGCGCTCCAGATCCATGGCAATCTCTTCCAAGCCCTCCACCTTGCTGGCCGTCCGTCCCATGTCTTGAGGACTGACGATTCCACACACCTCGAGCTCCCCAAAGAAGAAAGAGAGCCGTCGAACTGTAGCACGTTGCAAACGATTCAAAGTGACACCGATCCGACAGCTCTCAGGACAAGTGGGGACCTTCCTCAAATGCAGCCAATTCAGAAACGCCACCAATAGATTTACGGCCTTCCGCCGGCACCGAACCTGATGGTGCGAGGTAGTGGCGCCTGCGGGCTGGTCGAAGGTCTCCTCCTTGTAGGAATGCTCTTGACGAAATGGAATCGGCATAGGCCAGATGTGGAAAGCTGTGGCCGCTATCGAAGAGGCCGCCCTGACAAAGCTGGAATGCAGGAAAGAAGCAAAAGGACCACCGGATTGCAGGATCCAGCGGTGCATTGAATTCCAAATGGAAAGCAGGTCCGCGGACGGGGCGTTCTCCCCCGGGACCTGGAGCAGTCTGTCCTTCCGGCACTCCGCTCGAAGCGAGCGCTGCTCTCGAGCACCGGTGCAATCATCGCCTGAGATCAAGCGCTGCTGGAAGCGCCCGGCTCCCGCTCCGTGTTCTTCTCCTTGCCCTTCTTGTCGCCCTTCGCGGGTTTTGCAGTCTTCTTGGTCTCCGGCTTCCACTTCTCCTTGTTGTCGTCCTCGGTCGGGTAGCTCCGGCCCTTGCCAAGTCGGAACTTCTTCTCCTGGAACTCGGCAAAGTCCTTCAGCTTGTGCATGTAGAGCTCGACCCAGCGTGGATCCAACAACCGTGAATGCTGAGCTTCCCAACCTTCGGGCAGAGCGTGATGTCCAAACACGGCGAACGGAGGTGCGTGTTCCAGCAAAACCTCGCTGGCCAGAAGCCAGCTGCCGCGGTCGTGAGCAGTTTGATCGGCCGCTGCAACTCCGAGAGCGGCTCGCGCTCGGGCCTCGTCGACCCTCCCTTGTCGCAAGCAGTCCCAAATGCCGCCCAACATCCAAGCAAACCGCACAGTGGTCTGATAGTTCTGGATGCGACTGCGATGCTCCAACCACCCACGAGCCGTCACGGCAGGATTGTCGACACCGGGGGCAGCAGCTGTCTGGGCCCAATCCTCCAGCATGAAGCCCTCGATCGTCTGGTAAATCAGCTCGGGCTCGGATCGCAGAAGCCCCTGGAGAGACCTCAGGGCAGAGGCCTTGCTCCTCGCGCTGCCGGTAGAGCGAGCTGACCCAATACCTTCTGCTTGATCCAGAATCCCGTTGAGACCTCGTCCTCGGCTCTCCTTCTTCTCCAGGGCGATGTGTTTCACCAGCTTGGTGAGCTGGACGACAGCGTGGCCAACAGCGTCTCGAGGTACGTACTCCCCCCCCTCGTCTGCCTCCTCCTCCTCCTCTGAACTTGGGACTGCAACGGGGGGCGCCTGAAACTTGGGGCCTCGCTCGGGAGGAGCCTTTGCTCCGCCTCGTACCAGACCCGCCATCTCGGTCAGGGCAGCCTCGTCGATGCCAGCCGCTCGAGCTTGCTGAACCACTCCAGGATCGAGACCAGGTGGGGCAGCAGGCGTAGCGGGAGCTGGAGGTCCAGGAGAGAGCGGTAGAGCCCCGGGGGACCGAAGAGCATCTTGAATGGCCCGGATACCCGCTTCGATCTGAGAAAAGCGGGCTTCGAGTTCGGGAGCAATCTTGTCTCCACCATCGAAGGCTCCAGCCCCACTCTCCGCAGTGACAAAAGCAAAGTGGTCGTTGGCAACCGCGTAGAGCGCCTCGCCGAAGGGGACCAGTGCTCTTCCTCGAGGATCGTGACCAAATACAAGGTCGGCCTCGACCCGTTCTGGAAAATTGACCCGTTCCACAAACTCCTCGTTCAGGAATCCCAGCCAAGTCCTGACGTAGGTCTCGTCCAGCTGGGTGCCCCGCTCCTCTGCATAAGCACACTGCACTGACACATTGATGGCCTTGGTGAGAGACCCCGCCGGCAGCACGCGCAACGCCTTTCGACGATTCCATGCAGCCTCAGGAATAGCAACCAAAACTCTGTCGCCAATTGTAGCGACTCCAACCACTGCCAGACTCTGACCGGGTTGGCCCTCAATCTGCAACTCTCCAATAGAATATTCGGGGTCACACTCTCCCTCCTGTACGACCAAGCAATCTCGCAACTGCAGTGGCTGGTGAGGAAGAGACCCAGCAGGTCCGTTGGCGTCTGAAGCCATCAATCCTGAAGCAGGGCCTCAGGAATCTCCAACCCAGCAGCTTCAACCGCGATCACCGCCTCCAAGTCCGTTGGCAAGCCCACGAAAATAGAGGATCCGAAATCACGATTCCGAGTACACAAATTCCGCACCTCACTCCACCGATGAAACACTAAGGGGGGGTTGTAAGCCTTGCGGTCCCAATCCTGGCACACCAGGTAAACAGAACTTGCAACCTTCACCTTGGATCGGCCCGAAGTCCCGCGATGTTCACCCGACAAGCACCTCCTCAAAAACAGGCCCACCTCACGAGCCACCGAAGCTCGATCCGGATCAACCGCTCCGCGAGCCCTCGTCGAGGGAGTAGAAGAGGAGGCCGGGAGCGATGAAGGCCGCTGCAGAGGTACCTCGTCCACTGCCTCAAACCCAAAATCGCCCGCGCCTTCCAACTCCTCCACCCGCTCACGAAGCTCGACAACCTCCGCCTCTAGCAGCTCGAATCTCTTGGACAAAGCAGCTAGCGAAGGCAGGGCGGGCATCAAAGAACCCGGTACAAGGTGGTAGAGCGCCGAGCCAGCGATGCAATGCGGTTACGCACCCAGGTCCGCCAAGAGTACCTCAGCAGCGAGAGGATGTCCAGCAGAGGCCCCGCGAGGATGCCCACGAGGATCCCGATCAGCACCGACCTGAAGTCCAGAGCGCCCAGATCCACCTCAAAGTCGGGGCAGGTCGGGCACTCAGGCAAGGCGAAGTGCACGGGAGCGTCAAACGCAGTGCTCAACGCTTGCCCGAGCAAGGAGCAAAGGAGCCGCCGGCCAGGCCCACCGTGAGGCTCCGGCCCTCCATGCACCCCTTGAAACCCCCAAAAAGCTGAGGCAGACAGGTCAACATGCAGAGACATATTGAAACAACACAACGCTTCCCAAGTGGAACCAAGGAAAATTCGGGGTGAGGATTATGTAAAGCATAAACAGGAAGATGTATACAAAATCCTGCTGCATTGGTTTGTGAAACCTTGGTGAGTTTGACGGATTAAGGGTTTTGACTTTTAGGTTGGGCTTGAAAATGAGAGTATCATGTGTTTGATGCTGGGGCATCGTGAGTTTGATACTGTGATACTGAGGTATCGTGAGTTTGATACTGTGATACTGGAGTATCGTGAGTTTGATACTGGAGTATCATGATTTTGATTCTGCCACTCAACTATTATTTTAAGCCCATAAACCTTACAAAAAATTAAATGGTAAGATTTATGTTGCGAATACTGATATTTTGATAATAATTTAAGTTGATAATAATTTAAGTTAATAATAACTTGAGTTAATACTAGTTTAAGTTAATAATATTTCAAGTGAATAATAACTGAGTTTAATAATAATTTAAGATAATACTAAATTAATAACAATTTCATCTGATGTTAATTTAAAATATTGCATTAATTGAAAATGGCTTCAGGAAATAATGACTTAATATACTAGTGAGAAAATGAACGGTATTGAAATCAATAAGTATATTAATAAGAAACGCTATAAATGCTGCCACTTCAAAAAAGAAAATGTGGAACTATACAAATTGAGTTTACCTAATGGAATAGTTCGGAATAGTTAATGATATGATTGATTATTTAATGAATAAATATCATGAATGTAACATTTGTAAAAGGTGGAGGTACTATCAGCAACAATAGAAAATCATTTAGACATTCAAGTGTTGGATGAAAGAAATGTAGAAAATGACATCAACATATTTCTAACTGTTTATGAAATCCCATCTTATGATTATGTTAAACAGTTCTTAAAATCAGCAATACAAAATATGAAATGATAGACCGCATATTATGGATGGTGCTTTATCATCAAAAGGAAGGAGAAGTTGTTAAAGAAAATATCAAACAATTTGTTGAAGGTAAACAGTTTAATATTCAAAACACTGTATTGTTAAGTTGATGTATGAAATAAGTAAGAAATATCATCAGGTAAATTATTATCCTGAACTTAAACTATGCAATATCCATACACCTTACAATGAAATCAAATTGTAAGATTTATGTTGTGAATACTAATATGTTGATAATAATTTATATGTTGATTATAATTTAAGTAAATGTTTATTTAAATAATTCATAATTTGAGTTAGTAATAGTTTATGTAAAAATGATGTATGTACATAATCATGGATCTAAATAATAATTTAAGTTCAAAATAAGTTAAGTTAATAATAAGTTAACTTGTTGTGGCTTAAAATGATATTTAATTCTTTGAGAACTGCTTAAAGAAATATTGACTTTATATATTAGAGAAGAAAGGATAGTATTGAATCCAATAAGTATATTAATAATAAATGTAATGATACATGTGGAATTTTAAGAAATAGAATTTACAGAATGTGATATTAAACAATTAAATAATTTTACTGACAATACTTCTGACAAAGAAGATGAATGTAAAATTTGGAAACGGTGGAGATGCTATCAAAATATAATAGAAAATGATTTGGAGATTTAAAAGTTTGTTTGAAAGAAATGTCGAAGATGACATCATAATATTTCTAACTGCTTATGAAATCCCATCTTATGATTATGTTAAACAGTTCTTAAAATCAGCAATACAAAATATGAAATGATAGACCGCATATTATGGATGGTGCTTTATCATCAAAAGGAAGGAGAAGTTGTTAAAGAAAATATCAAACAATTTGTTGAAGGTAAACAGTTTAATATTCAAAACACTGTATTGTTAAGTTGATGTATGAAATAAGTAAGAAATATCATCAGGTAAATTATTATCCTGAACTTAAACTATGCAATATCCATACACCTTACAATGAAATCAAATTGTAAGATTTATGTTGTGAATACTAATATGTTGATAATAATTTATATGTTGATTATAATTTAAGTAAATGTTTATTTAAATAATTCATAATTTGAGTTAGTAATAGTTTATGTAAAAATGATGTATGTACATAATCATGGATCTAAATAATAATTTAAGTTCAAAATAATTTAAGTTAATAATAAGTTAACTTGTTGTGGCTTAAAATGATATTTGATTCTTTGAGAACTGCTTAAAGAAATATTGACTTTATATATTAGAGAAGAAAGGATAGTATTGAATCCAATAAGTATATTAATAATAAATGTAATGACACATGTGGAATTTTAAGAAATAAAATTTACAGAATGTGATATTAAACAATTAAATAATTTTACTGACAATACTTCTGACAAAGAAGATGAATGTAAAATTTGGAAACGGTGGAGATGCTATCAAGATACAATAGAAAATGATTTGGAGATTTAAAAGTTTGTTTGAAAGAAATGTCGAAGATGACATCATAATATTTCTAACTGCTTATGAGATCCCATGTTATGATTATGTTAAACAGTTTCTCAAAATCAGTAATAAAAAGTATGAAATGACAGGCTTCATATTATAGATGTTGGTTTATCATAAAAAAGAAGGAGAGGATGTTAAAGACAATATTAAGTTATTTATTGAAAGTAAAAAGTTTAATATTAAAATACAATAAGAGATGCAACCATTACTTTAAAAATGATGCATGAAATAAGTAAGGAATATGAAACATTGAGAATCATAGGTTGAACTACCATCCTGAACTTAAACTATAACTCACCCATGAAGCTTACAAACAAAAGCAAATTGATTCATGTGTTGGACCAATTTTCAGGGGATTTTAGTTTCAAGGAAGTTTAGGGGCTGTTTTGTTTTGTTTGTGCTTGTTGGTTGTTTGTTTTGTGATATATATATATATATATTATTTTGTTGATTGTTATGGAAATTATTTTACTTCTCTGAATGAATGAGGGGAAGGAAGGAGGTGTGGTGGCTGAAAATTTAAGGAGACGAGGGTGGAGAGATGGAGGGGCAGGCTTTACACGAATGAGTCGACACCGTTGACACACTTGCCTGCAACTTGGATGCTGCGCCGGCGCACTGCGGCGCTTCTTGATCCCAGGCAAGCAGAGATGTGAGAAACAACAAACGCAGAGTTGACTCGCAACGTGGTCAACGACGTCAGCTAAAGTATCGCAGCTCATACATAGCTTAGTGTGTGAGCAAGGCAGCGCCTTTGGCAAGGAAGCGGCAACAAAATACTGGTTCTAAGGGCACTCTGGCAAAGCGCAGGTGATTGAAGCGCGCGCGCACACACGCATCTAAAAACAAAAGGCCAGGGAATTCGGCAGATACAAAGAATTAAATTGCACGCGTCGCAGCTACATTCGTTGAAAGACCTGAGTGACTGGGACTGCGGTCGCTTTTCCAGCCGGCCAAGCTTTGCCCGCGTGATCTAGAGCGTGAAGTGTGAAAACAAGAATAGCTGGTGACTCAAGGCGAAAACACAGACCTGGCACAAATCTCCCAAACGCCAACACTGCACAGCCGCTGTTCAGCCGTGCGCGGCAGTTTCTCTCATCATCACTGCGAAAAGCATCCCTTAGTTGCAGAGAACAGCGTCTGAACACATTGCGTTCGGGCACCCCTGGGAACATGTGTCACGTCATGGCAGACGTGAGCACACCTGCATGCCCTGAAAAGCCCGGCCAACTCTCTGGCAAAGCGCAGAGGCATCTTCATCTTCTTCGTCCTCATTGATGTCGCCGTCCAGGGTCCAAAGATTCGTGCGAGAACTGCACGAGCAAATAGTGCCAAAACGGGCTGTCTGCAGCTACGATAATGTGTAAGATTGAACTGACCAACAAAATGAGACTACACGCTTACTGCAAGCCCTCGACCCGTTCCCCCAAGTCCGGCCTGATGGCCTGGAGCATTTCCACAAAGACTTCATT
Organism: Effrenium voratum; assembly: GCA_963377175.1. Taxonomy (NCBI): domain Eukaryota; class Dinophyceae; order Suessiales; family Symbiodiniaceae; genus Effrenium; species Effrenium voratum. The sequence continues at coordinate 339,319 of CAUJNA010000057.1, forward strand.
CACACCTTTGTGCTGTCTTGCGGACCTTGGCTTGGCGAAAATGGCCGAAAGTTGAGGGAGTTCCAGATCCGCGCGTGACTCTGCAAATCAGGTCGTGCTGCTCAGCGTAGGCCTAGACGCCGGACACTCTGGTTTCACACGCGCGCGAAGAGTCTGAGGGCAAATCATCTGCATGCGTGCGATTCTTCCTGGCATCAAGACGTTCTCAACTCAAACAAACTGAGCTGCTCACCCCCCGGCACATGGAAGCGTGCAAAGAAAGCTGCCAACACGCGCGGAAGCGCTTTCGCAGCGCTGGCTGGCCTCACATCCTCGTCGCTGTTGGCTTTGTCGGACTTGCAGCCGACGAGCCAGATGTGAGGCTGGCAGAAAAACAGCGAATCACAAGGATTCGTCGGATTCGTCTCTTGCGTCGCATGTGCGAAAAAAACGAGGCAGGCGCGCTGACAAAGCGTGCCGGCTCCAGGTCTGCGCCTTCTCCAAACTTTCGGAAAGCATCTTGTGCACAGCCATCGCCTATCGCCATACGGTGGGGCCTTGTAGGCCCAGGCTATGATAGATGCGCCTTTGGCACCTGTGTGGGAGAGGCTTAACAATCTGAGCGCAACCTCTGCCCCACACTCCATACGCCAGAAGGTATAGCAATTGCACTCAGATGATTGCAATCGCAAGCAGCTCCTTGGTTCACTCGCTCAGTCATTCACTCAATCACTCCACTCTCACCCACTCACCCACTCAGCCACTCACCCGCCTGCCCCCGCTCACTCATTCGCGCTGCTGCGGGCTTGCAAATTCGTGGCAACCGCAACATGGGAACAGGCTCCGCAAGGCGATGGACTTATCGTGTCAGAGCGGTTGGCTGCTTCGAGCTTGCAATTTCGTGGTAAAATAGATTTGTGACAGCCACAGTACTTTCTGTTTTCGGCTTCAAGGTTTCGTGGCAAATGGCAGGCGGAGGATCTGCGTTGGTCGCGCGCTTGATGTTGCGCCTGCACACGCAGTCTGGGCACCTCAAAATCTGCAACTGGTTCCCAACCTTCTTTCGGCTTGTCTGCTATTTGCGCCTTCAACGCTAACTCGGACATGACACACACCCCGGAGCAGCACTGCCCCCGATGTCCGATCACACACCGAGACTGACATGAGCAGCTAGATTCCCAGCGCGGGTAACAATCTGCGGCGAAGCGTGCAAAGTCACAGCAGCCAGCGCATAAGCCGACTCCAAACTCAAAGCCCCCAGCTGCCAGCTGCACAAGCGTACCCGCCGGGAGAAGTCAACTGAAAAAGGGGGCATGACGAAGTCAGCCCAAGCATTCTCGCTGAACCCTTTCTGCAAGGCAGCAAAACGGAAAACAGCACGTTTGCGATTGGCACCCCAACAATAGCCATAAATGCTGGAAGCACCAAGCTCGATCCGTTGGGACGTAAACCGCAAGCAAGCATGAAGAAGTAAACGCCGCAGAAGTGCTGCCCAGCGCAAACCAACTGGGACCGAGGCTGCGCAACCAACATCTTCGAAGCGCTTGACTTGCTCGAGTGTCACACAAGGTGTTGCGTGGCGAGAAGCTGCAGCCTCATCAACATTCCTCTGCGATGCCCTGCAAACAGCCACGATGACTGGGTGCCAGGAGCACCAAGCGCAATGCGCGAAACTCCCTCGTGCGCGGGCAGCTGCTCACGCAGTTCCCAGCGCTCGTCGTCCAAGCAAGGGACACTGCCCTGTTCAAGACCCGAGAAAGCGACGTTTGACTCCACTTCACAAGCAGATGTCTCTGGGACGAAACCATGCTTTGCAGATACCAATGGCTGAGCCGGAAAAGGCAACTGCCTTGGCGTGGCTGAAGGCCGCCCAACAGCCCACGCGCAAGCTGCTGCAGCCTGCCTTGGGCCATTGACGGGCCCGCAACATTTGATTTAAACTTACCTGCCGATGAGCACAGCCTCAGCTTCCAACAGCTCGGCAAGTTTTGGAGACACGCCATCATCACAAGCCCATCGCAAACGAGGACTCAGATGAGACATAGGACGCACTAATGCTGCGAGGCGCGAACCGTCATGCGCGATAGCTGCGTGCTCATAAGTTGAGCATCTCACGCAAACGTGCCAATCCAAACCTACCCACCACTCACACTCACTCAGTCACTCGGTCACTCAGTCACTCACTCGCGGACTCACTGACTTGCTGACTTGCTGACTCACTGACTCACTGACTGCCCGCTGACTCGCTGACTCGCCACCTCGCCGACTCGCCGACTCGCAGACTCGCAGACTCGCCGACTCGCTGACTTGCGGACTCGCCGACTCGCCGAGTCGCTGACTCGCTGACTCGATGACTCACTGACTCGATTGACTCGCGGACTCGCTGACTCACTGTCTCACTGACGACCCACTGACTCACTGAATCACTGACTCGCTGACTCACTGGCTCACTCACTCACTGACTCACGACTCACTGGCTCACTGACTCACTGACTCGCTGTCTTGCTGACTTGCTGACTTGCTGACTCGCTGACTCGCTGACTCACTGCCTCACTGTCTCGCTGACTCAACTGACTCACTGTCTCGCTGACTCAACTCTCACCCACTCACGGACTCAGTGACTCACTGACTCACTGTCTCACTGGCTTCATTCGCTCAGTGACCTGCCAGCCACATTCACTCGTTAGCGAGCCAATTACTTTATGTTTGAGTGCTTCCTTACTCCCGCATTTTGTCAGCTTGCACGGGCGCCCCTCTGTTGTTGTACGAATCATTGGTGATTAAAGAGTCATAGAAAAGCGACTGTGCCAAACTTATCACAAAACCTACGCGTGTGCGGTTGTCCTGTCCTTGCCTTCTGTTCTGAGTTCATCTCAGCCACTCACCAGCGGCACGGGCCTCTTTCAAAGATGCCATGCTGTCATCGGACACGTCGAAGCATATGAAGTACCCCTGCCACGCAGGCAACTGCTCAACTGCTGTGCCTTGCCTCGATGTTCAGTGGCCAACTAACGACTCAGCCCCGTCTGCAGCTATGTGTGGCCCATGGCGATTGTTGAATTTCGCCGCAGGGTTTACCCTTCATCCTCGTCACTTGCTCTAGCTCCCTCTTGTCTTGCATTGCCATACTCTCCAACAGAGTGCTCTTGCAACATGCCGCGAAGCTCAAGCCGGTGATGCCATGCGGTTCCGCGTCAGAGTCTTGTCCACGTCAGGGGCGCCAACAGGGCGATCATAGCCAGAGAGGGCTGGCAACACAAGAAATCCAAAGCATTCCATCTAGCAAAGGTTTGGTTATGGACATGCAAACCAAACAGGCTGGCCCGAGTCCGAATTATCAGACATGACTCCATGACTGCTGTCTCCATAGTCCTATCATGTCCAACACGGCGCGTCAGGAAAGTGCTGGGGAGACGCTTCTGCAAGGACAGCATGTGCTCCTTCTTCTCCTTCGCAGAAGAGCAGGCCTGACCCAGTTGCAGATAGCACGTTCATGATGATTGGCTTGCTTGCACCCCTTGCCACACTCCTGGCGCCTTCTCCTTCTTTTCGGCCAAATGCAGAAACTCGTCAATGGGAAGCTGAGCGCCAAGCACGGTGAAATGACGTGCGCAGCGATCGGCTCAATTTTCTGGACCAAAAAATTCATTGCCAATCCTGCATCCCTTGGTGCCAAGAGATGTGTTTTATCGGTGCAAACTCGCTGCGAAAAGTGGCCTTTGTGCAATTCGCATCTGTAGCAAGAGCGCCGTCTGTTCTGAAATCGTTTGATTTTAGCGGCCTTTGGATTGAGAAATTGAAATCCTGATGGATGCAGGATGCGTATGACAACGGTTCTAAAAACTTCCAAAGGCTGGCGACGCACAGCCAGCTCATTGGGGCGCTGGCAGTAAGCGACACCTTCAGCTTTGCCGCGCCAGGCGGAAAGGTCCATACTCCACCCTGACATCGACGGAAAATCACAAGACATTCTTCGGCCACCTTTCAATTCCCATATCATCTGGCACTGCGCGACAAATGTTTAGAAAACAATAAGTAATGCTCTCCCAAAAGACAAACAAAGCGCGGCACGGTCACGATGTCATGATCGAGTCATTGCAAAACCAGGGTGAAGAAGCCAGTCATTCGGACGACAACGTCTCAAAAACACCGCTTCGGTTTGGTTTGGCTCCACTTTCTGGAATTTGGAGGCGGCCAAAGCTGTCAGAATTAGAGGCGGTTGCTTTCAGAGCATTGTGGGCAACGCTCCTGACTATTTGAGGTCCGAATGTGGAAAAAAGCGAACTCACTAACGGGGCCAATCGGCACTTCAACCTGCACCATGCGCAGACTTTGCCGGGGCACAAGCTGGGCACTGACTGCTTGCGCACTCGCGCAAACAATACTTGCGTAGACTCTACTTGGCCGTGTGTGCTAAACAAACTATTTTTGCACCCATACTCTGCTGCACTTGCGCCAATCATCTTGCGTAGGCACGGGCCGCAATGTTCTTCGAAGCTTCAGCGCAAGGGCAAGTAGTCCGAGTAGCAACATCTGCGAAAGCACGGCTGTGAAAGTGACCAGACGCAGAAGAAGTGCGCGGGACGGCTGCTGGCGCGTGCCAACGACTCCGATACGGAGCTTCTGCAAAAGCACAGCACAGCTTGCTTGTCGCTCGCACAGCCTTCCAAGGACTGCGCTTCAAGTTTTGGGACGCCCAGCCACGGCGAGCGAAGATTGCGACCCAATGAGCTGACCCTCCGCCGATCTTTCCCGAGCCCTCGCCCGTCTCAGACGCGTGAAGAGGCGCTCCTTCAGTGGGCGCGCGGAGACGCCGTGAAGCCGACCAAAAGCAAAGGAAGCGCACGGGCGTTTTCCACAAATCAAAATCAAAGGCGTAAGGCTGAATGCTGAGCCCATTGAAGCAAGCTACCACTGCCAGCCGCAGGTTGGATCAACATAGATTTGCGAGTTTGGTAGCGGAGCCATCATTGGTGCCTCTCTGCCCTCGCGCGCAACGCCATTGGGCCGCACGCTCCTGGCTGCTGCGGTTGTGGCCCGCTGGTAGCGGGCAGACTCCAAGGACGAGCTTAGCGCATCGCCATCAACTTGAACGGCCAGCCTGCGCTCAAGTAGTACTGGTACTGCTGGCGCAACCAGCATCTGCACGGATGAGACGGCCTGCCACGGGGGAGTTGCACTTGCGTGCGTCCAACGCCAAACGGATCAGCTACAGCACGTCTCACGCAGAGGACCTGGTCGAGAGACCTTGCGGATGGGCGAGACATGACGCAGGACAAGACGTAGAGGCTCGGTGTCACGGCGCGAAAGAAGGCCAAAGGCGCTGGCAGATTGAGGATGTGGAGCCTGATCCCGACGGCGCGTGACTGCAAATTGTCTGCGTGCTCTGCTAAGCACGTGAACGCTGGAATTCTGGAACCAGCAAAAGCATGAGGCGGAATCAAAGATTCTGCCCTCGTCAACAACGTGGAGGAGAACGACCTGACGCAGTGTGACAAGACGCTCATCAAGGTCGTCGCCATCGCCTGGACAATGAGCACAGCTCTTGCGACGCACAGGAAAGTGGACCTGGAAGACACGGAGTATGTGTTCGCGATCACGCGATCCTCACGAGAGCGCGTGATAGGAGAGTAGGAGAGACTTGCGGAAAATCCGCGAGCTCAGGCAAGTGCCTATGCTCGGAGCGAGCTCAGGCAAGTGCCTATGCTCGGAGTCCCACTGCATACCGCACGCCTTGGGTCAAACAGTTTTGTGAGTGCCGTGAATGCGAGGAAGTGCACGGGCTGGCTGCTCTGGTTTTCTACAAGACAAAGATTAAGCCGTAAGGACTACTGTAATGTTGAGCCCAACCGCGGCGACGGTTGCGCCTGCAATTGGGCCTGAGCCAACGCACACTTTGTCAAAGGTGCTTCTCAAACTTGCACAACTCTACAACTCCCCCCCTCCTGCGCTGCTGCTGCTGCTGTTGCTGCTGCTACTGCTACTGCTGCTACTGCTCCGGCTGCTACTACCGCTGCTACTGCGCAACGGTTGCAAGAAAGTCCTGCGCTGATTCTTCAAGAAGCATGTGGCCCACGTACTGCCCAAGAATGCGGACACTAGGTTTCGCTCAGTCCCAGCCTCGCTTCCGTCGGGCGATGGAAGATAGATGCTACCGTCCTTCCCAATGGAGCGCACGTTGAATTCCCTGGCACAGATTTCATCAGCTCAGTGTGATTCTGCTAGCAACAAAGACCTGTGATATGATGAAGCCCTGCCAGCCCCTTGGCATCAGCCTTTTCTGCGAGCAGCTGGCAAACGTGTTATAGAACATTGCCACCGAGCTGTTTCTGCAATAAGCCTGACCCTCCTCGCAATCATACTTCCAGCATTGCTCAAGCACGTTGTCCATAAGATTGACCACAAAACATTGAAGACATATGCGCTTTCAGCCACCCAACGACAAGACCCAAAAACAGCTCCAAGCAAGCCAGAATGGCTTGCCCAGCATGTTCTCCATGCCGCG